>UESW01004368.1:500928-653550 GCA_900491605.1 Calamus simplicifolius | reverse complement strand
AGTACATTGAGTGGCATAGGAATTGTATCAAGTCTGATGCTGTGCGTGACTTGTTTTGGGCACACCCTGGCAGTATAGACTTGTTACGTACATTTCCTCGTGTGTTGATAATGGATTGCACTTACAAGACGAATAGATATCGTCTTCCTCTCTTAGAGATTGTCGGGGGTGACATCAACTGACCTGACATTTTCTATTGCTTTTGTGATATGGTCTCTGAGCGAGAAGATAACTACATGGGCATTTAGAGATATTGCGCAGTGTCATGGACGATGATGCTCTGCCTGAGGTGATAGTCATAGATAGAGACTTGGCTCTATTGAATGCAATTCAGAAGGTATTTCCTACGACAACACATTGCTATGTAGATGGCATATTAGTAGGAATGTTTTGGCCTAGTGCAAAAGGTTATTTGAAACAAAGGAGAAATGGGATAAGTTTATAATGACTTGGAATATACTTGTGTTGTCCACCCAGAAGATGAGTTCAATGATCACTGGACAAAACTCCAGAGAGAGTTTACTACCTACCCAGATGCTTTACGGTATGTGTCAGAAACTTGGCTGAGCAGTACAGGAAAGATTTGTTGCAGCATGGACGGACACATGTAGGCACTATGGGAATTTGACAACCAATAGGTATCACAAGGAATTGATAAATTTAAGAAATTTATAATTTAATTACGTAATTGTTATCTCCCTTTTATTAAATTTTATTTACTTTTCCAGGGCTGAAAGTGCACATGCGAGGCTGAAAAGACAGCTTGGATCAAGCCAAGGGAATTTCGAATCATCTTGGACAAAAATACATAGTTTAATTGAGTTACGCATAGTGACATTAAAGCCTCATTTGAGAAGAGTTTGATGGTCGTGCAACACAACTTCAAGCCTGCTGAATTCAAAGAACTGTGAGGTTTCATTTCTATAAGTGCATTAAATCAGATCCTCGCTCAAGCAAATCGAGCCAATTTAGTTGATATTGATGCTTCAGTTTGTGGGTATGCTATTCGGCGCACACATGGTTTACCATGCGGCCACGAGATTGCACGGTTCAGGATGAAGTCGGCCAATTCCCTTGCATTGCATAGATCCTCATTGGAAAAAACTTGATATGATGCCGGCTTCAAATGTGCAAAGTATTCAGCTGAGCTGTGAACCAGAGTTGGATATAATTGCTCGGAAATTCAAACAGTTAGGGGTCTTCACAATTGTAGATGTTAAGAAAATTGAGAGAGATTGCTAGCCCAGAAAGTCTTCTCTTGAAGAACCTGCCAAAAGGATCACTCGTTCAGTTGGTTGCGGCCGTGCTTCATTGAAGGTTGATACATCTACCCGTCGTGATCCTTCTACCTTTGAGTTTGATTCTTTCAGGACAAGATAGTTATTCTCTTGGTACGGGCACTCCACCATAACGCAAGTGCCAAAGAAGCAGCCAAGGAAGAAGGTATGAAGCATTTCTTTCACTAAGTAAGGGACCATGCTGGTACGTGCTGGACGCATGCCGATATGTGCCTGACGCATGCCGGCACATGCCAGCAACTTCCGGAACCCATGCCGGTCGCGTGCCGATTCGTGCCGGCACATGCCGGCAACTTCTGAACCCCGTGCCGGTATGTGCCGGACCCGTGCCAATATGTGCCGGATGCATGCCGGCACATGCCACTCTAACTTCTATCTGATACATTATGGAAATGACTCTTCAGCCACTCTAACCTCATAGACTGATCGTGGACAGATATAACCTCCCGACGCGCGTCATCTTGTGATACATCCAATAGCTGCACGAGTAGGTCCTCAGCATCTTGATCACTCATCCTATCTGTAGACAAGGACACTGGGGCACCCATGACACTAATCCCTAATATAGTGGCAACATCATCCAACGTGATTGTCATCTCGCCAAAGGAAAGATGGAAGGTGTTCGTCTCGGGCTGCCATCTCTCTACAAAGCCCGGGACAAGAATCTTATCAGTGAACCGATAAGAGCAATGTACTAACTCTAGAAGACCCGACTGCTAAACTATATCCCTGAATCTCCTATTCGATTGCCCTGTGCCCACCACTGCCACTCACCTACTTTGGCAGCATGGCTCATGCACTTCAGTGGAGTCCGTTCCTGTGAATATAAATGGATAACATGAATAACACATAACAGCATCGAAATAATACATTAAATAAAATACGGTAGAACAACGAACAAATACCTGTTGCCTCTAGATAGAGGCTGCAATATATGTCCTAAAACTCCTAAGGACAGACTCATCCTTAGGACCGCTTGGACAAGGACCATTCGCTTCATC
This sequence comes from Calamus simplicifolius, assembly GCA_900491605.1. Classification (NCBI taxonomy): domain Eukaryota; kingdom Viridiplantae; phylum Streptophyta; class Magnoliopsida; order Arecales; family Arecaceae; genus Calamus; species Calamus simplicifolius. The sequence goes on along the minus strand of UESW01004368.1, from coordinate 651,251 downwards.
ATCATCAACATCCATAGCTAGGATGTCCTCGTCTGCGTCTCATCTAGGGGCGATGATGCAACAAGATCCTCAGGAACCTCAGAAACCTAAATAACCCAGGTGCCTGGGTTCTACGTCTCCTGGCAGACGCTGGGTCTAACTCGTGAGGGGCCAGCATCCATATCTGAAACATTGCAATATCATTAGTAAAATAAAAATATATCAAAATAATATATGTATTAAAATATATTATAATATATAATTTATAATATATACTTTATAATAATATACTTGATTATATTATTATATACTTTATAATATATTATAATTCTAATACTTTAGAATATACTGATTATTATAATTATTATTATAATATACTTTATTAAAATTATAGTTTATAATTATATCAAAATAATATATTTTTTATTGAAAATATATTAATAAAAATATATGATTATGTTAATTATACTTATAATATACTTGATTATAATTATAATTATAATAATTATAGTATAGTATATTATAATTATATATAATATACTATAATAATTATAATTATAATTATAATATACTATATTAATTATATATTATAATAATTATTATAATTATTTTAATTTTATAGAAAATTTATTTAATTCCATTCGGCCCAGCTGGGCCAAACGGATTTAGTTCCATTCGGCCCAGCTGGCCGAACGAATTTCCCTCTATTCGAGATTCTCTGTTCAGCCAACCAGGGCCGAACAGAGCTGGGAGGCTTGGCTAGAGAGGGATCTTGGGGGGACGAAGGGGGATCATGTGGCGGAGCCGTCAGACACATATGGTTACCGGAGAGGGAGGGATATTGGCAAAAAAAAAACATCTTTGGATAGATCGAGGAAAGGAGGGAAGGAGGGAGGGAGGGAGAGGAAGGGATGGAAGGAGGGAGGAGGAAGACTTACCTTACCTGCCGGAGAGTGATCCGCTGCAAGGAAAGCTGCCGCCGGAGAGCACCGTGAGAGAGAAAGGTGAGCGAGCAACAAGGAAAGGGTCGGACGCGGGAGGGGAGAAAGACGGGGCCAAATAGCAATCTTAAGGGGACTGCTGGGAGGAGGGGTAGTTTAAGAATTTTATAAAAATAGGAGGGCTCCTCAGCAATATTGGAGGGCTAAGTAAAAAAAAATTAGGGGGGAGGGGGGGGTGGGCTCCTCTTGCAATATTTGCGGGCCAAATAGATGCTCCCCTCCCTACTCTATGCACAGCCACGCGCGTGCTAACTAATATTTGTAAAGTTGAACCAATGTTTTTTTCCATGATCATTTCTGTTTAAACAAACACGCTCTTTATGTACCAAAGAAAATTGCCTAGCAAAATCTTATATTTATTATAATTTATTTGGCTATTATATTGTATTCAAAAAATATTTTAAAAGATTAACATATTTACCCATCATACAAGATTAATATTAATAACAAGAATTCCTTAAAAAAAAAGCTTACGCAAAAAAATTTATTTGTAAGATAAACAATGATGATAACAATATAAGTATTAATAATTGAAGTTTCTTCCTAATTATAATTAAGATTTATTATTTTTATAATAAAAATTTGACTATTAATTTTTTAATTATTATTTATTATATTATAATAATATTTTTTTAAAAATAACTGACAAGAAGAAGAAGTATTCTCGGCAACACGTCAGTTATATGCTAATTATATTATTTTGATGCATCGCTATTTAGCTATACATTTTAATGCGTTACTGTTTAGCGATGCATTAATGCATCGCTAAATAGTGACACAATTTAGCTATTTAGCGATGTATTTTATGAGCTGCTATTTAGCGGAAAATTTTTTTAAGAGTCGCTAAATGCGTTGCTATTTAGCGACTGATTTAATGCGTCGCTAAATGACGTCACAGATTTTATGAGTCACAATTGCATCACAATTTTATCATTATTTTGCATTAAATATTTGCTTTGTTAAGTTGCGTCGTTGTTTTATGAATTTTTTGTACTGCTCTCGGTAACATGTTAACTATATGCTAATTTATATAGCAAGAGAAAGACAACGAACTTGCACTGTGGTAGAAGAAAAAATGGACAGTAAGTTAATAAAAAAATAATTGCTTGTGTCCGTTTGTTTGAACTTTGTTATTTCATTTTATTCCAAGCAGGTAATTATCCATGTTGAAGAGCTGAAATTAATCCAATCTGGACTACACCGCAAACTTCCATGGGGACCCACCAACAGCATTCTACACCTTTGATTTATTGAAGCATGAGCATTTGGATGAGGTGATTCCCCCACCGGAGGTACTACTAATAAGAATTGTCTAATTAGGATGGAGGAAAATTTTCTTCAGCCCATTTAATTACTTGAATCTATCCCCCCTTTGAAAAACTTATGGCTTTTTTTTGAAAAAGCTGTCACTAAAGGAAATAATTATGAAAGATTAACATGCTCTTGGATCTATATCTCAACCTTTGTATCAACTTTATCTTTAATAAAGTCGTCTAATTCTTCCTACATGGAGAGTCCATTTGGTCAAAGTTTGTTTTTCCAACAAAAAAAAAAGACAAAAAAAACTTTGCTCAGCTATCTGGAGGTTCAAATGCCATCTTATAGTCCCAATTGTTAGATACCTTGAATATCTAAGAATGGATGCAAAGTCAAAGATCTTAAAAAATATATTTTGAAAATGCAGCTCAATAAGATGTCATGTCGAAAAATTATAGTCTTAGAAAATTTTATTTTGATGCACAATGTTTCTTTCAATGTAATGGTTCTAATTTTCTACTCCTGTCTATGCCTATCTAATATGGTCATAATATTCTAAAGAGGGTTTGGTGACCCTCTTAAATTATGAATAATTATAGTTTTTTTTTGATCATTGATCATCGGGTTTACTTTTCTAATGAACAACTTAATTGATATTGTTATTACCATTGTTAAATGGATGGTGTAAAAGTTATGGATCAAATAAGTCTTCATCATTGATGTTATTATGGGTAGTATTGGATTGAATATCTGAAGTTTAGTTATCCCTTGGGACAATAAAATGAAAACTCTTTTGGTAAGAACCAAATGGATAAAGTGATCTAGAGTGGTCTTGCATTAATCTGGCACAAGAATTATATCATGTAACTCTTAATAATATTTCCAAAAGACTAAAGATGCCCTTCCAGAACGGTGAACTATCATTTAATTTAGAAATTATTGTAAGCTATATAAATAGATGTATTCTATGATATCTTCACCCCACAATATCCTCGCCAAAAAAATATATGGCTTGATATAATATTAGTTACTTTATACATCTATTAAAATATTTAAGCATTCATTTTCAATTTTAATTTTTTTATTAATTATTCAAATAAATGATTAAAAATGATAGCAGTTCTAGGTTTACCTTGGAAAATATTTTGATAAGATTAAAGAATAATAATAGTCATAGTTTTACAAAAAGTATTCTATATGTCATAACCTTGTGTTGATATTTTGGTGACTAAACCCATCATTATGTAGGTTGAGAGTATCTACAAACAAAATGAGATAGAATCGAGTTAAAATGGTTTTTTTTTAATTTATTTCTTATGACTGGCAAAATAGAAATTAACGTCCTTATAAGTAATTTCATCTTCATGCAATGTGTTTTCTCTGGGAGACGTGTGATATAGTTAATATGAAATCCTGAAAGAATGTAGAAGCTGCTTCCATGAAGATGACAAGTCATACCAATGACCACTTTCAAGGTTGTGAAATGATAAAATGCGTTGTTTATTAGCAAAAGAAGATTTGAGCGTGATTTGCAAGAGAAGAGATTGCTTTCCATGACTGTCATACTTATATTATGAATCTTAGGTAGGTGAATTTTATAGCAAATTAAAGTTGATTGAGAATTTTGCCCTAACTTAATTAACTTGGAGGTAAGTACGGCCAAAAGGCCATAGACGAATCCGGGCTTGGTTTTGAAAGTTTTAAAACTCGGGCCAAAGTTATTAGCTCATAGAATCATGGAAAAAACTTGATGCACTGTTCCTTAGTGTATCAAGCGCGTATCAGACATACGGATTGGTCATGCGTTTATGTCATCATGCATGCCGAGGCCCAATGAGCTTTGACAAGTACTGCATGCGCGATAATACGGGCGAGCGGCCAATCCATGCGCTTGATGCGCGCTTGCTGCACCGAAGGACGGTACAGCAAAACTTTACCATAGAACCATATATATTGATTTGATTTTTTAAGCCCATTTAAATTTAGAGATAAATCAACACTAAAAAAAATTGGTTCAACCCGACCCAACTCAAGATTTAAGACACACACACAAAATTATATATTTTTATATAATTGTAATACATATAATATTGGATTTAAATTAAGGTTTAAAGACTTGAATGCTAGAGAAACAAACCTAGCCTTCTACCAATTTCTCTAAGATTAGTTTTTCTATTATCATAATTAAAAAAAAAATCAAATCATAAGTTATAGATTAACATACTTTGTTTTAAAAAAAGTTGCAGGTCCGCTTGGGTTGGGTTTGGACTTTGAGAGATTCCTATAAGGCCAAGCTTAAAAAGGCAACAGTTGGCTCGGGTTCAACTGAGGCTTAGCTTGGCCCCATGCTTTGCACAACCCATGGCCACCCCTAAGTTCGCTTTAGCTATTAGTCTAGGCCACAAAATAATCCTAACTAAAGTTCGCACTTTTGTTTTCAAAACTCATGTGCTCCAAATGGTATATTATTGATCCCTTTGGGCATCTAAGATCATATTAAATTCATCTTATATTACTATAAGTTTATTTTTAAGGACTATTTTAACTTCTCTTGCTACACACATGGAGATCTAGAGAGAGAGAGAGAGAGAGAGAGAGAGAGAGAGAGAGAGAGAGAGAGAGAGAGCTGTTATGTATTAAGCTTATGCTTAATTTTGCAAAATATTTTCAAAGGTTACACTACCAATACTATGAAAAAAAAACATTTAATTTGATAATAAATAAGTTGAATAGACAATAGGTCCTAATGATAAGAAGTACATCTAAGTTTATAACAAGCATAAAAGTATGAAATTAATTAACTTCTTTTAAATAATAGGAATTATGTCTATGAATTGTCTATTGAGTAAGAACTTTTACATCATCAATGGTGCAAAATTGTTCTATCTTATAACTTCTTTATAAGCTAATCAAATTTGCTCCGTACAATATCACTCTTTTTAGATTTCAAGCTTATGATAACTAGTTGGTCTAAGATCATTATAATTGATCAAAATAGATAAAAAAAATAAAGATAGGGAATGAAACATTCTTAGATTGATCAATGATGTGATCGCCAGCTTGAGAGTATATACAATACATTTTGGCAACATATTTGATTTAAGCACTTCCCCTGTAGTTAGATGGTGACCAAACTCCTCCATTATCACTTGTGACATATGATGTGCAGGACAAAGGTACAAGACAGAGTCCTCGACTTCTAAGATCTATCTTAGGTTCATTTTTTCTTCATTTGATACCTAAATTTAAAAAAAAAAGAAATGATCAATATATGAACAATAATGTATAAATGGCAAAATACAAGACTTAACTTTGCAATTAAAAAGCTTAGGGATTATGTTTCTTATTTTTTATCCTCCATGTGCTTTATTATCCAGGACTTCAAGACTTTTATTATGGCAATCAAATAAGCAAACAATTTGCATATCTCTTTCAAGGTGATATGTGAACGCAATGTTTTTTTTAATATTTATTTAGACTATTTAATAGAAGTGATGTTATTACTAAAAATGTTTGAAGAAGATGGTATTTACAGCTATTGGAATGGTTTGTAAAATTTATTCACTTTTGATTTTAATAAAAATCTCTTCCTTCTAAAGAGCCAACAATGACTATTAATTAGAACACTATAGCAATTTTATTATGATTTTGATATATGCCAAACAAAATAATACTTTGAGACTAACTACTCTTAATCTTCCACCATGCACATATAATTATAATATTTTTTAAACATAAATCTAAAAAAGTACATTATATCTCTCCTTTTTACATGCATGACCACACACACGTTAGACTTGATCTTGTGGTGCTTTCAATTAACTAGTTTAGGTGATGGGCTGTTATCTTTTGATGATATGAAACTTTGAAATAATTTTTCTATAGAATAAAATGGCTAATAGAAGATGATGTGTGCGATAGATGATTTGTTATTTTTTGAATATCAAATGGAAGGTTAATACATACCTCTTGCATTCTCCTTGATTTCTTATTGTTGGATGACCTCATGTAAGGCACGCTTAAAGTCTGTAAATTAAGAAATATATTATTTAAAAATATAAAGAATGCCTAACTAAGAGCAAAGCTGATTCCCATTTTTAACATAAAAAACCTATATAAGTATGGCATATGAAAAATTAATATATTAAATTTAGTTTTGTGATTAGTAAATTTGTCAATAAATCATAACTCTTCACCATCATTCACTAATATAAATCATTTGAATTCAATAACTTACAACAACAACATCATTATCTTGTTCATTTGTTCTAATGGGTAATTAGACCAAATGTTTGATAACTTCACTTACAAAAACGGGATGTATTTGATGTTATAACTAATACCATCTTTTTTAACTTCTTATATAAAAATAGCGGTTACCTCAACTTGATCTTGAAGAAATTTAATATATCCAATAGCCTCCATCAACACCGATGCTGTATCAGTCTAAGTATCACCAACCATATAAATATACATTAGCATAAAACTTAGAGAAAAAAATTCAATATTGTTAGTGCACAATTATAGATTATACCTCCCAATTAAAACATCAATATAAAAATGAAACGATAATAGCAGGTTGCATACCTAACCATCTAATAAATTCAACAAAACTATATTCTCTTTCTAAAGCATGTTTTGGAATCTCTCGACCTCTAGAAAAAAACATAAAAAGAAAACAAATACATGCTATAGCAAAACAATTTGATGTAGTTCGATATTTATATTAAACTATATTCAACAATAACAAAATGAAGAATGCCAAAAATGGTCCTTTAGGCCTCCATTGATATCAACCAATTTCTATATAACAACATCTATCCTTTAAAATATATATATGATTTTTAGCTCATTTTGGATACTTTTATTAGAATAAAAAGATATGGGTATCATTTATATTACAAAGAAGAGGGAAAAGTCCTAATATGGCAAATAGTACAATAAGCGTCAAGGCCACAATAATCATAGATCTTAAAAATTTATCATGCGAGTCAAGAAAGTCATATCACGTGATAAAACTACACGATACCTTTTTAAGTATATTATGTGTGAACTAAGACATTCATCATTTTGAACATTTCTTTAATATATATATATTAAAAAAATTTACATTTAGAATCATTTGTGTGTGTTATTCGGTAATTATTTTTATTAGAACGTACTAGGAATTTAAAATCAATCTGATTTCTATTTTTTATTTTTCTATTTTGTTTTACTTATTTTTATTTTCTTTTTAGATCCGTACTCCATCTTATTTCTGCATTTTCATTTTATAATGTTGTGTTTATTTATTTATTTATTTTGATGAAATTGTGTTTATGTTCTTATTTCTTATATTTGATTTCTTTGTGCAGCTTATTTTATTTTATATTCCATTTTGTTTTCTATGTAATTGTTATGTACTTCAAGCCTTTCTTGTTTCCAGATTTACCTTTTTACTACTTTTTTTTTTATTTTTTGGGTTTCCATTGTTAAACTTTTGGTTTTTATTTTTTTTTGGTTTATTATTTTCCATCTGACATGCTTTTCACTTGCTGAGTTACCAGTAAAAATATAAATTTTAAATACTTAACACTTGGATATAATCTACTTCGGAGAAACCCACCACTTCATAACCGTTTGATCTGTCCTGCAACGGCTTAATTGGGGAGTGGGGGATAACAAAATTAAATAAAAAAAAAGGAACTAACTACATCTCTGCCTTCAACCCCTCACAAGAAAATTAACTGGCAGCACTTGCAAGAGATTAGAAACTCTATGTTCCATCAACACAAGGGAGATCGCCACTTCACCAACAAGATCTCGTGTGCTAGCTAGTGAAGAAAAGGGGAATGGAAGAACCATGCATACCAAATCCACATATATTACTATATCATCACCACTAAGGTCCATTGGAGTTATAACAGGAAGTGGGATCTACCTTGCCAAAAGGTGCCACCAGCTGCTGAAGAGCTGCAATCCTATCACCTAGTTTCTCCTTCCTCACCTGTTTTTGTAATCCCAAAATATATTCAGAAGAACAAAGAGAATTAGCAATAACAAAGATTTCATGCACTGCAGTTAGTTACTCTTGGAAACTCTTAGTGTTGTGTGTGTCTGCTATGATCCATCCATATACCTTGAAGGGAGAGAACGAAGAACGCGACTGATCAAACCGAGCTGGTTTTTTTGGTGATGCTTTGTGCTCCAAAATGCAGTTACCTTCTGTAACTCCACTGACTAAAGATGGCATCTTCAATGGAGCAACAGTCAAAAGAAGGTCAGTTGTTAGTTTGATTGGTACATATATAGAACCCTTTTAACAGCATATGTACAATTACTTTCTCATACTTTTATTTATGGCCTTTCTTTGTGAAGGATGTTGTAATGGCACTTATAAAGCTGAAAAGAGGGTATGTGTACTTTTACGGCACATTGGTGTGAGATGAGCGGGAAAGAGAAAACGGTAGGGGTATGTATGATAGATACATGCTTGCTTTGTTATCTTATTTCTCCATCTATCAGTTCAAAATAAAGGAGGACTTATGAACGTCTCTACATTTCATGCGTCAGAGAATCCAACAAGATGGTAAACTCAAATGACAAAACAGGGAACAGTATTGATGTAACTAATTTTTAGTAATCTTGTCGAAACCATTTATATATCCTTTGGTGCTCCCTATTGTCCATTAGAATATTAATTTTAGAGAGTATGGGTACAAATTAAAGTTGATCCCACTTTATTTGCTTCTTCCAACGAGCCAACAATATGTTTGTTTTAAACTAAATAAACTGACACCCATAAAGAGGAGAAGGAAAAAAATAAAAAAATAAAAAATAATAACTTTCGAGAATTTAAAAAAAAGATTGAAATTACAAGCATGTTAAAAAAAAAAAAAATTGTATGTAAAGCTATAAATTAATAAATCCAAAAGTTCGAATCTAAGCTCCATATATAAATTCATGGTTATGCTAATGATGATTACGGAAACAAGATTGATGTCCGTCGATGATTTTGACAATGTCAGTGGTTATTTAATTAAACGGTGGTGGTGATCGATCCCTGGTTTCATATATATCACTGTACCAACAAACCACAATAATTTTTCACAATAATTGAGTGCCATGACAGGATTATTTACTCCAGTGTCGGTACGATGGTGCTCGAACGTAACTACAGATCCACTCAGTGTTGTCAAATTCTGTTGTCATGAGACCTATTTCATGCAATTATCGATCAATACTATTATTATATTTATATACGTGGAAGAAGTGGAGGGCGTACGCACCTTATGGTGACTGTGGAGTGGTCCTTGAGCTGGTTCATGGAGGTGGCCAACCCCAAATGGTATTTCTTCTCTCACCAAATCCATACCACCAAGCGAAGGTTGGCAGAAGCTCCAGCCAAATCTAGCTGAAGCCAAGAGATCTAAAGCCTGAAGGTCCATTCCCAAGGACCCCGGGAACGTTGGCACTGGGGGACATGGGTTTGAAATATTGGCTGTAGGAAATACCACGCTGCGGTTTCCTCGGCCACTTCCAAGATTGGCCAAGCCTGGGGCATCCAACAAGTCTGTGGAAGGAGGCTGAAGGCCATCGATCTGGTAATCTGATGCCAGTGTTCTGAATAGCTTCTCCTCTAATTGGAAATCTTCAATGGAATGGGGTCCCTAATGACCCCACTAAGCTTTGGAAAACAGTTTGGTAGCTCCTCTTTGATCTTTGCTAGGTTGAGATGGTGGGATGACTGGTTCATGAAGTTCTCAGCACTGCCAGCCCAGTGAAACCCTAGGCCTTGGACCATTTGAGAGCTGGGAGGAGGGGGTGTGATCTCGTGACTTTGTCTGTAGTCTCTTTGGCTTGAGAGGACTCCATTGGCGTTGGATATGAAATCACCACAGTTCCTGCACCAAACCCAGTCAGGTCTAGAGATTCTAAAGAAGCTTCATGTTGATGTTACAAATGTCTTAAAGAAGCAGCTGTGGACTACATCTCTTCGGGTGTGGATAGCCTCTTATCATACAACGAAAGCGTGCTTCCATTTCTCATATATATCATGGAGGCAATAATATTTGAGGTCATCGCCTAAAATAGAGCCTTAAGTGACTATGAGGCTTCTACTTAATTCCTAAGGTTGTCATGGTTCTAGGGTTACAAATCCCTAGGATAAATAATGACAATAGTAGTGGTGACATACTACCAAACAAGAAAATTCCAAATCCTAGGAATTAAACTCAAGTGTATTCAGATGACCTGATTCAAAAATATAGATTTAAAAGTAGAAATACTATTTTGCACCAAAAAAAAAAAAAAACACAGATGAGCTGGCAAGTATTCAAGAAGGAACAAAACATAAGGTTATTCAGAAGACCTACAACATGAAACTTTGGCTCCACTCATGGTTGCTTCCAAGAGCATGGAAATATGGAGATGCTGCTAAAGAGGACCCATGAATCTCTTCTTGGAGGTGGTGGTCTAGATTTGAAGGCTCCATCATGGTGTTTTAAGCGGCTTGACAGTCCCAAGATGAAAAAGAGAGGAAGAGAAAAAGGACTACTGGAGCTTTGGAATCTCACAATCCACTCAAAGAAATATTTAAGTTGATGCGCTTATGTCTTTCTCCCTTTTTCGACTTTTCTACTCACTTTCCTCTTTGCTTTTTCAAGCCCATATCCTCACAGGCCGAGCTTGCTGAAGTATAGAAGGGAAGGGAGGAAGGTGTACAGGTCCTCCAAAGCTCTCTCTCTCTCTCTCTCTCTCTCTTGCGGGTGTGTCTCTTCTAGCTTTTCTTTACAGAAGAACTTTCTGCATCTCTGAAATTAAAGATAACAGATCATCTCTCTCTCTCTCCCCACCCCTTCCTCTCCAAGCTTTTCCTTTATCTGTGTACTCCTTTTTTTTTCTTTTTTCTTTTTTTGCTCTTATATGAAGATGCTGCAGTCGCTGGCAATTACAGGGGGATGATTATACTTCCTCTGCCATGATTAAAATCTGTGCCTTCAATCCCAAGGCTTTTCAACAACGACCCATCAATAGATGGTAATGATATCACTCATGCTTCTCCCTCTCTCTCTCTCTCTCTCTCTCTCTCTCCCCCCCCCCCCACCCCAACACGCACAACTCAGAACATGGTCAGAGTTCTCATATCTTTTCACATGGAATCTAAGGTATGCTGTGTGTATATATTTAATAAATTTATTTTGGAATTAACCAAAAAAGATAAAGCTAATGATTTTCACTGATACAGGGTCGATAGCCACAAGCCAATGTACTGCTAAATGACATCGTACGCAAGTTTCCCTTAAAAAAAGATGTTGTAAACTGAAGATGAATAAAATGTGTACATAGTACCCTAAAATATAGAAAATTTATTGTTTACTTTAAAGCCCATTAAAAAATTGTTGTAATTGCCATTTAACCTTTTTATGATGATTCTAATGTTGGCGCAAAATTGTGCATGCATTACCAGATAGAAATTAAACTTCTTTTGAACAAAAGTATACATAGCTAAACATGTTTGATGACTATGAAACTATATATACGTGTTATAAATAATGGCCTTAAGATATGCATAGAAGTTATTATTTATTCAAGCTGTTTTATCTGTAAATAACGTTGAGCAACTTAATGTCCAGTCTTTAGTGAGGTATAGTGGACTTTGAAGGATTAGCTCCCATGAATTAATCATCTAACTTTTAGTCCTTCTACATACTCTTCTATTCTTATGAAACACGCTTATCTTATTATCGAATATAGTTGAGAGAGACTAAAAATTAAACTTAATATATAGTTGCCTAGTGTTAAAGTTCGATCCACTAAAAGGTCAATTGGTCAAATATCAAATTCATTGATAACATTTTGTGACACGCCGAAACAACTGTTGCATTGTTAGAAATTCTTAAGTCAAAGAAAAAATTGTTTTGAGAAAAATTATTTTATTAATTTTCATGTGATTTTTCAATAAAATGGCTGGAAGGTTTCTTAGTATTTTCTGAAAAGGAAAAAGCAGCAGCAGCAGCAGCAGCAGCAGCAGCAGAAGAGAATACTAATCTTCTGAGTACTCGTCTGATATGTATCCCAAAGTTTGTTTTCATGATCAGTTAGTCTACGCCCACCCAAAGGCCAGGTGACTTTCCCTTTCTCCAATGCCATTTGCTATGGTGATCAGCTCAATAGATAAAAACCGTTATATGCACTTTGGCAGCGTAATCATGTCATATAAACATAGGGATGTGGAGAAAATAAAAAGAAAGGGAAGACAATACTGCCGTGCATTGCTACAATTCTCACCTGAATCACTCATTATGATGAGCTGAAAACAATCCATTTTTTCCTTTCATGTTCCATGGTGGCAAGAGAACCTGAAATTAAACGGCATCCGGAAGAAATTGTAGTCCTAATAATAATAGTTCGTGTACACCTTTTCAATTTTCTAGCCGTTGGTGCTTACTGATCCTTCTTTCAAGATATAAATAATAATTACTCACTGTGCTTACACTCAGAGAGAGCCATATATATATACATGGCTTTTCCTCGCACATTAACTACATACAAACGCCAGAGTCTTGCACCACCTCTCAGGCTGATGGATCCATATGTTATTGGCAATGCAAAGGTCCTAACCATCTAATTCACATTTCCAGACTTTCAACGAGTCCTACTTTAAGCCTTGTCTTTCATAGTTTTGTTTTGCTTTTTAACTAACATTTTCAACCATACCAAGCACAGGGTTTATAAGTTATAGCGAATGGATCTATGCATTGTCGGTCATGCAAATGCCCTAAGCAACTAGAACTCAAAATTTACATTCCTAGACTTTATAAGATTCTCACCTTAAGCATTATCTTTCATAGTTTTTCCTTTATCTTTAATTTTCAACTCTAAAGTATGGGGTTTATGACCATACTTGTTTTCCATTTGACTTTCAAATACTCAGTTATTCTTATTTACATCAACTATATAATCATAGGTCATTCTTCTTGACTTGATGTCATATTGAATTACTCTCAAGATCTACCATTGAAACTAAAATTATATGTGTGTCATTAATATTTAAGAACGTACTTAAGATGTTTAAGATAACCACAACAATTAATTTTTTTCATTTAAACACTTTGTTCATCATCTTAGCTAATAATCTCTCAATAAGATAACATGTTTGCTATTTTGTGGGTTCGCGCGCAAGGAGGCAGGGCAATTACCATCCCAAAAATGGACTTTCTATGGATCCTTCAATTTTTTCATGTAATTACAACTACACATCGAAAGATTGATGCATTGGATGTTACTCATTAAGATGAAGGCTAACTTAAGACCATAGAGAATTAAATCATGTCTTGTTTTACTTGTGCATTGTCACTTTGTAATAATGTCTAATATGAACTCTCACATGCTTTCTTCATTTAAGCCCTTGCATCTTTATGAGGCTGAGGTGCATATTCAAATTCAATTCAATCATAAATGCATATAGCTCATTTTACAATGCCCCATAATCCATATAGACTATAAACGGGAATATTTTGTTAGCATTTGCAATAAATTAAAACGTCTTAATCATATAGAAGTATCCAAAATCTTTTTCATACATAACCGATATAAAACTAAACACATACAATTATGGACTCTCAAATATAATATACATTATAAATTTCTCATTCCTTTACTACCACACAATTTTGGTTCTCTTGGAACTACCAAGACCGGTGAACCTCCTTGTTCTGGTGAGACTATACGCAAGGAGGAATGGTTTACATGTAAAGTTAAAATACATGTTCACAACACTATCATTTTCTTATAGAAATTGGATTGATAAAGGTATAGCTTAAGACTTTGTATGCTTACCAGAATATCAAGCAAAGAGATGATTGGGATTGATAAAACATTGAAAGGAAAGTCACAAGTCATACTTGATCCAAGGAAGAAACAAGGAAACAAATTGCAGGTTCACCAATTTTGGCTATAAAACGATCGAATGACAATTAATAATAATTTAATCATTTGCATTATATTATAGAAGCATAATGCCATTAAAAAAAAATACTTTGGGGTGCCAATTTTCATGCCCATAAGTTTGGCAACTCAAGTAGTCAACTAACTCCAATGGGGTTGGGATCCTATACAATGCATGCATCCTAACCCCAAATCGATCCATGAGCAGCTGCAATTATTTATTTATTTGATTTGATGATGGGGCTCATTACTAGATAGATGTGGGTTGAAATGTGGATGGTAAAAGGTGATGCGAAGATCCCAATCCAGCTCACTCCAACGCATGCAAGGCACCAGCTCTAGTGAGATAAAAAAGTTTTTGTTCATCATCTTCGGTCATAATGATCTGCACCGAACATGATTCATTTGCGTCGAGAAGTTCGCTCGTGAGTCTCACACCACAAACGTGCAAGCTCATGTGTGAACAAATCATCGCGCTTGATGTAAACCATTATGCATCGAAGCGATGTACAAAGACTTTTTTCTGATGAGATATACAAAATCCTTTGTCTCAGATGATAAAGTAATATTTAATGTGTGGCATCGCTCGTGATGCAACATTATTAAGAGAAAAGAAAAGAAAAAGAAAAAGAATGCAACCATCGTTGCAGGAAATAAATTACGGAAGGGTATTAAAAGAGAGTAAGACGAGGCCAGAAAGATTCCAAAGAGGAGAGATGAATGAAAACATCTAGAGACAATTTAGTGAATTCTTGAAAAATTAGCACGAAATGATTTTCCTCAAGTTTGCCAGTGATATAACACATTTAGTGATTTCATGCACCTATGGATGCATGATGGGGTTTGATGTGCAGCGTGCATGTGGTTGGTAGTAGGGGGAGGGGATTGGCGACTAGAATTGTGATGATTCCATGCTAGCAAGGTTAAATAGTAAGCAAAGAAAGGCTGGCCCTCTCCAAAAGATGCCCCCCTATTATAATAAACTTGGGTCCACATCCTTCATGTCAGGGGAAAGAGGCTAGGGGAATGTGAAATAGAGCATGGGCAAGCTTGCCCTTGCTTTTTGTGCGCCCTCCTCCCTTCTTTACGGATCCAGCACGCCCACTAACCTACATCTAGTTCCAAAAAGCATGGTTTCTTTATAGGGTACATCTTCCTTTGCTTTGGCCCTCACCTTTTCCCATCTATTTCATCTCTCTTTCCCTCTAACAAAATTCACAGATGAAATGCACAGCTCTGCATTGCTTGTGCTCTAATTATTGAGGGCCATGACACTTGGAAACACAAAATGGAAACAAAGTGGTTGGTTGACAATTTAAGCCACTTAATATATAGTATGAATGTAAAACCAATTGTTCTTACTTGCTTATCCATGTAGGCCATATACTCTTATTGTTAAGAATTATAACTAAGTTTGATTGATGTCTTAACTAGCCATTTATACATTTATTAGTTTTTAAGGTGTAAACAGTGATCCACTGCTGTTGATGTATCTATCTATATATACATATAATGGAGGGGACCATGTAAATCCTATAATGTCAAATAGTTGGGATGCAAGCAGATGCAACAACTGTTCTCAGTGGGTCTCAAATATCAGAGACAACTTCATAAAGGGGTTCATTATTTGTCCTCTTTATTCTATAAAAAGTGTAAATTATTGAGGTATATGTAATCCAAGTAACCATTCAAGGAGTAACTGCACTACTTTAGTCCAAAGCTTGAATCTCCCTTCCCTTCTCTTTTAGTATTAGTGCTTCTAGTGCTGCTCAGACATCCCTTGACTGATAATTTTTTTTATCTTTTTATTATTATTATTTATTTGGATGAGACTAGTTCTATTAAGTGAGCATTTATTTCTCATTCCTTCAATAGATTTGCTCTTTAAAAAGTTCTCTTAGAATGAATGTAAATTGTCATAGTTTCATATTTAGTTGAGGAAATAATAGTTGGCTTTCAGTATATTAGGGGACACATTTTGACTACCAAAGTTGATCAGAGAATACCTGTCTGAAATTCTAGGTGGATCCAATATCATTCAACCAACTAATCACTTAGCAATGCACAAAAAAAAAAAAAAACACTGACCCCATCCATCATTCAGCAGAAAGAAAGAAGAAAAATGATGTTTATGAAAACATTATCTATCAAAACACAAGCACTAAAGGGCACACAAAAATTAAAAAAGTTAGGCTCAATTCAGGTACCACAGGGAACTAATGAAACACTACTCCAGCCGAAACTTAAATCAATCAGACATATCTTCTGAAAATGCATCGCTTTTGATCTAACTGACAACGTTCTAAAATCACATGACCAAAAAGCAAAACCTCCCATGATTGACAACTTTAAGGACCATTTCCTTCATCATGGCCAAATCAACTTAGCTTTTCTCAAGTCTTAGTTGGTCAACCCGTGTCAAAATACATTGAAAGAATATTGGTCATCAGGCATATAATTATCCTCTCCTTCCAAGCATATTTTATCTCCTTATACTTTAGTCCCAATCCAGCACTTAGATTCCTAATCTTGCTTTTCTTCTTTTATTTAATAAGATTGTTAGTCTCGGGAATAAGCTAATAGATTTATATATTGAAACCCAATTCACAAGAATGTCTGGAATCATCCATAAATGATTTAAATCGCAGGGCAATTCAAGCCAATATAATAACACTTAGTGCGGAATTATTTTTTTTGACCCATAGGTTGTTGGCATGCATCAAGATCTAGGATTGAATTTAAAAAGCACACCCATTCTTATCCCCTTAAAAATAAAGGTGATTGAGAAGAAGACAAGGGAGCCGGAGAGGGGAACAAATGCTTTTACGTACTCTCAGGGCATGGCCTCCAACACATGGGACCATGGCTGTAACTACTTTCCATACATCCACTAAAGGCATGTATGTTAGGCTGTGGTGCCACAGACACACACGCTCCCTCGCATACATGGTGGTGCACTGTCACAGTATGTCACGTTGTCGTCTGCCATCTTTTCTAGGCCTAGAGGGGCCCATGTCACATTCCCCTCCATTGTACATGACATGGAATGTCATGTCCATGCGGGGGGCATGTCATGCGTGCATGCATGCATGCATGCATGTGCTTGCCATACACACTGCGAGCAAATCGGCTCGCCCTGGCTTCTTGCTTCGACTGACCTAGTTTTGGAGCCCCATCATCACCTCAAATCTATATATCAGGGTTCACTCGTGGACCCAAACTGGGAACTTAATTTATTTGTGTCAGCCAAGTCATATACTGAACTGTGGACTCTCGATCTGACGTAATAAAACATGAAACTTAAAATCCAACCAAACTAGAATCCAGCTGACCGAGAGAGTTATCATGTCGGCTCGAGATATACAGCAACTTATATTATTTTCCAAATTACTCCTGGTTGAATCTATGCCATGCGAGTCTGAAGCAAGTCCAGTCCATGTTATCCACACTCATATGTTGTAATGTGGTTAATTTACATGTACTGTTTTAAGAATCTATTTGAATTAGCGGTTAATCTGGGCTGACGGTCGTCCAAAGATATCCCAATAATCAATCTAAATAAAGCCTAACACACCAAGTGAGCAAGAGGTTAGTTAAAATTCTCGATTCTTTTATTGAAATTTCTGAGGAACAAAAGTATAAATGTATAAAATACCTATCCAAAGTTTTTTATAGTCTTTCTTCGAGCGAGGCTCATGTTTGTATTGCTTTGTGATACAATCCTTTGCTGAATGGGTTGTGAGTAGGTTAACTAGTAGTGACGTCTAGTATTGCAAAACTTGATAATAATTCTGGTGCAAGTTCTGGGTACGCTCGTATCGTTATTTTAAGGCCTTGTGCATAAGCTACACATAACTCTTGACATAAGATCTCTTGTGTTCTTTATTTATTTATTTATTTATTTATTCTTTTTTTTTTTTGAGGGAAGGAGGGGAAAAGGATTCCCCCTCTAAATATCGTTAAAATCTGAAGGCAAAATTACAAAAGAATCATTACAAAGAAGATGAGGAAATAAGGAAAAGATGAGAGAAGAAGGAAAGATAGTAATTACAAGTGGATCTATTCAAAGCAGAACTTTCCTCACGTAGTAAAGTTTACTTTAATTTTGTAGATAATTGAGGACTACAAAAACAAATTTTTTGAAAAAAATCTTGTGTTCCTCTCGTTCCACGCTCATCACATGAAAGCCATAATAGGTTGATCCTAGTATTTTCTCTTGCTAACCAACACTTTTTGTTTCCTCCATTTTAACTAAAGCTTATATGTATTAGAAGGCAATCTACTTAGTCTCAATGATTGGCTAAAGATTTGAGGATCAGTTTAGAGAATGGGTAATCAATAAATAGATGATTCATTAACTCTTAAATAATCATACACAATGCATATCTTTCATTTATTGTCCATTCTTTTCTAGCTAACACCTCATTTGTATGTAACTTGTCAAGAAGAGATAGCCAAAGAAATATTTTGACTTTCTTTGTAACGAAAGCTTTTCAAAGTGCATCATAAAAAGGGTACATAACTTCATATTTAATGTGTCATTGTTGGATTGATCCCAGACTCCTTTCCAGAGTTAGCCGTCAAGAGAAGGGTGTGGCCATTTGGTGCGGGCACCAGGATCAGACAGTGTGGATATCTGATTATGTTTGTAGGGTTTGATTCAGTTGGAAACTAGGTTTATTTTATTTTATTTTAATTTGGGTCCAATTTTATATTTGTTTGGGCATTTGAGTCCTATCTTTTGAGTTGGTACTTATTATTAGGGTTTGGGTTATATTGAGTCAGCTCATTATGAGCTTGAGTCAATTTGAGTCTTGTTCAATCCAGTTGGTCTTATATGTATCCAGTCCAGTTGGTATTGTATTAAGTTCATTCAGCTTACAAGAGGAGACACCAGTATTGGAGCAGAAGACAAGGCCATCACAATCAAACAGAGCAACTGCTAAATTTAAGTTGGCGCCACACCTACATAAGAAGTCACATGCCAGCCACACACCTGCCATCCTCTAGCACAAGCATTCCATATGCCACCTAGCAAAGCAAGCAGGTCAACAAGATAAGCCTCAATCCTTCAAATCATGCAATCCTATTTGAAAGAATTCTAGCTCAAAGAAGCAGCAAATGGATGCCCTTTATTGCTCATAAATTGCCTTTTTTGAAAGAGATTTGTATATCATGAAGTTTTTTTTCTACGTAATCTAATCCACACTTTAGAAAGAAAGTGGGTGCCCCTTTTCTTTTCATATCTGTATTTACTTGGGCCCTAAGTCTCTTACTCTATAAAAGAGACCCTCTTGTATAAATTATGCATCTTTGAATTATTAATTAATCAATCCAGGTTTGAATTATTGTGAGTTTTATTATTTGGTTCTCTGGTGCTCTTGATTCCCTTCTCCTGCTTGTGCCAACATCCCAATCTCCATAAGAAATCCTGGCTGCCGCCCTTGTTTTCCTCTAGTGGACGCCCAAGAGCCTCTTGGTCGTCCTTCCTTCTCTACTTCTTCTTTGCCTTTTTGCCTCTAATCTGACTTTTCTCTCTTATTCTTTAACCCTTGGATGATATTCTTGCAGATCCCTCAGTAACCACAAATCCAGGATTCAAGGTGATCACAATGCAGGTCAGCAGATACTTAGCCTCAGATCCACAGGCTCGGGGCTTGGTCATATAGGGTGCATCTGCCAGACAGAGCGACCCCTTCAGTATCTCGATCTCCTCATCCTACCAGGTACATCCTCTCTAATCTGCTAGTAGCTTTATTGTGGGAGAGCAAGCCTTACCGAAACTTCTTAGCCTCGACGGTCTTTCTTTTTTACTTTTTTATGGAACTGTTTCGCGTGCAGAGTTACTGTGAGTTTTCCTAAATTTCTCTTAGGCTATTACTTCGAAAGACTAATCAACTGTAATAATTAATCATATAAAATTTACTTGCATGCGAATTGGCCCTGCATCAGTTTGGTATTAGAGCATGGTTAGGACTTGATTTTTAATTCACGTTATTATCAGTATATTATCTGTTAATTAAATTATTTTTGCCTGCATACACATCAAAAAATTACAAAATTTATTTCTTTATATTCTTTATAATTTAAAGTATTTTTTATTATTTTCTGAGAATTTAATTCGATCTATAAATTAATTGCATGCTAGAAAATATGAAAATTCCTAAGATTTTGTTAATCAAATTATTTCTGCCTGTATATACATCAGAAAATCATGAAATTTATTTCTCTGGATTTATTACAATTTAAAGTATTTTTTTATTATTTTTTAAAAATTTAATTCAATCTGTGAAAAAAATTGAGACTTATTGCTATTTATAGATTTTTGGATTAGGGTTTGTGTTTTGTATGTCATTCATCTGCATTAAATTACTCTTAAGGGCTCTCATTGATGTCAGATAAGGAAGGGATTGAGACCCCTTTCTTGGTCCAAAATAACCACCCGTGCATTCTGATCCTAAGCCTCTAATCTAAAACTGAGTAGCAACTTAATTGACATTTGCCCTAAAGGGCTAGGGACACCAACAGTTGATCTAGTGTACTGAAGGAGACTAGTACAAATCTGTAGGGAGAAACAATCCTCGAGGCATGCATATTTTAAAATTTGATAATAATTATCAATGCAAAATTTTAAAGATTACATACTAATCTATCTAACATGCATCAATATCATATCTTTGCCTTGTATATAGGATCGATTGATCCAAAATATGCATATAAATAAAAATATCAAGATTATATCTTGATCTTCAAGATGACTAGTCATACTACTTATCTTGAAGCCTGCCTTAAGATCTAGGGATCAAATCACTTACCTTAAGAACAGTAGGTAAATCCTTATTGCTCTGCAGCCGTTCAATCGTCCGGCCTCTAGTATCGTCCACGTGAAGCCCCGAATGATCGGATTTTCGGGAGTGCTTATCGTCCGGCCTCTAGCACTCCCAAAAAAAATAGCTTTGCTGATCTTGAATCCTCCCACTTGAATCTTCCTCTAAGATCCACCATGCTTCCGCTAACACCAGAATCATCAGGATTTTATTCTAACCTTTTTAGAATTACAATCCACGACGTATCGTGTATTGTTGTTCTGTGTTTTCTGGTAAGGGAATGCCCTCTATTTATAGTCTCAATTTAGCCTTAACATTGAATTCTGACATTAAGAATTCCGTCGTTTGGTAAAAGCAAAGAGATGCTGAAGGCGCGGTGCTTGGTTTAATTCCGACGTTCGGTGAAAACCAAAGAGTCGTGGCTAAATCCGACGTTCGGTGAAAATTAATGTTAGGCATTAAATTCTACATGAGAATTTAATCTCTCATGAGATGAGACTTTAGCCATCTCATCACATGAGATCCTTATGCGAGAGGTTTGGGTTCAGGTGATGGTTTAATCTGATCTGAATTTATTTGACTGAACCCACATAGATCATGGTCCAAGCCCAAATCAAATTTGGCTAGTCCTGAATCTATTTAAATCCAAATCAAGTCTAATTTCAAATCAATATTTGAAATTGACTAGTCCTTCTAATGGACTTAAACCAAATTGAATCTTATTCACTTGTACTTAACCCAATTGAGATAATTCAATCAATCAAATTGATTAATTAAATCGTTGATCAGCAAACAGATCATCCTAGGAAACTTCTATGCGTGTGACTCTCTAGGTTCGAACCTAAGCCGGTAGCATAGAAATAACTTTCTATACTAATCGATGTGCCCATCTAGCAATGGAACCCAACGTCCGGATAGGTCGAAGAGTTGCCGAGCAAACTCCAAGAACCCTAAGAAACCGTTACCGTATAATTCATCCTCTTGACCACAAATGCTAAGGATGGCTTAAGAGCCTGTCAACTCTAAATAGCAAATCCATAAAGTGATTTCAACTTTAGTGATCATGTGACTTTCACATGAAGTGCCTTGGCCTTGGTCTTGCTAAATTGAAACATAAGCATTTCTCCTTTTAACGGGATAGGTCAAATTCCATCTTGATCCACAATTGACTACCACAAGTACTTGACTGCATCCAGTAACCTTTCGTAGCTGGATTAGAAATCAAGATGGTCCGGCACCTAAGTACAACGAGTTGCTTGTAAGCCACTGGTTGTGATCTTCAGGTCTGAAGGATACTTATACCTATATCTTCTCGGATTAACTCTTGACAGTAGAGTATCCGGAAATGAGTCACGTTCGGTGAAATGTACTCCTACACTTCCACCTGTATGTCATACTAGTGTCTCTACACTCCTTGGTTAAGAGGACAACCAACAAATATGATATACAACGTCCTATAATTGATAGTATTATGTCCCTGTCATAGTATATCATTTGGTCGCGAACTCTTTTAAGGACCTTCAAAGATAAATCCTCCTTTATCATGAAGGAAGATCCTGAGGGCTTCATTACAATCAGGAGTATTAAGAAGATGTTCTTGTAATGAATAAACTGCCAAATAACTTTTATTAATATATCAATTTATATACAATTTATATTAGCACAATCATCAAATGATTGGCTTTAGGATACAATCCCAACAAAATCAATCTGGCGTGTGCTCTGAAATTGATGTCTAGAAGGAAGGTCAAATGTCAAATGACTTAAGTGGAGTGTTGGGGTTATTCTAATTAGGCACCTGCAATTTGCGGGACGAGCCTCCCTCCTCCCACCTATCCCAACTGGCCAATTAAAGAGTCACTGTTAGATTGGCTTGCATTAAGCCAAATCCTTTACTCTGGATGACTAGGTCTAGCATACCATAGTCTGAGTCAGTCTGAGTCTTGTGTGTTTGATTGTGTTTGCATGTGCACTAGATTAGGAGCATCTTTCCACCCGTCACCACCTCCATTACAAGCTGAACCCATGGCTAATCAAAATATTGAGGATCACTTAAGGATAACAATTAGCCCGAATGAACCAAGACATCAAGCAATCTGAGGCTAGATTAGGGTCCAGGTTCGATCAAGTCGAAACTAAATTAGGCATCCTAGAAGAAGCCCATTTTCGGAGAGGGCCACCCTATCGTAGATCAGAGGCTACTAAGAGCCCTAGCCCATATCCAGGATCTAGCCAGGCCTATCATAGTCATCCCAGACCTACCCAGTATTCATACCCCCGCCAGACTTACTCGAGTCAACCCAACACTAGCCGACCCAATACAAGCCGAACTGAGTTGAGTCGATCTTAGAATAGTACCCCTATACCCTAGAGAGAGGATAAGGGCAAATCTGTAGAGGTTCAGAGAAATCCCAACCCCCAGATCAAATGCTTTAGATGCAACAAACCAGGATATATGATCAGCTAGTGCCCAGTCAAATCTCTTCATATAGATAAGTTACCTGAGACTGAATTCGAGCCCCTAGTTGAGCCTGAGGGAGGGTCTATGAGGCTGATACCCATCTGATAGATGAGTACGATGGAGAGGAGGAAACATTTGATTCTGAAGATCTACTAGGAGTGGTTAGATGTATTTTGACCCAGACTCAAACTAAGGATCAGGAAGATTGGCGTAGGACTAACATCCTAGAGACTTTTGTTAAGATAGGGGATAAGGTGCTGAAGATAATAGTTGATAGCGAGAGTTGTGTCAATGCCATTTCTGCCAATACAGTTAAATCATTAGGATTGACCATAGTTCCTCATTCTAGTCCCTATAAGGTATTGTGGGTAGATTCCACCTATATCTCAACCAAGTCTAGATGCCAAATACTAATTAAATTGTAAAATTATGAAGAAAAGATTGAGTGTGATGTAATTCCTATGGGTGTTAGTAGTATTATATTAGGTCGACCTTGGCTTTATGATCACGATGCCACCTTATTTGGTCGATTCAACATATGCTCTTTTAAACACAATGGAAACAAGTATATAATACATCCAGTTTTACCTAGAGACCCAATCAAGAAAGGATCTAGTAGCCATAAGGATAGCAAGCCAAGAGTTAATCTAATTAAAGCTAAGGAATTAGAAAAGGACATCACTGAGGGTAACTCTATTTAGATTTTGACCACTAAAGAGATCCATGAATCA
The DNA here is from genome assembly GCA_900491605.1 of Calamus simplicifolius. Taxonomy (NCBI): domain Eukaryota; kingdom Viridiplantae; phylum Streptophyta; class Magnoliopsida; order Arecales; family Arecaceae; genus Calamus; species Calamus simplicifolius. The sequence continues at coordinate 627,067 of UESW01004368.1, read as the reverse complement.
ATCCAAAAGGAATAACCCACTGAAGTAATTAAGACCCTAAAGAATTTAAGGATGTCTTTTCTGAAAAGTTGCCTGATCAGTTACCACCCATGAGAGATATCCAACACGCCATTGACCTGATCCCAGGATCCATCCTCCCAAACCTTCCTCATTATAGGATGAACCACACTGAGCATCAAGAACTACAGAAACAAGTGAAAGAATTACTTAGGAAAGGATTCATTAGGGAAAGCTTAAGCCCTTGTGCAATTTCTGCACTCTTAACCCCTAAGAAGGATGGTACCTGAAGAATATGCATGGACAGTAGGGCCATCAATAAAATTACTATCAAATATAGGTTCCCTATCCCCATATTAGATGACATGTTAGACATGATGGCGGGTGCCACCATCTTTTCCAAGATAGACCTTAAGAGTGGTTACCATCAGGTTAGAATTAGACTAGGGGATGAGTGGAAGACTGCATTTAAGACTAGAGATGGTCTGTTTGAATGGATTGTGATGCCTTTTGGGCTTTCAAATGCACCCAGTACATTCATGAGAATCATGACCCAGGTCCTGAAAGAGTACATGGAAAAATTCTTGGTGGTCTATTTTGACGATATATTAATTTATAGCAAGACCAAAGATGACCATCTTAACCATCTCAGATTAATCTGTCAGACCCTTAGAGAGAATAGCCTTTATGCAAACCTTAAGAAGTGTGATTTCATGATGCATAGGATTATCTTTCTAGGTTTTATAATAACCCCAGAAGGTATCTCAATGGATCCCGAAAAGGTTAGGTCGATTGTAGAGTGGCCAATACCATGAATGTCCATGATGTCCGTAGCTTCCATGGCCTAGCAACCTTTTACAGAAGATTCATTAGGGGATTTAGCACCATCACCGTACCCATCACTGATTGTATTAGGAAGGATAATTTTGAGTGGACTAAGTCAGCTAATAAAGCCTTCCTAGAGCTTAAGGATAAGATGACTCACGCCCCTATACTTAAACTTTCAGACTTTTCTAAGGTGTTTGAGGTTGCGTGCGACGCGTCAGGAGTAGGCATAGGTGGAGTGTTAAGCCAAGAAAATCACCCCATAGCTTTCTTTAGTAAAAAAACTAAATGAAGCTAAACTTAGATATTCCACCTATGATAAGGAATTCTATGCTGTAGTACAAGCCCTTAAGTATTGGAGACATTACTTACTGCCGCAAGAGTTTGTTTTATTTTCTGATCATGAGACACTCCGATTTTTGAACTCCCAAAAGAAGCTCAATTCTAGGCATGACAAATGGGTTGAATACATTCAGGCATACATTTTTGTCCTGAAACACCGTGCCAGAGTAGAAAATAAGGTAGCAGATGCCCTAAGCCGTAAGTCTTTGTTGTTGAGTACTGTTAGCACCGAAGTTATAGGGTTCAACCGGATAAAAGATGAGTATGAGACCTGCCCTAACTTTGGTAAAATTCATAAGACCCTTCGGCTAGGACCATCCAGTACCAGTGGAGATTATACCATTCAGGATGGTTACCTTTTTAAGGGCAATAGACTCTGTATCCCTAGGCTATCACTTAGAGAGTTCCTAGTCTAGGAAACACATGCTGGGGGATTAGCTGATCATTTTGGAAGAGATAAGACTATCCTAGCGATAGAGGATCAATTTTACTGGCCAGGATTAAAAAGGCTCGTTGCCTTGATAGTAGCCCGATGTCGAACTTGTGCCGTTGCAAAATAGCAGAAGCAGAACACCGGTCTATATACTCCTTTGCCAGTGCCTGATCGTCCTTGGCAAGACCTCAGTATGGACTTCATTCTAGGATTACCTAAGACCCAGAAGAAGCACGACTCCATCTTTGTAATGGTCGATATGTTCTCTAAGATGTCACACTTCATCCCTTGTTCGCAAACCTTTGACACATCTAAGGTAGCCCGACTTTTCTTAGACAGTGTGGTAAAGCTCCATGGCCTACCCAAGACCATTGTTTCTGATAGAGATGTTAGGTTCACCAGCTACTTTTGAAAAACGCTATGGCATCTGTTAGGGACCAAACTTAATTTTTCTACAGCCTTTCACGCTCAAATGGATGGGCAAACTGAAGTGGTGAATCGTAGTCTAGGAAACCTTCTTAGGTGCCTTGTAGGAGAACACCTAAGGATGTGGGATCTATTGCTACCTCGTGCAGAGTTCGTTTACAACAGCTCAGTAAACAGGTCTACGGGCAAGAGTCCATTTGAGATAGTCCACGGGTACAAGCCTAATCGTCCACTTGATTTAATTCCTTTACCCCTCGACACACGAGTCTCAGAGTCTGCACAAGCATTTGCACAACATATCAGAGACTTACATAAGGACATTAGCCATAAAATAAATCTAAGTAATGAAACTTATAAAAGACTGGCTAACTCCCAAAGAAGAGCCAAAGAGTTTGGTGTAGGGGATTTTCTCATGGTTAGGCTTAGGCCTGAACGGTTTCCGTCAGGAACCGTTAAGAAACTTCACGCTCGCAGAGCTTGCCCCTTTAAAGTGATAGAGAAGGTAGGACCCAATGCCTATGTGCTAGATCTGCCCTCGGATTGGGGCATTAGCTCTAACTTCAATATTGCAGACCTAGTAGAATATAGGGAATCGACAGCGATTCCTAGTGAGTACTTTGGACCTAGCCCTCCTTTCATGAGCAAACATACCCAGGAGTGTCTACCACCAATTTTACCTGAGCGAGGAGAGCGGATCGAGCGTATCCTGGACGATCAACCCATTACGATCCAGAACTGCAGTTACCAACGCTACCTAGTACAATGGTAGGGTCACCCCGAATCCGACGATTCATAGATTACTCGAGAGGACTTGCAACACCTCAACCCATACCTTCTAGAGAGCTACCAAAGCCAGAGCGACCCATACTCGACGGGATCGAGTTCCTTCCATCTTGGAACAATTGGTGCGGGCATCAGGATCAGGCAGAGGATTCTTAATCCTCTATGGATATCTGATTAGGTTTGTAGGGTTTGATTCAGTTGGAAACTAGGTTTATTTTATTTTATTTTAATTTGGATCCAATTTTATTTTTGTTTGGGCATTTGAGTTCTATCTTTTGAGTTGGTACTCGTTATTAGGGTTTGGGTCATATTGAGTCAGCTCATTATGATCTTGGATTAATTTGAGTCCTGTCCAGTCTAGTTGGTCTTATATGTGTCCAGTCCAGTTGGTATTGTATTAAGTTCATTCAGCTTACAAGAGGAGACACCAGTATTGGAGCAAAAGATAAGGCCATCACAATCAAACAAAGCAGCTGCTAAATTCAAGTTGGCGCCACACCTACATAAGAGGTTACATGCCAGCCACACACCTGCCATCCTCGAGCACAAGCATTCCACATGCCACCTAGCAGAGCAAGCAGCTCAACAAGATAAGCCTCAATCCCCCGAATCATGCAACCCTATTTGAAAGAATTTCAGTCCAAAGAAGCAGCAAAGGAATGTCCTTTATTGCCCATAAATTGCCTTTTTGAAAGGGATTTGTATGGCATGAAGTTTTTTTTCATGTAATCTAATCCACACTTTATGAAGAAAGTGGGCAGCCCTTTTCTTTTCATATCTGTATTTACTAGGGCCCTAAGTCTCCTGCTCTATAAAAGAGATCCTCTTGTATGAATTATGCATCTTTGAATTATTAATCAATCAATCCAGTTTTGAGTTATTGCGAGTTTTGTTATTTGGTTCTCTGGTGCTTTTGATTTCCTTCTCCTGCGCATGCCAACATCCCAATCTCTAGAAGAAACCCTGGCTGCCGCCTTTATTTTCCTCTAGTGGACGCCCAAGAGCCTCTTGGCCGCCCCTCCTTCTTTACTTTTTTCTTGCTTCTTTGCCTCTAATCTGACTTTTCTCTCTTATTTTTTAACCCTTGGATGGTGTTCTTGCAGATCCCTCAGTAACCACGAATCCAAGATTCAAGGTGATCGCCATCCAGGTCAGCGGATGCTTAGCCTCAGATCCATGGGCTCGGGGCTTGGTCATCCAGGGCGCATCCGCTAGACAGAGCGACCCCTTCAGTATCTCGATCTTCTCATCCTGCCAGGTACACCCTCTCTAATCTGCTAGTAGCTTTATTATGGGAGAGCAAGCCCTATAGGGGCTTCTTAGCCTTGACGGTCTTTCTTCTTTACTTTTCTGTGGAACTGTTTGGCGTGCGGAGTTACTGTGAGTTTTCCTGAATTTCTCTTAGGCTATTACTTCAAAAGACTAATCAACTGCAATAATTAATCATATAAAATTTACTTGCATGCGAATCAGTCCTGCATCACCATTTAATCAAACCTGTTCCAACCATTTTCTTTTATTTTTTCCTTCTCTCTTTTTAGTTTAAGTCATAGAATTCTTAGCATTCCCTTATGATCCTACAAGTAATATCAAGCCACAACCTTATCTTATCGGAAGAGCTGGCTAGGAATAGAATTTTAAAGTTATGTGATCGCGTCACGAGCATCTTGATTCATAGAGGGTCGGAAGCATGACAAGGATTTAGTTGCAGGGTGCATTCAAGAGATGTGACAAAGGTGAGATCTAAATTTAGCTAAAACCGAAAAACCAGTCTACTGAAGCAGTAAACTGAAAGTCATTATATTGCAGTGCAGTCAGAAACTAAAACAAGGAGACAAGACCCTTTACAGCCCACACTTGGCATGCTCCTTTTGAATGATTGAAAAACCTAGATCAACAGCCTCATGAGCCAATTTTCGACCATGTGACCTTTACTCTCTCTGACCCCATTTTTTTTTTTTTTTGGGGTGAAATCCACTCCATGAATTTTCATCCATTGTTTATGATTTTTTGTACACTCAAGTATCTAGTAATACCTCACCTCAACTGTTGTTTAGATTTTTCTTAAGAAAAAAAAGGAATGTTGTTTAGATTTACAAACATTAAGATTCTAGAAGTAGAGAGGTAAGGAAGATTGTACCTCTGATTTTCCAAAATGACCAACATCTTAGACTTGATTAAGCTAGAAATGATAGAGAAGACTATTTCTCATGAGATAGCTCATTGAACAATATTTACTTCCAAAGCTTAGCAAGTTGGGGCCCTTCTTCAGAAGAATCCACACAGCTAGTTTCAGATCTTTTATAAAGCTTCTAAAGTTTACAGCATCCCTTGGAAGAAAAGCTGATTTCTTGCAGACCGGTGCAATTCAGAAATCTCAGGGCTTAATTTGTACACTGAATCAATGTGAAAACAGCTTCTTAGATTTTGGATATCAATGTAGATCTTTTCCTCATCCAGTTGTTGTTACGAAGAGGACAGCCAAGGGGACCGGGCACCGACCATTTCGTACGGGTTCTAGACTTGCTTCAGCCCTTCCATTAAAGGTACAAGCTGCTGCAAAAGGAAAAAAGGAAGGCCAACGAAGTCCTCCAGCCATTGTGATTCTGCAAGGGACACGCTTGAGTTGGTGACTCCATGTATGGACAAGAATAAGAGCTCTCAAGGATGATTGGTTACTCCAAAATCTAGTTGTTTATTTTCAGTACTTAGACCATAAAAGTAAAGGAGGGAAATCCTGATTGACTTCAGTAATAAAAATGCTAATCACAATCAAATATTAGATGAATATCTGTCTGGTGATTTACTGCAATCTTTATATTACAATAGAAAAGAATCCTTGTTTGAAGAAGAATATACTTGATGTTTGTTCTTCAGCAATTCAAATCCCTTTTAAATGGGGATGCAAACCAGATCACTCAAACTCAAAAGGTATTAGTGATGATTTTTCTACAGTATAAATCAGTTCAATTACAGAAAGCAGTCATGGCACTAATTTAGCAAATATAATCAGTCAATACATTCATTTGTAACAGTGATCTACAGTCAATGCAAGGAGACTGCAAACAGTATTTTTTTAATGTAATTAATTGACCACAATTTCTGTTCTTTGGGTTGAAATCCTTTAAGAAGCTGGATTGTGTACATCTATATCAACATATCTTTGTTTTTCTAATGAAGCCTTACTGGCAAGCCATACTCTGTTGCAAACCTCTGCTGCATTCAAGGCCCAGGCAACCTTAGAGGGCTCGTCATGAAACCTCAGAGTAATACAGTGAAAAGCAAAAGAAAATTAACGTTGTTAGCAAGAAAATCACACTTATCCAACAAAAATAAATAAATAAATAAAAAGTAAGATTGTTAGATGCATCTCATCTTGCTTTTATGACAAGTCCAAGCAGCCAAACCTAGTATGTCTATTAGCCTTTCTGCATGATTTGGCTACCTACCCAAGATTATGATTTTCTTGAAAGCGAAGTATGATGCAATGATGACAACACGTGATGTCACGGCATGCCATTGCAGCATGCATGGGTTACATACCATGCAAGCTCTCTCCATGTCAAATACCACATGGATGTACTCACCTTTCACAGGTGACCTTTCGAAAGAACACTAAATTGAATGCCAAAGTAGAAGAAAAGGTACAAGGATCCTACAGCAGCCCCATCTCCCTGCACCAATGGAGCAGGCCAATCCTCTATCATGAAAGGCTGTGGGAAAATGAAAGGAAATAGAAAAGAAGAGGAGAAAAGGAGAGAGAGGGGTGTGCACAAACCTGACTCTGCTCAGAAGGCTGTGGTAAAGGGAACAGAGTCCACCAACAGTTAACGGCATGCTTTCAACTTTCTCAATGATGACCATTCAGTTTGACCAGGCAAGTTGGGCTCCATCTGTCTCAGTTAAGCACAAAGCAATGATGAATTCTGTTCCAAGTTTGAACCAAGATATGTAGAACTAACATTGAAAATCATATTAATATATTGCTGATTTGATATGATATGATTGGTATGGTACCATGCATATCTTATATCGAGACAATCTATGATATTTATCTCATATTAAGACAATCTCTGGATACTTTTTTTCTAGCTCCTATACCATCTGAGACAATACAGGTAAATACTAGATGATATGGAGTCATTCTTCCCAGTTCAAACTAGTTTAACTTATGTACCAAACCGAATCTAGATATATTATTGGCATCTTATTGGTATGGTGCAGTATAAATAGTTTAGGATAGTATAAATTGATATGGCAAACTTTGGTTAGAATCTTAGTTGGTGTTGAAACTTTCTATAACTAATTATCTTCTCAAACATGGTAACAACTCAGAACTACTGAAAAACTCTTGAGCTTATTCACAGAGGTTTCCTTGGCTGAATGGTTTTCTTAAATAAGTCTTCAGTGATATATTCCACATGATTATTTAAAAATCCATGAATTCTATGATTTATTAAAATATACAGTATCACTTGTCAAAGAAACTCACATATTACAAATCATAATGCTATCTATTATCGGCCACAGTGGGTTTTTTCTGCTCGAGTTTTTTATTCTTGTGTTTTTAAATCTGCAAACGTAGCATAAGTCAATATACTTTAAACTTTTCCTCCATTTTTTTCTAAATATTTTAATGTTCAAACTGTTTCTGAGAGGTGAATTTTTTTTCCACTTGCATGACATCCGCACTCACAAATCCCCAAGTAATTTAGAAATGTAGTGAACTAGGACTTGCCCCAATGTCACATAACAACCAAAAACTTTAAATTTGATTGTTGACTGGTATGTCTTCAAAAATCAGGGCTCTGACAATCTCTGTGGAAGTGGGTATCCCTTCATTTCTCTTAAAAAATATGTCAAATAAATATAAAGTCATCATTAGATTAATCCTAAACCTCTGCTTATATATATATATATATATACATAAAACTGAACTAACTGGTCAATCAAATGTCATTATTCAATATACTATTTTTTTTCATCTTTTTTTTTTCCTTTGCCAATATCATAGTTTACCTTCAAATTGTCAGATTAGATCGTTTGTTAACATTATCCAAAACAGATCTGATGACTCCATTAAATAATGCCACTATATTCCATTAATTAATGAGTGTACGAGAGCTAAAAATAAATTTTAAATATTATAACTTACTATTCATAATGTTGTATAGATTAAATTATCTAAATAAATAATTTATAAATTAATAATATTTTATAATAATAGTTTTTGGTGAATAGTTAGACAGCTAAAAGCACTTCAAAGAACTTCAAAACTATAGCCATAAACAAGAAATGACTTTCTTTTCCCCCTTCTTTTTTTTTATAAGAATGTCACTGGTGGAAGCTTTACCATCCAAAACTTAAAAAGCTATTGCCTACAGCATTGTCAAATGAGGTCCGATACATAGCCAAGCCATCTTCAAAGCTTCAAGCAGAACAATTAAACCCAGCTAACAAACAATAAATGAACTCATGATTGCTTTGCTTTTTCATGAGTTCTGCTTTGCAAAAGCCTTTCTCATAATTTCCAATAAAAAAAAGAAAAAATCTTGATCAAGCAAAAAATAATCGCTATTTGATATCCAATTACTGAAATAAGACCTACAGCCAACGCATGGTCAAGTAAAAGCAAAACTTGCTGCCAAGTGCCAACACACTAGCTTTACTAGTGATCTCTCCACAAAAATTATAAATTATTTTATGGAAAACTGACATTGGCAAAATTTACAGAACTTGGCAATAATGACAGAGTCAAACTGGGTGGAAGAACTTAAAATTACCACCGCAGGCTTCAGAAATGTATTACAGCAGCAATTGAACAAATATGATGATAAGCAGATTGGACAAATGGGGCAAAAAATAGCCTTCTCCAGTACGTTGTTTAGGATTAGAAAAAATGGTGCCAATTCACACCTAGATACAAGCAGGTCAGATGAGAAAATCTCTGCTCAAGCATCAACTGTAGTAGCTGCTGCTTTATCGCATCATGTCAACGTTCGTTCATTAGCAGCAGATTCGCCTCCAAGCCCTATCCCAGTTTCCAGTTCCTCAATCTCACTGAAGTCACCAGCATTTGCCATCCACTAATTATGTTCTCCCCCTTTGTTCCTTTCTCTTTATCATAGCCTTGATCCTGTCCGCATATATCCCATATTCCAGCTCCTCTATCTAAGCATCTTCACTGGTGTCATCCACAGCTGCCACGCGCTTATTACTTCATCTTCCATTCTTTCATCTCTTCATCTTTGCCTTGATTCTATCAACATCTATTTTACCAAGGCCATTGACAACATGGTGCGGCTCTACAGTAGCTAGGTGCAAGTCCCTCCCTGATCTCTTGCCTCCTTAGCAACCTTAATTGGGCTTTCAGATTGTCTTAGCTGGCATTGCAGCTGTCTCTATTTCACCATCCATCCTTACTTGGTCCAAGTCCATCCCTGATCTCTTACCATCCCTTACTTGGTTCAAGACCATCCCTGATCTCTTACCATCCCTTACTTGGTTCAAGACCATCCCTGATCTCTTACCATCCCTAGCAACACTAATTGGGCTTTCAGATTCCCTCATCTGACACTACAGCTCCGTTCTCCATGAGCGTTCTCCATGAGCATTCCCCAACCACACTCAAGCAGCTAATGAGCTTGCAATCCAAGGAACCCACAGGCATGTGTCTGCTAACCTCTCCATCAAGATCATGGCTTGAGCTGCTTCCGCATGAACTAGATAATCATGACAGAGTCAGGGCTGCTCGAGACCTCTTGCTTTTCTGCCAGTGGAGCCTGGATCTCATATTCCAGTTGCTCTGTCATCTGTTGAATAACATCTGCAAGTAATTGATTATGCATGATGCTCAATAAGACAAGATTGTATACTCACAAGCTAATTGGCACTAGCAGAGGATAACTGACCTTCAAACTACTGAAGGGCAACATCAAACTTGTGCCACCAAACCCCACCCCTCAGACGTAAGTCTGACATTGTGAAGCTTAGCAGCAAGGAAAAAGGATCCATACACAATGTAATGGGGTTTATATTACAACACATATTAGTCGAAAGCTTACACATACCAATACCACAGATATAAGGTTTCTGAATATAAATTAAACGATGCTGAACTTAAGGAGCAGTGCAGAAAACATAAAAGGGTTGCAGGACAGGAGCAGATGGTACACCAATCATGCACAAAGTTCCATGCTACTCATCTCACATCTTTATTAGTGATCCCAAGTTTCTTTAGAGCATCAACAAGTGGTTTGTAAGAGTGCTGAATATTGAAATCAAACCAAATTGTCGACAGTAGAAGCCTCTCCCTGGTTAAAATAAGTGTCTTCTGCTTCTCAAAATTCCTGTTAATTAAAATAAAAGAAAAGAAAGGTAGATCACAGATGCTATATTGAATCTCAACTCAACTCAACTTATCTAAGCCTTTTCCTAACTACGTAGCGTCGGCTACATGAATCTGCTTCCTCCACTTTGCTCTATTCAGGACTAAGTCGACTATCAAATTACAAATAGTTATATCTCTTTTAATTATTTCTGTTCATGTTAGTCTACCTCTACCTCTATCATTACCATGAACTGTTAAAAGATCACTCTTCCTAACAAGCACATCTAAAGGTCTTCGTTGTGGTCTCAATTGAAGATAAAATGAGAGAAAGCCGATTATGATGGTTACAACTGCAACTATATTGAATATGTGCTTAAATATTTCTGTAAAATAAGAATTTTGTAATACCTTTCGATGAATTCTCTGGTCAGCAGGAGGATCCTCTCTGTATGTCATCTCATAAACTACTAGGATACCCTTGTCTAATCCAAGCGGTGTTCCCTCGACCTTGGAAGCAAGAAACATGCAAACCATTGCAAAGGTCTACAAAAGATGTCAACTTTTAGAATCAGAAAGAAAATGGATAAAACCAGTAAATTACTCTTGCATGGATTTTGTTTGCAAGTGTTCCTTATCTTATATTAAGCACATTTAAATTAGCCATCAAGAAAAAGAAATAATGTGAATGCAATGAACTCAATATAATTCAACTGCATGATGCAAAGCTTCTAGCCTGATATCAGCATGTCAGAGCCCTTAGGCATCACTGAATTGGCTCCATAAAGGTAGAGCAGAAGAAACCCTGAACTATGGCAGGGTCAATACAATTCTCACAAATCTGTCAAAGAAAATAAAAGATCAGTACTACTAGTGGTGGATAACACTTACTGAATGGTAGTTTATAAAAAGGATTGAGTTGTCAAATTTGTCATATTTGCTCTAAAATTGCAACAGATCTGAAGTCCCAAATCAGAGACTGGATTAGGCATTCTTCATGTGCAAATGCCAAAGGAACCGGAACTCAGTGCAACATAGTGGATATAAAGTAGCAAATATATTTTCCAAGATCCTCCTCATCTGCAAAACTTTCGGATAGACTGTACACTGGACTAATCCAAAACTTGGTATGTGGTCAGGGAAAAGGGTCAATGTCTGACAAGGAAAAAACAAAATGATAGAACCTTATGAAAACCTTAACAAATTTGTATGAATACCACCAAGTTTTAAATCTCATGAGACCGAGGTATCCTCATTTTTCTATAGAATGAGATGCACTAGATCCTGTCCCATCTCCATCTCCAATCCGGTCAAACATCCCAGTACTTGCTTAGATGCTTTTGTTAAAAAAATTATTTGTAAAGCTTTAGTGTTTTATTTGATTTTTAATATATATGAACTTCAAAAGTTATATTTTTATGATAAATTATATTCATTCATAATGTATTAGGTTGAGACAGGATAGGATGGGATGGTCGGAATTAATTCCGAAATCTTTCTGCAATGAGATGTCATGGCCATCTCAACCCCATGCCACCGAGACTTAAATTACTGAATACTATGTCTATAGAATATTAGGCTCCTAATGATAAAAAGAATTAGCTGTAGACTCATATCAATATTGATGATGAATAACTATTTAATCATCCAAAAGCAAGTAAACACGATTCTCAATTTTGAATTTTATCAGTGACACTATTCAACCCTTAAAAAATAGGTACAAAGGGTGAATTAGGTTGATCGGTCACCACCCACCTCTCATATTGCTCCACTGCAACCACACCTCTATGAAATCTACTTCACCACAATCTGACAATGATAATCGCTCCGATCAACCATCCCACCATTCCTCCCACCACCACCTGCTAACCTCATTTGTCACCTCTCCTCTACCTGCCTTGTCTACCACAGGGACCAATGGCAATCACAATGGAGTGATGAGTGAGGAGAAAAAGTGAAACTGGGCACCACCATCAGTCAGAGCCTTTGCCATCTTGATCTTGGATGCACCTGGTGCATTAGGGACTAGTCAGTCTGGTCCCAGCAACCCACCTCTACCCTTACAAACAAGTAGATCCAAAGATCTTGCTGTCACACACTGCTTGGTGCAGGGCATCACCCAGTTGGAGGGCACAGTAAAGAGCATACGGCCACCACCCATAGCCAGGTCAAACACGGTCTTGTGCCCTCATTATGCAAGTTCCTCAGCCAGGTTGAAAAACTCTCCAGTGGTGGCATACTAGAGCGAAGTCCATTTACAAGTGCTAGTCCAATTGCAATTGCTGCCCTGAAGAAATGGTGACAGTGGAAAACATCCAGATTGCCAGTTGCCCCCACTGCATGAATGAGAATTAAGCCATCTAGTTCATCAGCATCATCCTAGCCAAGCAAGTAGATGAGCTTGGTGCAATGGCAGCGGCATTGAGGAAGGACTGGTTGAGGGCAAGGCTAATCTGGGAATTAGCATTGGGGAACATGACAACATCTCCAACATTGTCAAAGGCAGTGGTGAGATAAAGGTCTAAGTGACAGGCAATGCATGCCCTATTCTTCTTCAAGAAAAGCTTCAAAATACAAAAAGGTTCAGTAATGGCAATTCAATGGATTCTGTAGTTACAATCATCAATTAAATGAGCAAGCCAAACCATTTCATTAGGAGGAGAATAAAGGACATTTCAAGGACAAGAAAAAGATTTTACGAGCCCTTTTGCTTTTAAATGCATGATAGGCAATGAATATACAAAAATGTTATTGCCCTGAAGATATCAAGACTTGCTCGGGATATAACAGAGCCTTTCTTATAGGGAAGCAATTTAATTCGCAATTAGTTGCACTGCAATCATCTTTTAGACGGTAGATGGTGGATGTAGGATGAAATCCCTTGTCCCCTATAAATTGCACCACTTTCTCATGTAAGTTGGAAATCTAGCACAACATACCCTGCAAGGATGGGTAAGATCATCTTCATCCATCGTCCAAAGATATGTAGTAATTGCAATATCTTGCAACCTTCATTTTCTTTGTTATAATGGTTGGCTGCCCCTTTATCGACCTTTATCACTACCCTGGCAAATATAACTTTAAACATGGAAACAAATAGACTCTAAGCACCAACTAAAATGCTTGATCTCAATCTTGATCAACCAAATAACCAAGTTCTGGACCCAAAAAAGACTCCTATCAAATTCCAAATACAACAAAATAGACAAAAAGTACAGTAAATACGCTTGAAAATTTATCCTATTTCATCAAGATCTTGACTTTTTTGCTAATAAGGCTTGATCTTTCAACTTGGCAGAATTAATTACTCAATTTTGTCAAAACAAACTTAATAAGTACAGTCTCCATAGTCATGATATGGAATTCTCACCACTATAGCAACAACTAATAGACAATGCATCTTTCAAGATCATAAGAAACTTAAAAGAACATGAAGAGAGAAATAATTAATGACAATGCAATAAAAGTAGATTAAAAAGTGACACAAACCAAATTACATGTACACAAATAATCCACTACTCAATACACACACACACACACACACACACACACACACATAAATCGTGACAATGTGATAAAAAGTAGAATAAAAAGTGATATTAACCATAATACATGTACACAAAGCCAATGCATGTCACTTTTACAAACAGAATCTGAGAAGCAACCCCTTTAGATTTCTTTCCTAGAAGCAAAAAACAATGGATGATTTTGACATTTCTTAAGCAAAATCCACCAATCCACAAATAATTAGTATAGATGAATGAATAAGAAAAGGCCAATATATATCATTTTTTACAAACAAAAAGCCAAAAATAAATAAATATTCATGACCAACCCATATGTTGTCATTTCCTAGGAACAAACAACATCAGACAATTTCTTTTTTTACATAAACACATGTAAAAATCATTGATCGGCTAACATTGACTATGGCTGCAAGTGTGCTGCAACAAATAACATGTGATGATTGAATACACCCATGCATAACCCAAACACCAGTGAAGTCATCTCAACATCATCAACCACAATTGCCAAGCAGGTGATAAGCATGGTGCAAATTCCCCCAGCAGAATTGATATGTTTATATGCATGTGTATAAGAAGACAAATACTTCAAACATGGCTAGAATTTGCACTTCACGTTTAGGTGGGGTCTCCCTTTTCTTTTCTTGAAGAAAATACACCTTGGATATAACACGCAAAGCTTGGATTATAGCATAGTCTCTTAATCTTAAGCGTCTACTAATGAACTAAACTTATTGTTTTCTAGTACCTCTCGCAGTTTAGATGCCTAAAACAACAAGGAACTCTGAAATAGAACTCATTATCGAATATCTAACAGGTTTAATAATTCATAAAAATCACTATTAATCTTCATCGACTGCTCCGCGCACATGCTCAGCTTGTATATACTACCGATCGAGTTTAGTAAGTTTAATTTGAAGCAACATGTTACCACACGGTCATCCAAATTTTAGTTCAGGAAGTCATAGACAAAAAATAATGCCAATGCGAACTTCGGACTTCTTTTTCTTCAGAAAAGCATCAGCATTCCAAATGCGTAGCCGGGCTGATAGCTGGTCAGAAGGAGATAAAATCCCTATACTACATAGCGTTAACAAAACAATGAAAACCTTCGATTACTAAAGGAGCATAGCTTATATATAGAACTATGCAATGCCTAATAATACAACAAGCAAAGGCCATGACACCAAAGCACAAAAAAAAATCACAAGCGTTGCATTACACCGCACCATAATTTTTTCATGACAGATTTTTAACCAACAATTAACCATACGATAAAGCCCATAAATGTCATCAAACAGACGAAACGCTTGCCACAATCACAAGGGCCCTAATTGAGTTCCAACTTGCATAAAAACAAAAAGCGAATAACGAAATTTCAAGTAGCGAGGTCCAAAATTCCATAAAGAACAAATCTCGGAAGAAAAAACCCCAGATCCTCGCAGAATTTCAGCTTTTTTGGATCACAGAAGAAACGATCAAAGCATGGAAAATTGCACGATTTCAGCATAAAAGCACGAAAAATTTCGTGCATTGGCACCGAGAAGAGAAGATATTTCCCTAAGTTTCATCTAAAAAACAAGTTATCGTGCCCTTTGACAACCAGAGAATTGAGAAGCAAAAGAACAAAATTCATAAGAGAAATCTCGGAAGCGAAAGCAGAGGCGTCACCTGAGATTGACGGAAGCCGTCGCATTCGAAACAAGGAGGGAGAATCCCTGGAGGAGTTCTAGTTTGATGAGGCGCTTTCGTCGGATTTTAGTTTTAGTCCCTATGCGAAATTAATTATAACGACTGGGGAAGTATTATAACATTCCTCTCAATTGCGAGCTTCGTGAAAATCCGTGTTGCCGACTTTAGTGCGAACTTTCTGATGTTTAGACCCGATCGAATCGTAAATATATCCAAAAATGTTATGCGGCTGCCGACATTAGGTAAAATTTGACATGAATTTGTACATTTAATCCCTGCAGGACGTAAATATTTCATAAAAATGTCGGCCGACTTTAGTGCAAACTCGAGAAAACATTCTTACAAATAAGCACCCATAGGATATAAATATTGCTTAATAATCCTTCATGTGGGCCTTCCTCCTAAAGGCGTCGGATCACTTATGGCTCGTGGCGAAAATGAAACAAAATTGGGAACGATTTGTGCACCGCCTTCTTGCACGACCTCGTGAAGCCAATTCGGGCACCGGATATAGTTATTGGCCGCATGTTCATACGGCATGCACGTCATAGCTCAATTAACTTTGTGCATAGGCTAATTCATGGATGCGATAATTAGTTGCATGCCTATAGGAGCATATGCGTCATGACCTAATGAACCATAATGCATACTCGCACGCATTGGGCGGCTAATTCATGGACTATGCGTCATGTTTCATTTGCATGAGCGCGATCAATGGGCACGACTAATATGCGCGCATTGAAGGTGAAGACTTTTTCAACAAAATTTGGCATTTGGTTGAGTTTGCTGCACTGGCTTATTTGTCACTCTCTTTCGGTTGGGCTAGGCCCACTGTGCAATGGAGCTTAGCACATACACACATGCCAAAAATGAAAAATAAAAAAATATTTTTACACGCTACATGCAAGCACCATGAGCCGATCATCGCGCGCGCTTATTTTGCCCTGCGTGTAATACAGCATGACTTTTCTATCCTAAAATATGGGTTTATATATGGCCTTAATTGGATTGTATTGGATTGAATTGGATTGGGCCTCAGCCCATTAAATACATGATACCCCAAAGAGTTTTTTAACCCCCCTTGGTTGACAAAGGCCCTTCCAACAGCTGCTTTAGCAGATGAAAGATGGCTATCATAGGCCAAACAGTTCTCCCAAATAAAACCTAAGTTAAAAATTTTTTTATTAAGATAATTTATTAATTAAATTAAATTTATCAAATAAAAAATAATTTCTCTATTTGTATGTTTATATTGAATATATGTAAAAACTCATACCAACTAAGCGTTTAATCTCATGTCACTTATACACATTGAAGATCTTAAGTATTTATACAGTATTAACAAGCCCTCATGATATCTTTATAGTTAGTCTTTTTAAATTAAGTCATGGATTGCTATATATATATATATATATATATATATATAGCTTCACAATGAACATAATCTACAGTACATATGAAATAAGAAACACGGCAAAAGCCATTTGGCAAAGATATCAAAACTCGGACTAAAGAAGTATGCGAGAGCCTATAATAATATTTAGTCCTATATATTAAATATATGTTCGAAAGATGTTAATGTATTTATATAGAATTAAAAGTTTGACTAGTTTTTTTTTTAACATGAGATTCTAAATAGTTACGACTAACTATACATATTTTATAATTTAAAATTAATTTAAATTTGCCACAAGGGATATCCTGTTTCTTATTTAGAAGACATCGTTGATCGCGTGCTGGTATCGTTTGCTCTATTTTAATAATTATAGTTCTAATAAAAGAAGTACATTGTAGTTGCACTAGAGATATCTAATCTGCCACTGCGAAGCATGCAAAGAATGTAAATTGTATCTAATGGGCTCTTCAGAGTCTATTATACTAATTTTGATACGGAACTTTATTTTTAAAGGCTCTGGTGGCATAAAAAAAAATGACATCCTTGGCTGCGTCAGATGTGGTTAGACTGAGCTTGGTTATGGTTGAGAGATAATTTCTTGCAGAGGGTTGTAGGAAAAGCAGAGGGAATTTTAGCAGTGCTATTAAGTCACTTTCAGTTCGTAGAATAAAAATATAGCTTTTTATCCTTACGGTTGTTAGTAGAATAAAAATATATATTGTATTTTTATGAATTAGCTGCGTGCATGCTTTCACCTAGCTCTCAAGCTACGATAATTTATTATTGATCCTCTTTACATCCATTATAGGATTTTGTAGCCTCAAATTAATGATGATAAAGATATATTTTTACTATTGCGAGACTCATTTTATCACTGTTGCTCGGATATAGCAACCCAAGAGAGATGATGAATTATGTTTTTTAAAATTTAATAGACTAACTAGCAAGTATGTGCACTTAAATATTTTTCACAATTAAAGCAAGTGTAGTATGGTGAAGATAAATACAAGCAATCACAGAATATATCACACACATATACAACAAGATTTATAGTGATTTGGTGCCAACCTTGCACCTACATCCATTATTCAAGAATCCCTTAGAAATTTTATTATCACCGTTAGCCAACCTGGCTAGCAAACTTGTTTACGAGTACAGGCAAGCCTTACACACTAGCCCTCCAAGCTAGACTTCTTGTTTACGGGTACAAGAAGACATTTCACAATACTTGTTTACAGTTACAAGCGAGCCTTACACACTAGCCTTCCAAGCTAGTCTTCTTGTTTATGGGTACAAGGGGACTTTTCACAATACTTGTTTACGGATATAAGGGGACCTTATACACTTGTTTTCAGGAACAAGCAGGCCTTATAAGATCAAGCATAATATTATCAAGATTATACAATAGGCTCCTAATAATGAGCAGATAATCAACAAGAAATACTTAGCAAATATTGAAGAATACTTCTCAAGATTGCTTCTTTCTTTAAGCATGTCGGAGCAACAATAAAGCCTTTGATTGAAGCTTTAATGCTCTTCAAAGAGGGTTGTCGGAGCTTTAATCACCACCGCAAGAATCAAAAATAAATGAACTCAAGTGGCTTTGAAACAATGAATACAACTCTCCAATAAACCAAGAATAAATCTCTATTTCAAATGATATTTTTCTCTCTTTTTTTACATGATTTTTCACATATTTTTCTCTCTATTTTTCACTCTTTTCTCTTTCTTTTTTTACTCTTTTCTTTTTCATGAATCACTCTTCAACAGCTCAATATATAATCAAAAAGAAAAATATAGCCGTTACATGACCGTTGTGAAACAGAAGAGAGAGAGAGAGCAACAATACTAGGCAAGCTTACCTAAGGAGTCTGGCCATCCAAAATTAAAATCTGGTTGCCTAACTTCAGAGATTAAATGCCTAAGTGAAGAACCAAAGAAGCCCCAACAAAGGAATTACTAGATAGAATAAATCTGAGCAAGAACCAGCCAGCAAAACATCAAAAAATCCAAACAAGAATGGCATTTGAATTTCATAAACGACAAGTCAAATGAAAAACCGGCAGCCTCTTTAAAAACTAGCAAGCAAGACTTAAAAAGTAGCATCCCAATTGTTGAAACCGGCATCCCAATTTTGATAAGAAAGAGTATCAGCCGTGAGCACATAAAAATTGGAAAGCTAACAGGATAAAGTAGCATGCCAATTCTTTGAGCACCAGGAGCCAGCTAAGGAAGCAAAAAAATTAGTATGCCAAAACATGAGACCGGCATGCAAAAAATGAAGCAACAGGGAACAAG
The DNA here is from genome assembly GCA_900491605.1 of Calamus simplicifolius. Classification (NCBI taxonomy): domain Eukaryota; kingdom Viridiplantae; phylum Streptophyta; class Magnoliopsida; order Arecales; family Arecaceae; genus Calamus; species Calamus simplicifolius. The sequence continues at coordinate 608,024 of UESW01004368.1, read as the reverse complement.
TCGAAGGATCTAAATAACTGGCAAGCCAAAATAAAACTTAGCATTCCAACTTTCTTAGCACAGGGAGCCAACTGATTGAAATGAAGAAATAGCATACCAAAATACCATACTAGCATGCCCAAAATAAGCACCAGGAAACCATTCGAAAGGCAACAAAGGTTGATGAGCTAATTTGAAAAATCAGCAAGTCAAAAGGCATCCAACCGAAGGCAAACTGGAGATAGATAGTTTAAGAACACAATCTGGTAATGATTCAAAATATCATAGAGTTATAAATAAGAAATTGTAAGACAATTGAATCCAATTCAAGATAATGCAAATATAATTAAACTTGAAAGTCATTTTGTCGAATGAATCGTAGAACATGAAACATCTGATAATCATCCAGTGACTATAAAAGCTTACGTTCATTGAAGAGTGATATAATTATAACAAGCATATTTATACAATACCTGTAATACCTTTCATTTTGAATCACAATATACCTTGGGTTGAAATAATACCATCTTCATGATGATTCATCTGAAATTTGTTTAACTCAATCACAAGATCATTAGTATCATACTTAATTATTTTGTAGTCATCAAAATCAATATAAGACCAATAATTTTTTCCTTTTTAATGATGACAAAATTATTAAGTATACAACAAGAAAATAGAAATTTCAATCATGTATTCCTTGATAATTTAAAGTATAAGACGGAGCATGCCGAAATTTAGCATATCGTACCGAAACTCTAAATTTTAAGAATACATAAAATATGATATTCAAATAATGCATTGCATAACTCTCTCTTTGGTTTTGAATATATGCATTGTTTTAAAATACCATGATGTATGCATTTCTCTTTCATGATATGCTATTCTTTTTTCTTTTAAATGTATGCTTTTCTTTTCTTTTAAAATATCACAATGCATGCTATTCTCTCCTATGAATGAAATATGCTATTCTCTCTTATGAATAAAATGTATTATTCTCTCCCTCATGATTGAATTCTCTTCCCCATGATTGAACTGTATGCTATTCTCTCCCCCTTTTGTCATCAATCAAATAAAGATGAAAGAATGTGCATAATTTTTCTGTTTATCTTTTCTTCAATAGTAACAAGGAGTAGCATAACTAAGTCATAAAAAATCAATCATTCAATAACAATCATCATTCATAATTCAATTGATACCAATTAAAAAATAATTAAATTTAGGATCAAAATATCACTTTTTTATATCAGAGCAGGGTAGCATGTTCTATAGTTTGATACCAATAAGAAAATATACTCAGATCGTTGCATCATATAAGAGTTGATACCACATTCATACATTAAAGCACTTATCACAATAAGATATTTAATGCTCAATACATCACAGTGTTTAATGCATCAAATTATCTAATTATTCAAATAAATTCATTCTTCCCCTTACTAATTTAAAAACATATTGAGATACAATGTTAATAGATACAAAAAAATATATGTTTGAGTTCATATATGCTAACATTGTTCTTCCCCTAACTATTTCAAATTTGATCTATATGCAATAAGAGTTTCATGCAGGAAATGATACCAATATCACATAATCCAAATATTTTATAAATGTATCATGCTAATCTCAATATATATACATTTTATAGCAATTACCACATAACAAATGTACATTTCATAAGATATTTTGTATCACCTCTATCAAATTCTTTTCATTTCATAAGATAAACAATTAATTATAAGACATAATCAAGAAAGGATACCAATAAAAAATATGCATTTAATGATCCAAGACTCACAATAGAATCATGTCAAGCAAGAAGCATACAAATCAAACTGATACCAATAGTTTCTGATACCAATTGTTGCACGTTATGCTTCTATAAAATTTTAAATTAACAATTTCATCAGTACCATTAGCATTTAATCTACACAATGAGCTCATAGGGTTACCAATACATTTGAATTTCTCCATGCTTATTTTCTTCAAGATTTTCTTGATGTACTTGGATTGGCTTATGAAGATTTCCTTCTTTGATTGCTTGATTTGAAGTTCGAGAAAGTAATTTGTGTTCACCCATCATTCTTATCTTGAACTCCCTCTACATAAACTTAGAAAAATCTTGGCACAAGGTATCATTAGTAGTACCGAATGTAATGTCATCTATAAAAATTTATACTATCAATATATCATCATTTTTACTTTTAATAAATAATGATGCATCAACATTTTCACTAATAAATTTATTGCTAATCAAGAACTTAATAAGCCTATCATACCACGTCCAGGGTATATGTCTCAAACCATATAAAACTTTATTCAATTGAATACACAGTTTGGAGACACAAGATTTTTGAAGTTGGGGTGGTTGATCAACAAACACTTGTTCAGCAATATATTCATTAAGGAAAGTGCTCTTAACATTCATTTGACATAATTTAAAATTCATATATGTACATGCAAGAAGTAATCTAATAGTTTCTAATCTATCAATAGGAACATAAGATTCATCAAAATCACTATCAATTTTTCTACTGCAATTACCATGCTTATCCAACTTGTTTCTAAATATCCATTTAGTCCCAATAATTGGATGATCATGTGGTCTACTACTAGTGTCCATTATATGCATGGCATTTAGGTTCTATATAAGGAACAAAAGTTAAATTATTATATGCATCCCTAAATAATGATCTAGTCTTAATATCATAAGATGGATCACTTAAAATTAACTCTTTAGGGTGATTATGGACATATCTCCATTCTTTCAAATTCAGCATTATCTTGGGGTTCATCATGAATTTCTTCTTCATGTATCGCTTGTATCATTGAGTTCCTTTCTCTTCCAAGGTGAGCTCCTTGACTTGATCTTCAATTTCATCTGCATCATTTAAAACCTTTCTCTTCTTGATGGAAGATCATTAGACTTATCAAGTATAGCATGAATCTAAAGTCCTATCTTTTCTTTGTGCTATGTCCATTACAAAAATTTTCAATGTGATGGTTTTCAAATTCCTTTTGATGAACACTTCTAATGGATAAAACAGAAAAATCTTTTTCATTTGAAATGCTTCTAAAGAATTTTGAAATGCAGGAAAAGCTTTATTTTGTTAGTTAAGAATAAAAACTATGTAAATTAAGAAAATCATCAATAATCATAAATCCATATGCAAAGGTTCTAACAGTATAGAAGTTGAAATCATATTTTTAGACTTGAAAGAAATTCTAGTTTATTTTCCTAAATTTGCATGCATCACTAATCTAATCTTTTTTAAAATTTAATTTTAGCAAATATTTAATTAAATTCTTTTTGAATGATTTAGAAAGCAAAACCATGCTAACATGAGCAAGTCTACGATGCCATAACTAGATTCATCAATTTTAGCATTTATGACAACTAGACAATCAAAACTAAGGTCATTCAAATACACAGTTCGAAATCTATGACCAATGAATCTCATGCAATTATCAACAGGATTTGAAACTATGCAAAGAGATGATTCAACAAATAATTTTAAAACCTTTATCATTAAAGCAAGATATATTTCAATCCATTTATAAGCAAGATATTGTTAATAAAAGTAGAGTGTTACCAATTTTACCAATGCCAATAATTTTACTTTGACCATTATCTTTAAGATAACCACTCCTCCATCATTGCATCCAAAGTGATGAATTATGATTCATCACCCATCATGTGTCTTGAACACTCGCTATTCAAGTACTATTTCTTTTTGCTCCACGGATTGCAAGACATACCTGCATCCAAATATCAAATTTTGCTTCTAGTACCCAAGCTTTCTTAGGTCCTTTAGGGTTAGTCAAGATGGTTCCTTTTGGAACCTAAATCTTTTTAATATTATTGCATGCATATGACTTATGACCTTTCAAACCATATCTAAAACATGTAACATTAGGAAAATCATTTTGAGGATCAAAAATATTTTTCAAAAGCTTTTATTTTTTAAAAAAATTATATCCTAAGCCTGCTTTATCAAAAACTACTTTTTGACTTTCAAGAATCATATTAAGTTTGATAGAACTCAAAGTAATTTATCAACAATGGGTTTAAGCTTATTTACTTTATTTTTTAAATTCATATTTTCTTATGATAAAGAATCATTTTCTTTTGAAACCTTTTCCTTTTCCAAAGTTAAGTTTCTAACTTAATTTTTCAATTCTTTATTCTTAGAAATAAGTTTTGCAAAATCATCAATTAATTCATAAAATGCACTATGTAATTCATCAAATATAAAATCATCTAAAATACTAGGACTTACCTCGGCGTTATCCGCCATGAAACAAAGATTGGCTTTTTCATTTTCGTCTTCTTCTTCGGAGCTTAATACATCACTATCGCTCCAAGTGGCCATCATTGCTTTCTTTTGAATTTCTTGGGACATTTCTTTAGATATGAACAATCTATCATATAGTGTCATGGCTCATTGCATTCATAATAAATTATTCCATTTTCTTTTTCATAGCTTGGCTCTCCTTTATTAATGCCCTTTTATTTTATCAAATTTCTTTCTCATAAATTTCTTAAATTTTCTTGTAATGAGAGCTATATCATTATCTTCATCTGTATCACTTGAGCCCTCATTCTCTTCCTTTTGGGAAGCACATTTTAGTGCTATAAATCTTTTGTTTTTATTTTTAGACTCTTTTTCATCAAGATGTTGACTTTGTTGAAGCTCACGAGTCATCAATGATCCAATCAATTCTTCAAGAGATAGAATGTTAAGTTCTTTGGCTTCTTTGTATGGTAGTGACTTTAGCTTCCTAAGACCTAGGCAATAATCTTAATACCTTTCTCACAAGATTAGCATTAGTGTAAGATTTTTCAAGGCTTTCAGTACATTAATAATGTTAGTGAATCTTGTAAACATATCAGCAATACTTTCATATGATTCCATTCTAAACAATTCATACTTATGCACAAGCATATTTATTTTTGATTCTTTGACTTGGTTGGTACCCTCATGGGTAACCTCTAATCTATCCCAATTTTTTTAGCAATATGCATGTAGAAATACGATTAGATTCATTTACATCTAAAGAACAATATACAACATTCATGGCTTTAGCATTAAGCTGAGCTATTTTCTTATCATGCATATCCTATTCCATTTCTAGGTTGGGAACAACAAAATCATTTGATCTAATAGTGGGTGCGTAAGGTCCATTGACTATGATGCTCCATAAATCATAATCAAGTGCTTGAATAAAAAATTTATTCATGCTTTTCAATATGTGTAATTAGTGCGATTAAAAAGTGGTGGTCTATTGGTGGATTGTTCCTCACTCAACAAGGTTGCCATAATCTTTAGCTCTAAGCTTTTTAAGGCTTAAATCAAGAGCACTGCTCTGATACCAATTGTTGCCTAGATATAGCAACCCAAGAGGGGGGGTGAATTGGATTTTTTAAATTTAATAGACTAACTAGCAAGTATGTGCACTTAAATATTTTCTACAATTAAAGCAAGTGTAGTGCGATGAAGATAATATGCAAGCAATCACAGAATATATCACACACAAACACAACAAATTTATAGTGGTTCGGTGCCAACCCTGCACCTACATCTACTCTCCAAGAATCCCTTAAAAATTCTACTATCACCACTAGCCAACCTGGCTAGCAAACTTTTTATGGGCACAAGCAAGCCTTACACACTAGCCCTCCAAGCTAGTCTTCTTGTTTATGGGTACAAGAGAACCTTTCACAACACTTGTTTACGGCATAACAAGCCTTATACACTAGCCCTCCAAGCTAATCTTCTTGTTTACGGATATAAGGGAACCTTTCAATACTTGTTTATGGGTACAAGAGGACCTTACACACTTATTTTCGGGCATAAGTGGGTCTTACAAGATCAAGCACAATAATATTAAGATTATACAATAAGCTCCTAATAATGAGCAGATAATCAATAAGAAATACTTAACAAATATTGAAGAACACTTCTCAAGATTGCTTCTTTCTTTAAGCACGTCAGAGCAATAATGAAGCCTTTGATTAAAGCTTTAATGCTCTTCAAAGAGGGTTGTCGAGCTTTAATCACCACTGCAAGAATCAGAAATAAGTGAGCTCAAGTGGCTTTGAAACAATGAATACAACTCTCCAATAAACCAAGAATAAATCTCTATTTCAAATGATATTTTTCTTTCTTTTTTTACATGATTTTTCATAGATTTTTCTCTCTATTTTTCTCTCTTTTCTGCTCTTTTCTTTCTCATGAATCACTCTTCAACAGCTCATATATAATCCGTTACATGATCGTTGTGAAATAGAGGAGAGAGAAAGAGCAACAACACTAGGTAAGCTTACCTAAGGAGTCCAGCTATCCAAGATTAAAATCTGGTTGCCTAACTCCAGAGATTAGATGTCCAAGTGAAGAACCAAAAAAGCCCTAACAAAGGAATCACTAGACAAAAAAATTGAGCAAGAACCAGCCAGCAAAACGTCCAAAAATCCAAACGAGAATGACATTCGAATTTCATAAACAAGTCAAATGAAAAACTAGTAGCCTACTTTAAAAATTAGCAAACCAGACTTAAAAAGTAACATCCCAATTATTAAAACCGGCATCCCAATTTGACAAGAAAGAGTATTAGCCATGAGCACATGAAAATCGGAAAGCTAACAGGATAAAGTAGCATGCCAATTCTTTGAGCATCAGGAGCCAGCTGAGGAAGCAAGAAAATTAGTATGCCAAAACATGAGACTGGCATGCTAAAAATGAAGCAACAGGGAACCAGCCGAAGGATCCAAATAACCGGCAAGCCAAAATAAAACTTGGCATTCCAACTTTCTTAACATAGGGAGCGAGCCGAATGGAATGAAAAATAGCATGCCAAACCACCATACTAACATGCCAAAAACAAGCACTTGGGAACCATTTGAAAGGCAACAAAGGTTGACGAGCTAATTTGGAAAATTAGCAAGTCAAAAGGCATCCAACCGAAGGCAAACCGGAGATAGATAGTTTAAGAACACAATCCGGTAATGATTCAAAATATCATAGAGTTATAAATAGAAAATTGTAAGACATTGAATCCAGTTCAAGACAATGCAAATATAATTAAACTTGAAAGTATTTTGTTGAATGAATAGTAGAACATGAAACGTCTGAATATCATAGTGATTGTAAAAGCTTACGTTCATTGAAGAGTGATATAATTACAACAAGCATATTTATACAATACCTATAATACCTTTATTTTGAATCACAATATACCTTGGGTTGAAACAATACTGATGATTCTAAACTTTGTTTAACTCAACCACAAAATCATTAGTATCATACTTAATTGTTTTGTAGTCATCAAAATCAATATAAGGCCAACAATCACCATTTATATATCCCAAATTTATTTACTCATTCAATTAATTTGTCCGTAGACTAAATTTATATGATCTTAAAAATTTAAGTATAAATTAATTCTTACACTTAATTTTATATAATAAGAATTATAGTTCTGTATACATTTTATACTTTGAGATTGATATGTTAGTGATATGCAGCCCATTCTATAGACTTTGTTGGCAAATAAGGTGCATGTTCATTTTGTAGTATGATTTAATGTAAGAGAATTATTGAGAATAAATGAATGTTGCATGCTCTTAAGATTTAGCCCTAAAGATATACATTTGTGTAGTAATCATTTCAAATGGCATGTCTGTTCAAGGGTTGTGGCATAGTTTTAAAGTTTAAAGCAGGACAAAATTATTTTTGAACATGTATTCATATTCCGTTTCAGCAAGTTATCAACACCCTCCATCTAAAGCCTCTCATTGGCATTAAATATTAACTAGTTCAAAGCCAATAGTAGAGGTGGGCATTGGGCCATGCTTGGCATGGCATGGCCCAGGCCCACCGTGCCTCTAAAATTATCATGCCAACATGGCCCCTAACAGCTATATAGCCGTTAAAAACATTTATATAGCCGTTTAGGGAGGGGTTTAGACAATTTTATTCCTCCCAACAGCCATATAATAGCTATATCAAAGGTATTTTTAGAAAAAAAAATTGAAACTTCTATAAATAGCCCATTTCTCCCTTATTCTTACCACACCAAACCAACTCTTCTCTATTACTACTATTCTTTCTTCTAGCAAGTGCTCTAGCAGATTAGCAATTTAATTTTTAGTTTGCAAGTGTTCTTGCAAGTGGTAAGTGCTCAAGTAAGTAGTCAAGTGCTACAAGGTTACTTCTTTTAAGAGGCGAGAGCGCAAGAGAAAGCTCACAAATCTTGGCTCCACACCTCCACCTCAGATCCTTTTCTTAATTCCTTTTTGTGGGTTAGTTTTTATTTTTTTTATATTTATTAATTAAAAATTTTAGATATGACATCTTTTAACATAAGTAATTTTAACATGCACCCTTTTTCTGAGGGTAAGAAAACTAAACCCCAACCCAGCCCCAAATTCCCTCTAGAGCCAATGTCAGTGAATGTCAAACCTCTTCTCATAAGAGGGCTAGTGATGTTTGGAATGATTTCGATAAAATTATGGTTGATGGAGTCTATAAAGCAAAATGTACAAAACTTTACAGTTATTCTAGTACTGAAGGAACATGGCATTTAAAAAGATATCAAGAGACTCATAGGATGCATGATTCCTGTCAGCAATGTATCCTTAATATACAAGAGGGATCACTTGTAGGTAATTTTGCATATAACCACGAAAATCAGAGGAAATTGCTTGTAAGATGGATAGTTTAGGATGAATTACCTTTTAGTTTATCTGAATTTATAATTTTGAAAGATATGTTCAATTAGGCCTACAATCTACTTATAAAAGAATAGTAGCCGTACCTTTAGAAGAGTAGCTATGATAAATTTTTTAGCAATGAAACAAAGTTTAACTGAAAGTCTCTCAAATTTAAATGCTAGAATTTCTTTAACTTCTAATATTTGGTCGGCATCTGTAGGTAGTAATTATTTATTGCTATTATTGCTTTATATTAATAATGATTGGCAACTAAATAAACGAATTATTGCTTTTCGTGCTTTTGACAATAAATTTTAAATATTATTTATCAAACCGTATGCTCATATAATATTAATAATAAAATAATATCAATTACTTTTGATAATGCATCTAATAATAATTCTGCTATTGCATTATTAAATGACTCTTTGCATCCCATTTTAGATGGACAATTATTTCATTAGATGTGCATGTCATATATTAAATCTTTCTGCTCAATCTGGCATGAACATAATTCAAAAGGTTATTTAAAAAATTAGAAATACAATTTCTTTTATTCATGCTTCAAGGTTAAGACTTCAAGAATTTAAACAATTATGTGTAAATCATGGTAAACATTTAAAAAAAAATTAAACTTGATGTAATAACTCGTTAGAATAGTATCTATACCATGATACATGATGCATATCCATATAAGAACTTATTAAGTGCTTATATTAATGATCGTGATTAGGATTTACATTGACTGAAATTGATTGGTATCAAGGTAAAATTTTAGAAGATTTTTTTTGTTACTTTTTATGATGCTACAAATGTTCTTTCAGGTATTTATTATCCAACTTCTTATTCATTTTTACAAAAAGCATATGTAATTAGTGAAAAATTTAAAGAATATAGATATCATGAAGTTTTAATGCCTATTATATGTAATATGGAAACCAAATGAAATAAATATTGGAATAAGATATGTCCATTGCATAACTTAGCTGCTGGTTTTGATCCTAGAGATAAATTAATTGGCATAAATTTTTTAATTGATCAATATTGTGAAAACATGAATCAAAATCCTGAACTAGCTAAAGATGAGATAATACGACTTCTTAATGATATTTATGGTTTATATAATAACAAATTTATGGATCTAGAATACCTGCTCAAAGCTCTGCTTTTTCTAGATCTCGTTCGTTACCATGCTTCATCTTCTTCATCTTTAAGTAATGAATTAAAATTTTATTTACGAAACGATCTTCATTCTGCATATGATGAAGATCAAATAGAAAATTAGATATATTAGCTTGGTGGAAGAGTGTTAGAAATCAATATCCTATTATGTCTGCCATTGCACGAGATATTTTAGCTATGCCGATGTCCAAAGTAGCATCGGAATCCGCTTTCAGTGTAGGTCGACGTATTCTGGATGAAAAACGAAGTAAGATAGCGACTAGCGAGACAGTTGAGATGCTTATCTTCTTCAAAGATTGGTTGGATGCTGAAGCGATGCTTCAAGATAAAGGTGGACATGACTTAACCAATGAAGATGATGATGACACAAATACTACTGATGACTGATGAGTGAGTCATCTTTATTTTTATAATTATATATTTTTATTTTTTAATTATTAAAGTAAGTCATCTTTATTTTTTCTCTCTATTTTTTTTTTCTTATTGTATTCTGTTCTGGAGGTCAGGCCAGCCCCCCTCCTTTCTATACCATTTTGATTTTAAATTAATAAACTGGTAGGGGTCTATGCCAAACCCCTCACCATTAAGGTGGCTTCATATTAATAAATTTTTTATTCTCAATAATTTTTTAATTTATCAAAAAAATATTTTTTTTTTACAAAAATTTTTATCGAGTGGGCTGGCACGACATAGGCCCATGTGGGCAGTGCCTGGCATGGCCCACCTGGGCCGGCACGGCCCAGGCCCACATGGGCCATGCCTGGCATGGCATGGCACAGGCCCACATGGGCCGTGCCGGCACGGTGGGCCGTACCATGCTGATGGGTCGGCCTAGGCCCGTCATGGGCCGTGCCGTGTTGGGCTAGTGAAAAAAAAATTTGAGCCCGGTATGGCACGGTTTATTGGGCCATGCCGGCACAGCCGGTACTGTAACAGTATCGGACTGTGCCTGACACGGCCCATGTGGGCCTGGCCATGCCGTGCCGTAGGCTCCCAGTGCCTACCTCTAGCCAACGGGATCAGAACATGGGAATTCATGTGGTAAACAGGCCTTTAGAGGCATGAATGTAACACAAGAACGATGATTTCTTTTCTCATGATGATTATTATTGTGCTCGCTTTCCTACCGTGATCTAAAAGCAGGCAAAGGTAGTATACTTATCAAATGATGCAATCTCAAACACATTATTGTAGCTTTTTATGTTATGTTTGATACATAAGGTAGGGTAGAATAAATTCAAAAAAAAGAGAATAGAATAGAATAAAGAATAAAAAATGATAAAATTTATTCTATTTCATGTTTGACGAAAAATAGAATAATAAATCAGATAAAATAATTATATTTTTATAATAAATAAAAGTCATTGTTAAAAATAGAGATAAAAAAGAGAAAATAAAGTAATAATCCAGTAGAATAAAATTAAAAATAGCTTTTTTGATAAGGTAAGTTGTCTTCCTTTTTAATGAAATTAACTATTTTATAGAATAAAAATGGTTTTGTTTTTAAAAGAATATAAGAAAGGATTAAATAATTCTATTCTTCTTTTAATTTGATACGCTAAATGCATTCTTAGATTTTAGGTGATATCAGATCTAAAGTAAGTCTTACACAGTAATTATTGCACATCTTATATACAGAGGATGATCAAATAAGTACAAGGCTTAAAACTCGTCTCAAATTCAGCTCACTCGATTAATAAATAAATTAATTTAAAGGTCAACTTGATTCCAAGTAAATTTAAAATAATAATAATAAATAAATAAAACTTTTTAGATTTATTTATGAATAAAACATATTTTACATTATAATTTTAAAAAATATCATAGTTTAAATAAACACAATGTGTTTTGACTGAGTTATCAATATAAAATGGTGGAGATAAGCTCATATATATTCTTCTTATGTATAGGTTCAACTTATTTGCACCCTTAATCTTATTCGTCTCTTATAATATTTGTGCTTTAAAAATAGTTATAATTTCATACTCCTACAAGGACATGGGCTGTTCTATTTTTTATTTTTTATTTTAAAAACTTATCCTTTTTTTCCTAGCAAAAGAAAGAGCAGGGCTTTGCCAATTGCATTCTATAAGGAGATAGATTAACCCAAGAAAAAGACTTGCTATACCGAGTGTAATGCAGCTTCTGCCCCATCATGCGATGCGCGATATATGCGCGCGCACCAAAAATGAAAAAAAAATATGTTTGTTCTTGTCATGTGTGCACGCACATATCAGCCAATCGCCCATATATGTCAATGCACAAAGACTTTTTCTTAATCCAAAGTAAAGAACAAACAACTCTGAAGCCTGGCCCATATATATTAAGTCTCCTCTGGGTAGAAAGCCAACTTTTCAACCTTTGCATGGCAACCTAAACTAGAGTAGGTGTTAAGCTCAATTGGATGGATAATAACCAGATTTTAGAAATGGATTTACATAATGGAGTAACATATTTTTGTCCTCCACACATCATCTGTCATGATAATTAGTTAAAGCTTTTTCTTTAACTTGCTGCAAGGAAAGAAGCTGCTCTTTAGGTGGGCTGAAGGCTGAAGTAGTAGTAGTTGTATCCACAATGGCTTCTCTGACTGTGTACGCACATGCACTACTCTGCTGCACGCCCGCTGGACCACATGAAAGCAGTGCACAATGGAAGAGGGAGGCGTGGAAAGGATGGTGGTTGCTAAAGCTGAAAGATGGTGGAAGATTCTGCTGTCTTTCAAAGGGAGGAACTCATGCAAAAAGGGTCTGGATAACTTGCTAATGGGGGATGAAGACAAGGATTTTCAGATGCCATCCATGTTCAAGGTACCATCAAACCTTAAATGTGAAGGAGATTGTTGGAGGAAGATGGAGAATTTGTAGTTGACTTGATTCTAGTTCAAGTCTAAAGGTGTCAAGTGTTATCATAAAACATTGTTTTGTTCAGATTAATTGAGTCAATAAACAAGCAGCTTAGACTCAGGCCGTAGCCTAAGCAAGGATGGATGGTTTTGTTTAGCTTGCATGAGATGAAGAAGATCCATTTGAATAAATTTTGCTTGCTTCCTACTCTTGTTCATTTCTTGCTTCTTTGGTAAATGTTATACATGCATCTAGTAAGTTATCAAGGCCAGCTTGTTTTTATTTTTCTAAATAGAAGGAACTTCAAGTATATGCATATGTAATGCTCTCACTTGGCACCTATTGTAATGGTAAATGGTTTATCGTAATATGATTTTATCTTGGATTCTTAATATTTTTTGTCACTTCATCCTCATTGAAGTACTGTAAAACAAAAAAAAAAACTACAAAATTCAATCTAATTTATTTTAATTAATTAGTTAATATGTTGGTTAATCTTATTATGAAATACAATTATTTTAAGGATTTATATGAAATAATTATCTTCTCAACTTAAAGCTATATTTTATATTCAGACTCATGTCAATGAGAAAATGCTTAGATATTGACCAACTGATAGTATGCAAAACTATATTTTAATTTAATTTTTAATTTTTTTTTGTTTTGACTTTTAAGTTATAAGGATCTTAGTTTATTATGCTCAAGAAAAAAATAGTTGAGAAATTAAAATATTTACAAAGAAAATAAGAAAGAGCCATGGAGGCATGAAAATATAAACCCTCAAAAGAAAAGTTAAAACGACTAACTTTTTTTGAGTCAAATCAAAATTATTAAATCTATTAATTTAATATAATTTTTGTTTGTATTTTTTTTTTTTTTTTGAAAAAAAGAAGAAAGCAAACAACAATCACTGTTGTAAGGGCATCATTCACCTTTTCTTAAACAAAGAACCTTTAAACCCTCATGGTGAAAGCACTTGAAGCTTACTTTCAAGTACCTTCCATGCTAATGTTCTCTTTCAAAAGAGAACATGATCTTCATTTTTTCCCCTGATTTTTGAATCATTCCAACCCCACAAACCGACCAAATCTTTTGTCTTTTAGTATAACCTCACTTCCTTTTCTTGTTGTCTCTTTGCTCATTCCAGAAGGGATGCGCAAATATCAAACACTGGATGGTACTTATGGAATTCGGCATTGGCATGAGCTGTATTCTAATGACTTCACTGATTTGTAGATCCTTCAGCTCTAAGAGGACAACACTTTGATCAATAAATGAGCTTACTCTCACTACTTGCATGATGATAGCCTGTAGAATTACTAGTTCTTGGAAATGGAAAAAAAAAAAAAAAAAAAGAAGTGATAACGAGATTGTTTAGTGCACATTTTTGTATCTATCGGTGCTAATTGCTCCAATAAATTTATCATTCTAGATTCTTTTTGCTTTTCTCCTTTTCAATTAGTGTTCTAATCCTTCTGTATTAAGAAAAGATTATTTAAAGGAGGCATCAAAGCAGAGAGTTATCTGCATCATGAGGAGAATCAATAGTTAGAACACCACTACTAGCTGGTTAGCATGGAGATGACCAGGCTTCTACAACAAAGTAGCTAGTAGAGGACACCAAGGGAATATTGGTGGGACCAAAGTGGTACAGTAGCTCATGTGATGCTTGGTGGCATGCCTTGGTCTGTTGTCTGGAGAGGGCATGGCAGCACTATATTACGTTATAAAGAGCACCAAAAGCCTGTAGGTATATCCTTTGGGCACATTGGGATCTATGCCCTGTGGCAGCAACCAAAACACCACCCTCTGTTACTTGGGTGGGATCCCACTTGCACTCATCTTTGTGGTGAGATAAACATGTGCTTGTTGATATTTTTTCATCTTCGATGTCTTATAGAACCATGAAAGGGAAGAGGTCCATTAATTAGAAGAAAAAGTGTTCTGTATGAGCCTCTTTTTTTTGACAGCGATGTTTGTGTTTGTGGTTTGGTAGGTCTAATGAACAAAGGCAAGCTTCATCCATCATCCATCCAAGGTTCTCTTTGGATCAATGATTAGAGCATCTTTCAATAGTTATTGATCAATAGTTACGTGAAACAGTGATTGATCAATAATTGAGACCAACAGCTGGTGGCTTCTACTGTTAGAAGATAGGAATCTCAGATTGTGAACAGCTGCTGTTAATCTCTTTTCTTGATTGTCTCAAATAGGACCTAACTATTTATAGAGAATTTGTCGCCCTTTTCCTATCTTGAAGTCTAAAAAATTTATAGGACTTTGAAACACTTTCATTTTATGCTTTTACTTGTTTCAAAGGCTGTGAACTATGCTTCGCATATTTTGCTCGTCTTTATATATTTATTTATTTATTTATTTTGTTGAATAGTACATAGGATGGAGAGGTCATCAGTATTTTGATTTTCAACTAATAACGTTGGATAATGTTAAATAAAATAAAATAAGAAATTGAAATTACTGTTCTACCTACCTACATAAGTAAATATGTTTCCAAATCATCAAATATAATATCCAACCAGTTATTAGTTTTGCTGCATCTTTTGTCCTATATATAATCTTCAATTATAGGCTGTCATGACAATGAAACCACCATACATTAACATTCAGGTGGGCATAGTCTTTTGAAAGCAAGACAATTGCTCTGTTCCCGACAACCCAAATATATTATCAGACAACAACATCCATGCTTGACACGAGTGCATTTGGCTTACTTGAATCTAGCAAGCATTTTATATCTGTTGATAAGAAATGAAAAAGTATACAATACTTTTGTGGCGTGCTCTCATTTTTCCTATTGCTTTAAATAAGAAAAATCATTAGTTAGGCTGATAAGTTAATTTAGGGGGACATCAAATGGGAGAAAGGTTATCAGTGAAGCTGGCCATACTTCCAAACAAATTAATAAATGATTTCCTTGGGACCCCAAGAAGAGCATGATGTGTGCTCCGTGACCCTGCTGGTTGCGCCCACCGTTTCTCGCAGTACGTGGTAGCAGCTGATTTCTTTTCAATCAAAAACCACTCAATCATCGCTGATACGGGACCAGATCCTTGATGACACTTGGAACTACTCAAGGTTTGTAGGACCACAGAGGCCAACTTTAGCTCACCATGATCAAACTTGTTCAAAGTGTCATCCTCTCAAAATTCCACACTTTCGTTGGAAGCATTAATTTGGCATGGATATCCAAGGTGACTGTCCTATTTCTCTCTCTCTCTCTCTATCTCTCTTGAAAAAAAAATGATAATGTTTCATCTTCTAGCTTGCCATGGACCCAACTGCAAGTCTTGAGATATAGGGTCTGGTCCCCATCTATTGCCCTTTTAGCAAAAGTAGGAGTTATGGTAGTAGTCAGCCAAAACATGCAGCCTTGTCCTTCCTTCCCTCTGTTCAATTATCTCATTGTAGGCAGATCCATCACAGTACATATACACATACAAGAATTACACAAGCATAGCCATATAGATTGCTACCACTTATAATGTGCATTTATATAGGTAGCTATGGGCTTCAATCCATGGTACGTAATTGTTTTGCAACTTGTAGGTCATGCGATTGGAATAAGCTCAGACATTTTCATTGAAGAAAGAAAAGGACTGGTTGTGGCGTTGAAGTTTATGAAATAGCTTGGATGGACCTAGTGAACAATGCCCTTCTGCATTCGTTTTGGTGACTGGTGTAACCGAAGAGGAAGTTTCAAGGACTTTTTTAATTGTCCCAAGTTGAGTAATGGTCTTCCAAGGCTGGCAAGTGCCTTTGAGGGGCCTAGAAATCTTTCTTGCTTTCTGGTTTTTATTTAGCCTTTTTCTTTTTTCTTTTTTCCCTTCTGTTGATCAATTAGTGCACTTGGGAAAACTCAACAAGAGAAAAGTAGGACAAGCTATCAACCACATGACAATGGAATCCTCCTATCTGATCTGATTGAAAAGTGAAGAGATTCTCAGAAAAAGGGTTATCTTATAGCATGTCATGTGAGCCAAACTTGATGCTCCCCATGGCAGGCTTACTGCCAAAGGGGGTGAAACTAATGGCCGCCCGTGGTTACTTTCTGTTCATCCTTGCCTGCAGAAAAGTGCAACCATGTGAGTCACCTACCACAAGAAGCTGAATACCTACAAGAATCACACAAGAAAGGTCATTTTGGAGCATTAACTTCAAACTTAGATAACATGAGACAACGAGACCCGTAGGCACACAGATTCAATGTGTACGAGAGTGATTCACAAATGAGTTTACCCTACCTATTTCCTCTCACTGTAAGTTCCATGAGATTTTCTTTTTAATTTCCTTTTCCTTAGTAGACTTTCAAATGATATCAGGTTATATTAATCCAAAGTCATACCTACTTCTATGAAGGAGAAAATTCAATCCTAATCTCTAGTACAAGCATCAAACAAATATTTCTTCGAGTTCCGAACTTGTAAATAGGAGATTCAAACAAATAAATATTTTACAGTGCCAAGTGGAGGTTTAATTTTTGCTTCATGATGGAATTATTGAATTAAAAGGCTTTTCATAATAATTACCCTCATCCTATCTAGAGTGTTAGGTCCAACCCAGACCAGGTTCGCTAATCTTCGCCATACTCTCGTTGTATGATAATCTGAAACATTGTCATCCTCGCAATAATAATAATCCAGAGATCCTGGAGCACATAAATGGAATCAAAACCATGACTTCCTTCAAGTAGAGGAGAATACTAACTATTAAAATAAGTCACTATGGTGCTTTGTGCTACAATTTACTTATATGAGGATTCCACACCATACTAATCCAATAATAAATCAGTAAGAAAATAGACAGATAATTATCTGATCAAGAATAAGGAAGGCAGATCTGCAGAACTAAAAAGGGTCCGGCAGAGAATTAGAAGCAGTGGCTGAATGACCACAGATGGTCAAATTAATTGGGAAGTCTCTGTACTCCCGTGACATCCACACTCTCCATATTTCTAAGCCGAAAGGAACCGATTTGGGCCATGGATTAAAAGATATGAATTTTTACTCGACCATCTTCTTGGAGGAATATTGAGATTAAAAAACTGCTGTGGATTGGCAGGGAATAACTTTAACGCTGTCAGATATGTTCTGTTTCCAAATGATAAATGCCTGTAAAGTCATGTATTAATTTAAAAAAGTTGCTGGTCCCGAGCCAATGAAAATTTTGATAAAACAAACAAAAAATCTATAGAATCCCATCCATTCAAGGACTTCAAATCTTTAAACAAAGCAGCCAAAGGGGTCGCATCAAATGGTCGGTGAGTTTTGGATGGTTCACATATCTAAGCAGCATCTAATGCTCATATTGACCATTATATTTAAAGAAAAGATGTTATTCTAAAGAATAACTTTTATTATTGTTCTAAAGGATAGTTTTTTTTATTTATTTACTTATGTAAAGTTGTTAACACCATCTTAGATCATAAACCTAAGGCTAAAATATTTTTTAATTCTTAACTTTCATTCAAAATTTATTTTAATTTTAAAATTTTTAATTATTATAATTAAATTTTTATATAATAAAATTAATTAAAATTAATAAAATAATTAACGTACTATTCTAATGCAAATATATAGAATGATTGATATGGTGTTAAATTAGTTATTTCATTCATTTTAATAGATTCCATGATATTAAAATGTAATATTATTAAAATATAAAGAGCTAAAATATAACAATTGAAAGTTTGGTGATCAACATAAATTTTGAATGAAAGCTTGGTGGTAAAAAGTATATTTTTACTAAACTAAAGCCAAAACCAACTAAAATCTTCTTCCCCGTGGGAAAAATAGTGAAAAATAATTCTTAACATCGTCTCCAAAAAGAAAGAGTAGGCCAAAGTTAAAATCATCTTTCTCATGGGGGAAATAAAGAAAATTAATTCATAAACATCGTTTCTAAAAAGAAAGAGTGGGCCAAATTATGCGTGATGGTCCCGTTTCCTTCATTTCTCATGCTTTTCATGGTTAAGAGATCTAAATCCATGTGAAAAGCCTTTTAGATCCGACAACTTAGTGTCTGTCTCACGTCAAGTTACTGCGCAAATGATGGGAAGATGACCAATAAAACCTTTGATATAATTAGGTAGCATTGGACTCCCATTAGCTTAAAATGGTTGCTAAAGAGCCACCACTTGACAATTCTCCATTGTTCCACAAGCTACTGTAGAGCACTTGGCTCACAAAAAAAACAAAGAGTTGCGATAATTGAAATTAGTTCGAGCAATGCTGGAACCTCTTTAAATTAGAAGACAAAAATATCAGGTATTTTGACGGAACAAAAATTATCTTTTTTTAAAAAATATTAATATATTTGATATAATAAATTATTTTTTTTAAATTTGAATACAATTTTAATAGTAGTGAAAATATGAAAATATTGATGGCAAAATAAAGCTCTGATATGGCAAAGGTGATGGTAACTACAGCAATGAAACCGTTTACAATAGCATTTGAAAAACAATAATAATAATTGAGTAATTGCAAAGATAATACTTAGAATAATGATGGTACCAATGGTGATAGTAAGAATTATTTTTTATTTTAAATGTTAAAATATTTATATTTTATAAAATTGTATAAATAATAAATATGTTCATTATTGTTTTGAGCATGTAACTGATGTGGCTAATAAGAGCCATGTGTAAATTAACGGCCAAAATTACCTGAGAATGGGAGCCAATAGAATGCACGCCCAAGTTCTCAAGCGCCCCAATTCTCAAGCGGCTCCAACTCCTAAGAGGCCATGTTCTCAGACGGCTCCAACTCCTAAGCGGCCCCGGTCCTAGACGGCCTCGGTTCCTAGATGGCCCCAGCCCTTAGGCGGCCCCATTTGTTGGCGACCTCAATTATTGGCGGCCCTAGCTCCTGAGCAGCCTCAGTTCCTAGGTGGCCCCGGTCCTAGTCAGCCCCAGTTCTCAGGCGGCCCCGGTCCTATGCGGCCCCAGTTCCTAAACGGCCCTAGTCTTAGGCGGCCCCAACTCCTAAGTGGCCCCTATTCTAAAATGGTCTCATCTTCTCTTACCTCCAGACTCAGCTTCAGCTTCCTAGGTGAGTTTTTATTTCTGACTAGGTCGGGCCCATCAACTGTCTTTGACTCATAAGTGTCTAATAAGACAAGCTCCACTAGTTCTGGTACATGCCTGAAAAGTCATCGTTCATCATGAAGCTTTAATAACCCGGATCAGATGGGCCTAAAAAGTCTTCCTCCATCATGAAGCTTTAATGACTCTGATCAAATGAGTCCAAAAAGTCATCATCTGCCATAAAGTACCAATCACTCAGTTCAGATGGGATAAATTCCACTAATTCTGACATTCCATTCATGGAATCATGGCTCATCCTAAGATTCCAAGCTTTCTACGACTCCAAGTATCAATAAAATGGGTAAAGGGACACCTAGCTAAGGTATGAACACTCAAACACTTAGAGAGTTTTCTCATCTTCCCAACTCTCTCTCTCTCGAGCTTCTTCAAGCTCACGGCTGTGATTCTGATCACTAACTTAAGTATCGGAGGATCCCTGCCGAATATTTGGTCATCGGGACTTCTTGCAGATCTCAATGTGGAGGCAAAGCTGCCTCGCTAAATTCATAGAGTATCCACTGACGCTCAAGGACATCAGCTCGAGGTGATCAGGTATCATCGGATTGGCGTGCCAGAAAGGGGGGGCAGCGTGACCATACTAAAGGAAGGATAGCTCTGAGTTACAAGCCCATCCTCTCTTGAACAACAATGATGGTGACACACACTCAGGAGGCTTCTACCAGTTACATTAGGGGGCATCTCTCTTGTATTGAGCAACCGGAGGCCAACCTTCCTGCTCTTTCCTTGCCACCGTCTTAGCCACTCCACAAGAATAACTGGCCACCCTCACTCAGCAAGTCCAAGCTCTTGTTGGGGTAGTTTGTGAGTTCCAAGAGCAACGACTGGCAGTCGTTCAACAGCAACCTGGGCCTCTCACACTGCCAGCGACCGCCGCCCTAGCTAGTCAACAATCTACATACAGAAGACTCCCTCCGAAAGAGCATCACTACCGTCATGCTTCATTCAAGCATCATCACCATGAATCTTCCAAAAGGTCGCGGTCTCCTGTCTACCGCTCGAGCAGCCCATCCTTCAAATGATGATAGAGGAAGGAGCCCAGGCGGATGCACTGCAACCAGCGCCACCGCTCTCCCTGCTCGTCTTCTGAAGCAACGAGCAAGGACATAAACTGCCAGATGGAGAGGAGCTTGGAGGAACAAAACTGACGATTGGAGGAGCTCAGCCAGAGGCTCAATAACCAACCAGGGATGGACTATGACACTCGTCCACTCCTCACTCGTCATGTTATGTAGGAGCCTGTCTCTCCCAGGTTTCATCTTCCCCAGCTAGATCCTTATGATGGCACCATTGATCAACTGGACCACCTAGAGAGTTATAAAGCTCTCATGCAAGTTCAGGGGGCAACTGATGCTCAACTATATATTGCTTTCTTTGCTACCCTCCGGAAGGCTGCACATGCCTGGTATTCTCGTCTACTCCTATGCAGCATCAACTCTTTTTGATAGTTGGAAAAAACTTTCTTAGCACATTTCGATGCCTGTCGAAAGATCCCCTGGATGGCGGATAGCTTATTCTCCATTCAGCAAAAGAAAGAAGAACTGTTAAAGGATTTTGTGGCTCGGTTTAAGATGGCGGCCCTCGAGGTCTATCACCTTGACGATGCTATAGCCACTTTGGCTCTGAAGTGGGGACTTCGTTCCCGCTTCATATATTCCTTAGATAAAAGGCCTCCCAGTTCCTATGATGAGCTTCTAAGTCATGCATAGAAGTATATTCGTGCCGACGAAGCTGATTTTACTCAGAGGGATACTGAAGGAAGGTCTACTAAGAAACCGGTCCACATGGAGCCAAGCAAACCTCCCCCTAAGAAGCCCGAGCTCCCATGCTAGCCAGGCAATCAGCACCAAAGCTTCACCCTCAGAGAGGGCAACTTCATGCCTCTCCTCGCCCCCAAATCTCACATCCTCATAAAGATTGAGAGCAAGCCTTACTTCCAACGCCCTCCCCCACTGAAGAAAGATGTTGCTCACGACTAGAGTTGTTATTTCCGTTTCCATAGAGACTACAGCCATGATATTGAAGACTGCCACAATCTAAAGTGTGCCATTGAAGAGCTCATTCAGAGGGACTACCTTGAAAAGTTTATTCAGAAGGAAGGACCCCCGGCCGTTCCAGCTCTAATGGGGCCTCCGCCTATCCAGACCAATGTCGATAACACTCCAACAAAAAGGATGGTGGGCATGCTTTTATGGGGAACGGCTTAGAATTACACCAGGATTTTCTATTCTAACTCTTTAGAAATTCAATCCATAACATTTCGTTGTTGTGTTTTAATCTGATGAAGAATGTCCTCTAATTTATAGGCTCAATGTAGCCTTTAGCCCATTGAATTCTAACACTTAGAATTCCGCCGTTCGGTAAAAACCAAAGAAACGCAGCATTTGGCTAATTCCGACGTTCGGTGAAAACCAAAGAGACGCAGCGTTTGGTTAATTCCGACGTTCGATGAAAACAAAAGAGATGTGAATTCTAACACTTAGAATTCCATCGCCTGGTTGACTCAAAGAGGCACATTTATTTCATATGAATTCTAACACTTTAGAATTCCAACTGAACTGTTTGGAGAAGATTAATATTATACATTAAATTTTACATATGAATTTAATCTCTCAGATTTTAGTTATCTCATCATGTGAGAAACTTATGCGAGAGGTTTGGGTTCAGGTTTTGGTTTAAGCTGATCTGAATTTATTGGACTGAACCTACATAGATCATGGTCCTAGCCCAAATCAAATTTGTCTAGTCCTGAATATATTTAAATCCAAATCAAGTCTAATTTCAAATCAATATTTGAAATTGACTAGTCCTTCTAATAGACTTAAACCAAATTGAATCTTATTCACTTGTATTTAACCCACTTGAGATAATTCAATCAATCAAATTCATTAATTAAATCATATACGATTCTCAATCGTTGATCAGTAAATAGATCATCTTAGGAAACTTCTATGCGTGTGACTCTCTAGGTTCGAACCTAAGCCGGTAGCATAGGAATAACTTTCTATACTAATCGATGTGCACATCTAGCAATGGAACCCGATATCTGGATAGGTCGAAGAGTTGCCGAGGAAACTTCAAGAACCCTAAGAAACAGTTATCGTATAATTCATCCTTTTGATGGGATAGGTTAAATTCCATCTTGATCCACAACTGACTATCATAAGTACTTGACTGCACCCAGTAACCTTTCGTAACTGGAATCCAAGTGGTCCGGCACCTAAGTACAATGAGTTACTTACAAGTCACTGGTTGTGATCTTCAGGTTTGAAGGATACTTATACCTATATCTTCTCGGATTAACTCTTGACAGCAGAGTATCCGGAAATGAGTCACGTTCGGTGAAATGTACTCCTACATTTTCACCTGTATGTCATACCAGTGTCTCTACACTCATTGATTAAGAGGACAACCAACAAATATGATATACAATGTCCTATAATTGATAGTACTATGGCCTTGTCATAGTATATCATTTGGTTGCGAACTCTTTTGAGGACCTTCATAGATAAATCCTCCTTTATCGTGAAAGAAGATCCTGAGGGCTTCATTACTATTAGGAGTTTTTAAGAAGATGTTCTTGTAATGAATAAACTACCAAATAACTTTTATTAATATATCAATTTATATGCTGTTTACATTAGCTCAATCATCAAATGATTGGCTTTAGGATACAATTCCCAACAAACTCCCACTTAGCCTAAAGCCACTCATTACATTATCTAATACCCATCTTCAATTTATAGTCATCAAACTCCTTGATGCTGAGTGCTTTAGTAAATGGGTCACCTAGGTTTTCCTTTTCATCAATCTTCTAAAGATTTATGTCACCTCGTTCTATAATCTCTCGAATAAGATGAAACCGACGCAATATGTGCTTGGTGTGCTGATGTGCTCGTGGTTTCTTTGCTTGAGCTATGGCACTAGTGCTGTCACTATATAACAGGACTGGTCCATCTATGGAAGGTGCCACTCCAAGCTCAGAGATGAACTTTCACAGCCACACAGCTTCTTTCGTGGCATCTGATGCAGCGATGTACTCTGCCTCGCACACTGAATCTGTCATTGTATGTTGCTTGGAACTTTTTCAGCAAACAGCTCCACCATTTAGGATAAACACAAACCCGACACACTTTTGCTATCATCATGATCTAATTGGAAACTGAAATTAGTATATCCAACAAGTTTCAAATCAGACTCTCCATAGACTAACCACTGGTCCTTAGTATTTCTTAAATACTTAAGGATTGTCTTAACAACTTGCCAGTATTTTTCTCCTGGATCATATTGGTATCTACTCACTACTCCTAGTGAGTATGCCACGTCTGGTCTTGTACATATCATGGTGTACATAATCGATTCCACTGCCGAAGCATATGGAATTTAACTCATACGTTCTCTTTCATTAGGAGTTATCGAACAATCCTTCTTAGAAAGATGAATTCCATAACCTATCGGATGATAGCCTTTCTTGGAATTCTCCATGCTAAACCTCTTTAGCACTGTGTCGATGTACGTAGATTGGGATAAACCAAGCATTCTCTTAGATCTATCTCTATATATCTTCGTCCCAAGGATGTATGATGCTTCTTCCAGATCTTTTATGGAGAATTGTGATAATAATAATGTCTTTATTCCTTATAATGCAGGGACATCATTCCCGATTAAGAGAATATCATCCACATATAATACAAGAAATACAATAACGGAACTATTAGCCCATTTATAAATGAAAGGTTCTTCTTTATTCTTAACAAAGCCATAAGATTTGATCACATTATCAAATCGTATGTTCCAACTCCTAGATGCTTGCTTAAGTTCATAAATGGACTTCTGTAGCCTGCACACTTTAGACTCGTCTTCAGATATAAAACCTTCAGGCTGTATCATATACACCTATTCTTCTAAATTACTATTTAGAAAAGCGGTTTTAACATCCATCTGCCAAATCTCATAATCTAAGTGTGCTGCTATAGCTAGCATAATCTGAATGGATTTCAGCATTGCCACAGGAGAAAATATTTTATCATAGTCAATACCATAATGTTGACGATACCCCTTGGCATCCAGACGTGCTTTGTAGGTCTCTACCTTTCCGTCTGTGCCTCTTTTTCTCTTGAAAACCTACTTACACCCTATGGGTTTTATCCCTTCGGGTGGATCAACTAATGTCCATACATTATTTTCCTTTATAGAATCAAGTTCGGATTTTATGGCATCAAGCCATTTATCAGAGTCAATCCTTTGCATAGCATTCATATAGGTGATCGGATCCTCGTTGTTCTCATCGAGCTCAATAGGATCCTCGTTCTGGACCAAGAAACCTAAGTATTTGTTCGGTTGATGTGGTACTCTACCAGATCGCCTTAATGGTGCATCTAAAATGAGTTTTGAGTTTGATCTAATCAACTCAGATTCTAAAGATTCAAAGGTTTGTGTTGTTTCTTCTACTTGATGAACTTCCTCAAGTTCAATATTAGAGCTATTTGTTCCTTCACTAAGGAACTCCTTTTCAAGAAAAAATGCTCTATTACTAATAAACAACTTTTGTTCTTCAATATTGTAAAAGTAATATCCTTTGGTTTCTTTCGGATAGCCGATAAAAAAATATTTATCAGATTTGGGTTCAAGTTTGTCTGATTTTACACGTTTCACATAAGCCGGACACCCCCAGACTCTCAGATAGGTGATAACTAGTTTATGTCCATACCACATCTCATGTGGAGTTTTAAAAACAGACTTACTTGGAACCTTATTGAGAATATGACAAGCTGATTCTAATGCATATCCCCAAAATGATATTGGCAAGCTTGCAAAACCCATCATGGACCGAACCATGTCTAACAGGGTTTGATTCCTTCTTTCCGACACACCGTTATGCTACGGTGTTCCTGGAGGAGTCCATTGGGAGAGAATCTCATTCTTCCTTAAATATGCCACAAATTTGAAAGGTATTCGCCTCCTCGATATGATCGAAGGGTCTTAATATATTTTCCTGTTTATTTTTCTACTTCTTTATGATATAGTTTGAACATTTTAAATGACTCAGATTTATGTCTCATAAGATAGATATAACCGAACCTAGAAAGATTGTCTGTAAAAGTAATGAAGTAGTAATATCCACCTTTGGCACAAGTGCTCATTGGTCCACATACATCAGTATGTACTAGACCCAATAGCTCTTTAGCTCTTTCACCTTCTCTAGTAAAAGATGACTTGGTCATTTTACCAAGAAGACAGGATTCACAGGTAGTTAATGATTCACAATCATCAACTCGAAGGATGCCCTCCTGAGTTAACCTGTTTAATCTGTTCTTGTTGATATGACCCAGCCGATGGTGCCTGTTGGCCCATATGGCAACCCAAGAGGAGGGGTGAATTGGGTTTTTTTAAAAATTTAGCTCTTTAAAACTATGTGCTTTGAAATAAAAGAGATTGAGTGCAAGATAAATGCTAAGCACAAATAATGAGATAGAAAGAGAGAGAGAGAGACAAAGCACGGCAAACACAAAGATTTTATAGTGGTTCGGTGTATCCAACACCTACGTCCACTCCCAAGTTCACTTGGGTCCACACTATAATCCCTTGATTACAGCCGAGTTGTTTTACAAGCTCACAACTCAAACTTGTTGTTTCCCCGGGATCACAACGAACCCAGCTGGTTTTCCGGGCTCACCAGCACAAAACCCAAACACAAGCTATCCTTAGCTTGTCCCGAGGTATACTACCTCCACTATTCAATCCCCTGATTGAACTAGCAAACAAATAAAATAGAGTTTTAAAATACACAGCTCCTTAAATGAGCAAATATCAAATAAATAAACAAGGTTAGAAAAGCCTGATTTGAAGTTTTGGCTTTTCTTCTTTTCTTCTTTTCCTCTTCTCCTTTGAAAGATTGAATCAAGCCTCAGCTCGATTCTTCACAAGTTGCAGTTGAGAAGTTGAGGATTTGGCTTTTCTTTCTTTCTTCAATTAAAATCTCCTTGATTTGATCTTGAAAGCTTGGATTTCTCTTTGAGCTTTTGGGATTGATGGATTTGAGCTCTCTTTTCCTCTTTGATTTTTCTCTTGATTTTTGAATTTTTTCTCTCTTTCTTCTCTTTTTCTTCTTTTCAAACGGATTTTCCCCTTTTATAGATTCTTAATCCAATTTAGGTGGAAAAATAGCCGTTTGAGATGTGGCAAAAAAATAGCCGTTAGAATTAGGTAAAAAATATTACCGTTGGAGCTGTTCTGCAATTAAAAATTTCTGACAGGTTGGAGTCGGCTCCAACTTTTCAGGTGTCGGCTCCAGATCTCCAAAAATAGAAAGTTGTTGAGGAGTCGCTCCTAAGTGTCGGCTCAGGAGTCGGCTTTGTCGGCTCCAGAAATGGTCTCTGTTCTCTCAAGAAACTCAGGTGTCGGCTTCGTCGGAGGTGTCGGCTAAACTCAGACTTCTCTGTATCTCAGGTTGGAGTCGGCTCCGAAACTCTGGGTGTCGACTCGGACCATGCCAAAAATCAGAAATTCTGATATGGGGTCGGCTCTGATTTGGGTGTCGACTCAAGTTCTGAACTTTGAAAAATTCCTTTAAATTTTGATTCAAAACTTATTCTTTATCCTTTTGATTGATTAAATATTTTTAATCCTGAAACACTTAATAAATCTATCAGAAACATTGAATATACTCAATCTTTTGTTAATCATCAAAATCAATAATTGGGTCAACAATCTCCCCCTTTTTGATGATACAAAAACATTGAGTATATGCATGATTAAACAATAAAATTTCAAATCAAATTTTCAATATTTAGTTCTCATAGGTAAGCTCCCCCTGAATGAAGTAGCTCCCCCTATGCTGATTTTCCCAATTAAACTGAATCAATTAAAATGATCAATTTAAAATTAAAATGCATATACATATATCAAATACTCTCCCCCTTTTTTGTAATCAACAAAAAGGTTAAGAAGTTTCAAATTAAAGACAAAATTAAGAGATGTTCAAAGATCAAATGATATTCATTAAGTATCAAAAAGTTCACTTCAAAAAGTCAAGTATTACATAAAAGACTTCATTACATCAAATTTCAAACTAAACTAAACATCATTAAATAACATCAAAAGAACTTCAATCATCAAAAATGAGTTCTAAATCTTTGCAATTCTTCTAATATTTTTCCATTCCTTCACTTTGAGTTTACAAATCCTTCATCTTCTATCAACAAATGCACATGCAGTTAATTTTGTCTTGAAGCTCTGCATTGCAGAATAAGGAATCTCCACAATTCTTTAAGTTCTTCAAAAATATTCTTGAGATCACTTAAAGATTTAAGAGTGGATTCAATCTTGAATTCGATCATCCAAGGAATAAGAGTCTCTTAAGTTCATAAATTGCTATCAAACTCAGTCTTTATTCTTATTTTTGAGTCAAATTCAAGTTGCTCCAACTGAAATCAGAAAAACCAACAGAAGAAAGAATGGTGCAGGGAGGAGAGGTGCTGGGACTGCTAGGGGTGAAGGATGCCTCACTGATGCCTCAGAAGGTGCAGTCTCCAATGTCAGCTCTCTCATCCAGATGACCTTTCCTTTCCCATCTACCATCCACTTTCACAAATCCCATTCTATGAAGTAGCCAACTATAATAATCAGTGTGCCTAAGGTTCTTCGGTTCATTATCAGAATAACAACCCTTGGCTTCTAAATATGTTAGAATCATGCCATAGGGCAGATCTCCTCTTGCCCCCAGCCTCAGCCATATACCAAATCATCATCCAGCTAAATTGATTGGCTGACCCAGTCAAATACATCCATTAAAAATGTCTCGCTCGAGACATACTCAAATCCCAGTCTTGGGAAATAAATCCTACCACATATGTTATGAAAGTCTAAGTTCAAGAGGCAATTGATTTGCCCTAATTTTCTCAAACTCAAAATCTCTTCCTAACATCTTGATAATGCTCTTCTATCACTGTGATAGTAATAATCCCAAACAGGAATTTCTAAAGATTTCCTAAAATTCAAAGTAGATGAATTCTCTTTCCTCTTACCATACTACTAAACCACCATCTCCTCTTGATAAATTGTAAAATTCTTTACAAGGCTGGATAAGTGGGACATCTAAGAACATACCTTATCCCAACCATTTCCTTAATTTGTCTCCAATTGAAAACCCTCGGCTCAAATCAAAATCACCTTCCTTCCCAGTTATGATTCCCAGCTAGGGTATCTACTTTGGAGAGGAGGGGGATTGTCGAGTTTGAAGAAGAATCAAGGTTCACGACGGGCTCACCGTCCGCTTCCGCCGGAGCTCCAAAGGATCCCCCTTAGGTGCCATTGGAATTAGGGAATGGGATTTGAGAAATTTGGTTTTGGGAGGTTTGGAGAGGTTTTGGAAAAGGTTTGAGATGATGAATGAGGTGTCGACTCTGCCCTAATAAATCAATTTGGGCCACCAGGTGTCGACTCCCGCAAAGTCGGGTGTCGACTCCAAGTCGCTAACACTGTTAGCGCCCGAACTGGAGTCGGCTCACTTAAGCGGTGTCGGCTCCAAGGTTAGCGACAGACGAAGGTGTCGACTCCACTGACAGTTTCAGAAAAAAATAAAGAGTTTCAAACATCTGAAACTTGTCAAAATCAAAAATTTTTGATAAAATCTTTGGAATTGGGAATCAAATTGTTCAAATCTAGATAAATTTCCTTAAAATATGAAAGAATTTTCAAGAAATTAATGAAATCTAGATAATCATTCCTTAAGGGTTTCAAAATCATTCCAAAGGATCACAAATCCCTAATTCTCCTCTAAGATAACAAAATCTCTCTTCACTAAGGGTTTTGTAAATATATCAGCTAATTGTTCTTCAGTAACATAATCAAGACAAATTTCATTATTAGCTACATGTTCTCTTATAAAGTGATATCTAATTTCAATGTGTTTGTTCTTGAATGTTGAATTGGATTTTTAGTTAATTTATTGCACTTGTATTATCACATCTTATAGGGTTTTATCAAGTGTGATACCATAGTCTTCAAGTTGTCGCTTAATCCATAGGATTTGAGCACAGCAACTTCCAGCTGCAACATATTCTGCTTCAGCAGTAGATAATGCAACCGAATTTTGCTTTTTGCTAAACCATGAGATTAAGTTACTTCCTAAAAATTGGCATGCACCACTTGTGCTTTTTCTATCTAACTTACATCCAGCATAATCAGAATCAGAATATGCAATCAGATTTAATGTTGAGTCTCTAGAATACCATAAACCTACATTTTTGTTCCACTTAATATCTTAGTATTCTTTTAACAGCAATTAAATGTGATTCTTTAGGTTCAGATTGAAATCTAGCACATAAGCAAACAGCAAACATTATATCTGGTCTACTTGCAGTTAAGTAAAGTAGGGATCCGATTATACCTCGATAATATTTTTGATCAACCTTCTTACCTTCTTCATCTTTGTCCAGCTTGCATGAAGGACTCATTGGTGTTCCGAGGGGTTTGATTGATTCCATACCAAACTTCTTTGAGAATTTCTTTGTGTACTTTGTTTGGTTGATGAAAATCCCTCTTTGCTTTGTTTGATTTGAGTCCAAGGAAGAAGTTGAGTTCTCCCATCATGCTCATTTCAAATTCTCCCTGCATTAACTTAGCAAACTCTTGACATAGAAGATTGTTAGTAGCACCAAATACAATATCATCAACATATATTTGAACTACTAATAAATCTTTATCTTTTCTTTTCAAAAATAATGTTTTATCAACATTTCCTCTTATAAAATCATTTTCAATTAAAATTTACTTAATCTATCATACCAAGCTCTAGGTGCTTGTTTCAAACCATATAATGCTTTGTGCAATTTAAAAACGTGATTTGAAAATTCATGATCTTCAAAACCTGGTGGTTGTTCTACAAATACTTCTTCATTTATAAATCCATTTAAAAATGCACTTTTAACATCCATTTGAAATAAATTAAATTCATATGACATGCAAATGCAAGTAATAGTCTAATGGCTTCTAATC
Organism: Calamus simplicifolius; assembly: GCA_900491605.1. Classification (NCBI taxonomy): domain Eukaryota; kingdom Viridiplantae; phylum Streptophyta; class Magnoliopsida; order Arecales; family Arecaceae; genus Calamus; species Calamus simplicifolius. The sequence continues at coordinate 577,183 of UESW01004368.1, read as the reverse complement.
TAGCTACAGGTGCAAAGGTTTCATCAAAATCAATACCTTCTTCTTGATTATATCCTTTTGCAACTAATCTAGCTTTGTTTCTAATTACTATGCCATTTTCATCTAGTTTATTTCTAAATACCCATTTTGATCCTATAGAATGATCTTTAGGTCTTTCAACTAAGGTCCATACATTATTTCTAGTAAATTGATTTAATTCTTCTTGCATAGCTAACATCCAATTATTATCTTTTTCAGCTTCTTCAATAGTTTTAGGTTCAATTTGAGATACAAATGCAAGATGATTACTAATATTTCTCATAGATGATCTAGTTCTTATTCCTTGAGATGGATCACCTATAATCAATTCCTTGGGATGACTATAAGCATATCTCCAATCTCTAGGAAGATCTACATCATTATGATTAGTATAATAACATCAACCTTAGGTGAATCATTATCTTTAGCTTCTTGTTCATGATCTGAAGATACATCAATATTTAATTTTTCAAGATCTCTTTCTCAATGTTTGTATCTTCCTCATCATCAATCTTTTCGGAACTGATGCTAAAGATTCATCAAAAACTACATGAATAGATTCTTCAACAATTAAACTTGTTAAATACTCTATATGCTTTACTAGTTGTTGAATATCCTAAGAATATTCCTTCATCAGATTTTGCATCAAATTTTCCAATTTTTACCATTATTATGAATAAAACATTTACAACCAAATGCATGAAAATATTTAATGTTGGGTTTTCTATCATGCCATAATTCATAAGGTGTTTTCTTTAAAATTGGTCTTATTAAAGCTCTATTTAAGGATGTAACATGCTGTGTTAATAGCTTCCGCCCAAAAGTATTTTGGAGTTACTTTCACATAGCATGGTACGGGCCATGTCTTCTAAGTTCTATTTTTCTTTCTACAACTCCATTTTGTTGTGGGTTCTAGGTGCAGAAAAATTATGATTAATACCATTTTCATTGCAAAAACTTTCAAATAAGTGATTTTCAAATTCAGTTCCATGATCACTTCTTAGAGACACTATGGTAGTTTTTTCTCATTTGTGACTTTCTTGAAGAATCGGAATATCGAGAAAGTCTCATCTTTGTGAGCTAAAAACATTACCCAAGTGAATCTAGAGTAATCATCTACTATCACAAGACCATATTTCTTTCCTCCTAGACTTGTGGTTCTAGTTGGTCCAAAAAGGTCCATGTGAAGTAGCTCTAATGGCCTAGAAGTTGAAAAATATTTTTAGATTTGAAAGAACTTCTAGTTTGTTTTCCAAATTGACATGCATCACATATTTTGTTATTTTCAAAATCTAATTTAGGAAGTCCTTTTACTAAATCCATTCTAATTAGTTTTGAAATTAGGTGTGTGCTTGCATGACCTAATCTACGATGCCACAACCAACCAATCTCATTCATATTAGCATTATTAGCAACTAAGCAATGATTACTAGTAGACAAATTGTCTAAATCAATCAAGTATACATTGCCATTTCTATTTCCAATAAAAACAATGCTATTATCAATGGGATTAGAAACAGTGCAATAGAAGATTCAAATGATACTTTAAAACCTTTATCACATAATTGGCTAATACTAATTAAATTATGCTTTAAACCATCAACATAAAGTACATTTTCAATAAATGTGGAGGGAGTTATTTGAATGTTACCAAACCCCAAGATTTGGCCTTTGCCATTATCGCCAAATGTAACAACTCCTCCTCTTTTTCTTCAAGGGTGATGAATTGATCTTTGTCACCCGTCATGTGTCTTGAGCAGCCACTATCAAGATACCACTTTCTTTGATCTTTTGGCCGCAAGACACTCCTGCAAATGATCAAACTTTATGTTTAGGTACCCAAGCTTTCTTGGGTCCTTCATGGTTAGTAGCAACAAAATTGTTCCTTTGGAACCCATATTTTCTTTCCTTTAATATTTAAATTTTATTAATTTTTAGAATTACATTCATGATTTATGTCCTTTTTGTTACAGCAAAAATTTTTTAACATTTTTGTTTCTTGTTAGGTTATATCCTAATCCAGCTTTGTCAAAACTGCTTTTGATTACTTAATAACAAATTAAGTTTTTGAACTTATGTAAATTTATCAACTATGTTTTATATTTATCAACTTCTTTCTTTAGTTTATCATTTTCATTGAAATTGATTCTTTTCTTTTATCAAAATTTCATTTTCAGATTTCAGTTTTTAACTTCATATTAAGTTTTCTTTTTCTTTAATAAGATTTAAATTTTCATTTTTCAAGATTTGTATTTCTTTTTCAAAATTTTGAAATCATCAACAAGTTCATTAAAGCATCAAATAATTCATCAAAAGCAAATCATGTTTCAACTTACCTCATCTTCGTTTGCCATAAAGCAAATGTTTGCAACTTCCTTTTGTTCTTCCTCGGAAGAGGATTCTTCGCTGTCACTCCAGTTGCAACATAAGCCTTCTTCTTCTTTTTGTAGGCTTTCTTCAATTGAGGACATCATATCTAAAGTGCCCCGGTTTCTTACATTCATAGCAATCAGGGGTCTTTCTCTTTTCCTTGTCCTTTTTTTTTTTTTTTTCTCCTTCCATTTTTGTTCCAAATTTCTTCTTGTGGAAGGGTTTCTTCTTTCATGAATTTTTAAATTTCTAGCAAGAGCTGTCTCATCATCATCATCATCATCACTGCTGCTTCTCTTTCTGCAGCTTTGAGGGCAATGTCTTCTTCTTCTTGACATCCTCCTCTACATGCTGCTTCATGGTCAACTCATGGGTCATAAGTGATCCAAGAAGCTCCTCCAAAGGTAAGTGTTGAGGTCCTTGGCTTCTTGGATTGCAGTCACCTTTGCTTCCCATGATCTTGGAAGTGACCTAAGAATTTTCGAACAAGTTCAGAGTTAGTATAGGTCTTACCAAGACTTTTAAACCATTTACAATATCAGTAAATCTAGTATACATGCATGCAATTTCAGTTTGTTCCATGCTAAACAATTCATATTTATGAACAAGAATATTAATTTTAGATTCTTTACTTGATTGGTACCCTCATGGGTAACCTCTAATCTATCCCAAATCTCTTTTGCGGAATTACATGTAGAGATTCTATTAAATTCATTAGCATCTAAAGACAATATAAAACATTCATGGCCTTAGCATTAAGCTGAGCCATTTTCCTATCATTATCATTCCAATCCCTTTCGGGCTTAGGAACAATTGCCATCAACTAAGTGTGTGGGTGTACTAGGTCCATTATTATAACACCCAAAGTTCATAATCAGAAGCTTGAATGAATATCCTCATTCTAGCTTTCCAATAAGAATAGTTTGAACCATTAAATAAAGGAGGTCTATTTGTAGAATGACCTTCAGCAAATGAAGATCCAACTTGAGCTGCCATTTGGATCTTTAGCTCTTGATCGTGTGATCAAAAAAAATGAGCACTAGCTCTGATACCAATTGTTGGCCCAGATGGCAACCCAAGAGGGGGGGGTGAATTGGGTTCTTAAAAATTTAGCTTTTAAAACTATTGCTTTGAAATATTGAGTGCAAGATAAATGCTAAGCACAAATAATGAGATAGAAAGAGATAGAGAAGAGACAAAGCACGGCAAACACAAAGATTTTATAGTGGTTCGGTGTATCCAACCTACGTCCACTCCCAAGTTCACTTGGGTCCACACTATAATCCCTTGATTACAGCCGAGTTGTTTTACAAGCTCACAACTCAAACTTGTTGTTTCCCGGGATCACAACGAACCCAGCTGGTTTTGGGCTCACCAGCACAAAACCCAAACACAAGCTATCCTTAGCTTGTCCCGAGGTATACTACCTCCACTAGTTCAATCCCCTGATTGAACTAGCAAACAAATGAAAATAGAGTTTTAAATACAACAGCTCCTTAAATGAGCAAATATCAAATAAATAAACAAGGTTTAGAAAAGCCTGATTTGAAGTTTTGGCAAGCTTTTCTTCTTTTCCTCTTCTCCTTTGAAAGTTGAATCAGGCCTCAGCTCAGATTCTTCACAAAGTTGCAGTTGAGAAGTTGAGGATTTGGGCTTTTGCTTTCTTTCTTCTGTTGAAAATCTCCTTGATTTGATCTTGAAAGCTTTGGATTTCTCTTTGAACTTTCTGGGATTGATGGATTTGAGCTCTGAGTCTTTTCTCTTTGATTTTTCTCTTAAGATTTTTTGGATTTTTTCAATCTCTTCTCTCTCTTTTTCTTCTTTTCAAATGGATGATTTTTTCTTTTTATAGATTTCTTAATCCAAGTTTAGGTAAAAAATATAGCCGTTATGAGATGCTTGGATACTTCTACATACAAAGAAAAATAGCCGTTAGAGATTAGGTAGAAAAAATATTACCGTTAGAGTCCGTTCTGACAATTAAAAATCCGTTCTTGATAGGTTGGAGTCGGCTCCAACTTTTCAGGTGTCGGCTTCAGATCAGGTGTCCAAAAATAGCAAATAAAAAGTTGTTGAGGAGTCAGCTCCGAGAAAGTTAAGTGTCGGCTCGTCGCTTTCGGGAGTCGGCTCTGGAATCCAAAAGTGTCGGCTCCAGAAATGTCCATAAAAAATACGTTCTCTGTTCTTAGGTTAGAGTCGGCTCCATAAACTTAGGTGTCGGCTCCCGAACTCTTAGGTGTCAGCTTCCGAATTCTAGGTGTCGGCTCCGAAAATTGAAACAGAATATACTTCTCTATATCTCAGGTTGGAGTCGGCTTCGAAACTCTAGGTGTCGACTCTGGACCGTGCCAAAAATCTAGAAATCTTCTGATACGCCTTGGGGTCGGCTCCTGACTATTTGGGTGTCGACTCTAAGTTCTGAACTTTAAAAAATTCCTTTAAAATTTGGTTCAAAACTTATTCCTTTATTCCTTTTGATTGATTAAACATTTTTTTAATCCCATAAACACTTAATAAATCTATCAGAAATATAGTGAATATACTCAAGTCTTTTGTTAATCATCAAAATCAATAATTGGGTCAATAGTGCCAAAGATAAATATCTGTGACATCAGTTATTCTAGGGTGCTTACTTGATTTGTACACTACATTCACATGCTGTGATAATATATAAATGCCATTAGATAAATGCCCAGTCATTACAGTGACTCCTTTCATAATGATATTCAAAGTAATATCCTTTATTGAAATTTCATAATGACTTTTGGCCAGAAAGCCTACAGAAATTACATTCAACAAGAATGTTGGGCAAAAATGACAATCATTTAGTACGATGACATTTCTATTGAAAACTATTTCAAGAACTCCTAATGCCAGAACTGGAACTAATCTTCCATCCCCGATATTGAGGAATCTTTCATTGTCTTCAAATCTTCTAGTGACCTATAGTCCCTACAACGAATTGCAAATGTTAAAAAGACTCCTGGTATCCAATACCCAGGTCTGATTATCATGTACAGAAAAATTACAAGGTGTTATCATATAAATACCTTGTTGAGCAACATCTTGCCCCTTTTTCTTTTTTGGCCTATTTGGATCAAGTATGGCAATGTAAAGAGGACAGTTCCTCTTCCAGTGCCCTTGCATCTTGCAATGAAAGCATTCAGCTTGACTTTTATCAACTTTCTTCTTCTGCATCTGACCCCTTATAGATGTTCTAGTATGTTGCACCTTTTTCTTATTCTTTTTCTTCTTTTCCTTTCCAAAGGGTTGACGCCCTACCTTGGATCCTTCAACCACATTAACCAAACCTTTAGAGAGCTGGTTGTCCTTCTCAAAGTTCTGTAACAACCCCAACAAACCGTGGTAGTTGACTGCAGGCTTTGTCATTCGAAAATGAGTAAGGAAAGGTCGGAAGGATGGAGGCCAAGAATTCAGGATCACATCCTTTCCCAACTGTTCATGTAGGGAAAAACTGAGTTTGCTTAGGAGTTCTATCTTCTCGATCATATACAATACATGATCAGTGATAGGAGATCCATCCCTCATTCGAGCATTAAAAATAGCACAACTAGTCTTGTACCTTTCAACATCGTTGGGTGTGCCGAAAGATTCATTCAACGCTTGAATGATTTCTTCCAGCTGAGCATTCTCGAACCGGCAACCGAATTTATCATTCATTGCTGCTAGCATGATGAAACGCACGCTAGTTCTATCACTGAGCCACTTCTGATAAGTGTCTCACTCAAAACTTTGAGTGTTTGCATTAGGTATCTCTGGTGCAGGATTATTCAGAATATATAGAATCCTTTCATGCTCAAGGATGATCTTAAGTTTTCTAAACCAGCTATTGAAATTTAAACTATTCAACTTGTCACTATCCAATAGGGACCTTAATGATAAATAGTGGCCATGTTCTGCATAAGGAAAAACTAAAGTTTAGTAGTATATAAATTGATTCAGTCTAAAGACTTGGACTTTAGTCTAAAGATTCTTCCACTATTTTATTTAAATTGACAGCCTCTATACCCCAATTCAAAGAATTATTCTTAATTCTTTAGTGGGCACTCAGATCTACATAGACTACATACAGGCCCAAGTGAAGCTTGGCCAACCCATATGCATCTAAGAGTAGGTTCAAAACCAATTATTTTCCCAAACAATTCTTAGTGTTCAGTTTTGCCCCATGTTCCTCTTCAACAGGCATGGAGTGCCTCCACTGAAAGTTTCGATTAGGTCCAACCATTAAATGATATAATCAGCATAATCTATCTATAGACAACCAAGCCCGAGTAAAGCTCGGCCCACCTGACTGTCTATTTAATAGTTACGCCGACTTATCATATAATGAATGATAATTCTGATGGTTGACAAGCATCAGGCATGGAGTGCCTCCAATGATTATCAAGACATCAGACTCATTATCACCCACCTTAATGGGAGGCTATGATCTAGTTATCATATAACTATTTCATTTTAAGGACCTAATAATTTTAGATGATTTAATAATCTTAAGATAAATAGACTAATCAAGTTCTCCCACTGAATCTATGAAATCGGTAGAATGAAACAAAATTAAGTCAGGTTAAGTGACATCTAAATCAGTCAGACTGATTTCCTTACAAGCATGGGTCAACTCGAATTAGGTAAATGGTCTTAATCATAAATGGTTCACCATATTAACCAGGTAAGTGAGATCGATGGGAGGGATATACCATTAACTCGTTAAAGATGTATCAATACGAGTAGCTCCCAATTAAAAACCATTCGATCATTGATCCTAGAGCAACTTTCCAACTCACCTTGACATCATATGGTTAACCAATTTTGATTTGACCATCTAAGAGATTCATGCTCAACCATGGAGCCTAATCTACCTCCATTTGGTTTAATCAAAAACAAGGACATGATCAACTATAACTATTGTTTGATTTAGAGCATCCTTAACCTAATCTAATCAATTTAGATTTGATCAAATACTCTTATAGTCTATTTGATTTAAACCTTAGGGTCTAACCCTTTATGGACCTGATTTAGCTAACCCAAAAGATTAAATATATTTCATGTCATATATTTCGAATCATGCATCAGTTGCATTATTCAACTACTCATAATTCCTATATTAGATCATATCTAAAAAGATTATGAATAAATATTTGACATTCAAATAAAACTCTCATAAATATTTGTATATTTCATAACATAGACAACAAGCCATCATATCTCATATCTATGATATCTATGTTTTTATACTAAACATGCAAATATCATGCTTTTATACAACATTAATATGTATTAAATATAAAACATTTTGAGAGTGTGTGTAATCTGTATTTTGATGCCAAAGATCAATTTAAATTATCTTTTGACTAAGCATCAAAAAGAGAGAACCATAACGTCATGGCAATATGCCACAGAATACCTCGTTGAATGAGTAATTTATATTTTTAATCCATCTATGACCGAATAGCCTGGTGATCCATTTTAGCTTTGATTACAAAATTAATAGGAGCATTAATTTACATGCAATAAATTAGATCAAGACAAAACCATGCTCTGATACCATTTGTAGGGAGAAATAAACTCCGAGGCATGCATATTTAATAATTTTGATAATAATTATCAATGCAAAATTTTAAAGATTAAATATTAATCTGTCTAACATGCATCAAGATCATATCTTTTCCTTATATATTGGATCGTTTGATCTAAAATATGCATATAAATAAAAACATCAAGATCATATCTTGATCTTCAAGGTAAGAAGTCATACTTCTTGTCTTGAAGCATGCCTTAAGATCTAGGGATCATATCACTTACCTTAAGGACAATTGGTAAATCCTTTTGTGCTCTGCAACCGTTCAATCGTCCAGCCTCTAGTATCGTCCACGCGAAGCCTCCGAATGATCGGATTCCTTGGAGTGCTAGCTCGCGGAAAACAACTTTACTGATCTTGAATCCTCCCACTTGAATCTTCTTCTAAGATCCACCAAACTTTCGCTGACATCAGAATTACACCAGGATTTTCTATTCTAACTCTTTAGAAATTCAATCCATAACATTTCATTGTTGTATTTAATCTGATAAAGAATGTCCTCTAATTTATAGGCTCAATGTAGCCTTTAGCCCATTGAATTCTAATACTTAGAATTACATCGTTCAGTGAAAACCAAAGAGATGCAGCGTTTGGTTAATTCTGACATTCGGTGAAAACCAAAGAGATGCAGCGTTTGGTTAATTCCAACGTTCGGTGAAAATGAAAGATATGTGAATTCTAACACTTAGAATTCCATCGCCTGGTTGACTCAAAGAGGCACATTTATTCCATATGAATTCTAATACTTTAGAATTCCAACGGAACCATTTGAAGAAGATTAATGTTATACATTAAATTTTACATGTGAATTTAATCTCTTAGATTTTAGTTATCTCATCATGTGAGATACTTATGCGAGAGGTTTAGGTTTAGGTTTTGGTTTAAGCTGATCTGAATTTATTGGACTGAATATACATAGATCATGGTCCTAGCCCAAATCAAATTTGTCTAGTCCTGAATCTATTTAAATCCAAATCAAGTCTAATTTCAAATCAATATTTGAAATTGACTAGTCCTTCTAATAGACTTAAACCAAATTAAATTTTATTAACTTGTACTTAACCCAATTGAGATAATTCAATCAATCAAATTGATTAATTAAATCATATACGATTCTTAATCGTTGATCAGCAAATAGATCATCCTAGGAAACTTCTATGCATGTGACTCTCTAGGTTCGAACCTAAGCCGGTAGCATAGGAACAACTTTCTATACTAATCGATGTTCCCATCTAGTAATGGAACCCGACGTCCGGATAGGTTGAAGAGTTGTCGAGCAAACTCCAAGAACCCTAAGAAACAGTTACCATATAATTCATCCTTTTAACCACAAATGCTAAGGATGGCTTAAGAGCCTGTCAACTATAAACAGCAAATCCATAAAGTGATTTCAACTTTAGTGATCATGTGACTTTCACATGAAGTGCCTTGGCCAAGGTCTTGCTAAATTGAAACACAAGCATTTCTCCTTTTAATGAGGTAGGTCAATTTTCATCTTGATCCACAACTGACTACCACAAGTACTTGACTGCACCCAGTAACCTTTCATAGCTGGATTAGAAATCTAGGTGGTCTGGCATCTAAGTACAATGAGTTGCTTGCAAGTCACTGGTTGTGATCTTCAGGTCTGAAGGATACTTATATCTATATCTTCTTAGATTAACTCTTGACAGCAGAGTATTCAGAAATGAGTCACGTTCGATGAAATGTACTCCTACACTTTCACCTGTATGTCATACCAGTGTCTCTACACTCCTTGGTTAAGAGGACAACCAACAAATCTGATATACAATATCCTATAATTGATAGTACTATGGCCCTGTTATAGTATATCATTTGGTCGTAAACTCTTTTGAGGACCTTCACAGATAAATCCTCCTTTATCGTGAAAGAAGATCCTGAGAGCTTCATTACTATTAGGAGTTTTTAAGAAGATGTTCTTGTAATGAATAAATTGCCAAATAACTTTTATTAATATATCAATTTATATGCTATTTACATTAGCTCAATCATCAAATGATTGGCTTTAGGATACAATTCCCAACAGAAGCTCCACTGACATCCTCACTTATGATCCTTTTTTCCGTATAAATTTATCTTTCAACTCTCTCCAACCAGTGATAATGCCTCTGGTCAGTTTCATAGGAGATTCGGTGAGGGTTGAAAGTGAAATCACCCTGCCAGTCACGGCAGGATCACCACTGTGTCAAAGCATGGTCCTATTAAGGTTTTTAGTAGCCCGAGTGCCTCTGGCTTACAATGCCATACTCGGTCAGCCTGGCTTGAACCTCTTGGACATAGTGATATCCACTAAATGCCTGCTTGTGAGATTTTTTTACCAGTGGAGGAATCGACGAGATGCATAGGGAGCAAAATCTAGTGCAACTATGCTATCATATGGCTTCCAGCCCTCAGGAGATGGTGATCCCACCGGCCTCAGTACTGCTCGTCCCCAGAGAATCTTAAAGAATGGGAGAGTTAGCCAAGCACTTGCTAACCTATCCTAGGCGGCCCCAACTCCTAAGTGGCCCCGATCTTAGGCGGCCCTGATTCCTAGGCGGTCCCAGTTCCTAGGCAGCCCTAGTTCTCAAGCGGCCCTAGTTCTTAGGCGGCCCCGGTCCTAGGCGATCCTGGTTCCTAGCCAGCCCCAGTTCTTAGGTGGCCCCCCATTCCCAGGCAGCCCCAACTCCTGAGTAGCCCCTATTCTAAGATGGTCTCATCTTCTTTCACCTTCGGACTCAGCTTTAGCTTCCTAGGTGAGCTTTCGTTTCTGACTAGACTGGCCCCATCAACTGCCTTTGGCTCATAAATGTTTAATAAGATAAGCTCCACTAGTTTTGGCACAGGCCTAAAAAGTCATCGTTCATCATGAAGCTTTAATGACCCAGATCAGATGGGCCTAAAAAGTCGTCGTCCATCATGAAGCTTTAATGACTCTGATCAAATGAGTCCAAAAAGTCATCATCTACCATAAAGTACCAATCACCTAGTTCAGATGGGATAAATCCAACTAATTCTGACATTCCATTTACGGAGTCATGGCTCATCATAAGATTCTAAGCTTTCTATGCAAGTTTCATAGACTCTAAGTATCAATAAAATGGGTAAGAGGGACCCCTTGCCAACGTATGAGCACACAGACACTTAGAGAGTTTTCTCATTTTTCCAACTCTCTCTCTCGAGCTTCTTCAATCTTACGACTATGATTCTAATCACCAACTTAAGCATCGAAGGATCTCCGTCGGAATATCCAGTCCTCGGGACTTCTTATAGATCTCGACGCGGAGGCAAAGCTGCCTTGCCAAATTCACATAGTATCCACTAACGCTCAAGGACGTCAGCTCAAGGTGATCAGATATCATCAGTAACTATGGTTAATTCCAATTTATGGTTTCAACCAAAATTTCAATATCTTAGTCGCTTTTAAACAATCTCCTACCTCTTTATCTACATTGATGCATAAGCAAATTATTGTCTTATTTTGGTAGTGATTGCCCACCTAAATGGTTGAGATGCCAGAACTTGAAACGCCAGCCATCTACCGGATTGGATGTCCAATAAACATTATTCACCTGTTTATAGAGCTTCTTGACGCAAGGTTACAAGTTAATTAGGTCCAAGGTACCAAAGAAAACCATGAACATGATAAATGGCATCAGTAGATATCCATCCAATGGATGATGTCTACTTGCTTTGAGTTTCATTTTGGAATCAAAATTTACAACTGTTAATGGAATTTTGATGAAAAATCTAAACATCATACTTGCATAAGACTTGCCAAGGAGATTGCATTCAATCTTTAGTAACTCACGAATCGAGTCAAACCTATATTTTCTATTATTAAAAGCGAGCTATCAAGTTTCCATGCGGCCATGATCAATAGGGATTCATGTATATCACTAATTCCAAAATCTACCTAGCAACTCCTACAAGTTTGGCTCTTAATCAAGATTAGATTTATGACTTGCACATTGAAATTTGATGCAGAAAAAAATTATCACCGCATCAATAAACAGGCTCGATAACTAGAACCAAACCATCTGGCCGAGCTACAGAGCCGAGCTATCTCGCCGAGCTATAGGGCAAAGCTATAGAGTCAAACTATCTGACCAAGTTATCTCGCTGAGATACAGGGCCAAACTATCTGGCTGAGCTATCTAGCTAAGCTACAGGACCGAGCTATCTTGTCGAGAGCCAAAGATCCTTCTCTCAGCTTGAGCATCATTGCCATCTCATACCATGCTAAATATTCTGGAGGAAGAACCGCTCTGATCACAGAAATCTCAGAGCAAACTTTCTTAAACAAAAATGGAAGCCTAATACAACCCTTCGACCATAATTAACGAAGTTTCAAACTTTGATAAGGCCGATCAGCTACCAATCCTATAACTGATGGGATTCTAATCATATCAGCTCCTAACCTCCCAAAACGTATAAGGCTAATTAGCTACTAATCCCATAACTGACGAGATTCTAATCGTATTAGCTCCCAACCTTCCAAAATATGCTCAGAAATTCAGGTAACCGACTGTCATCTCGTAGTACACAAATACCAAGCCCCAAGACCCCTCAGGTATGAAAAAACTGACCCCAAAAAAACTCTAGCAGAGTTTATAGCTCTCGAAAGGCCATTCCCAAGAGATCCTTCTGTTGGAGCCTTCTTCCTTCATCTGTTTGCTCAGAATCTTTACTGACTTGAGCATCGAAGGGTCTTTCACAGGGACCATCCCCTGTGATTCCCACGTGAGGACTGCCTTGCAAGTCCATCCGGATGGAAGAGCGCTACATGAATCCTGACATGCACTGCTCCCAAGCCAAAGAATGGATTTTCGCAGCAATAGATTGGCACTAGAGGAAGGGCCTCAAGTCCCTCTAAAAACTTGAAACGAAGGAGACAACGTTCCTGACAAGAAGGATGATTCCTCAATGGCCAACCGTACGAGAACAATCACATACGCTCCTGATCAGGGCACCTCTCAAAGGCCTAATTCCACAAACAACACGGCACCCTCGCAGTGGTCACTGACCAAGGTTTCTCCACCGTCAGCAGTTCTAGTTACACAGGACCAATTGGCCATGCTGGTCCAACTAGTTTAAGCCGTTGGTGCAGGGGCTTCTTGGGGGTCTTCTTCCTACTGCGCCCATTAAGCAACTTCCTGGTGGAACAGTCACCTCGATCCTACCAGTGGTCCCTCCGCCCAATCTATTGAAAGCCACCAACCTCCCGTGATAGCCCAGTCATAGAAAATTTGAACCAGCACCATGAAGGAGAGGAGATAGGAGCCTGTCCAGACCTTATCGGGCTTGCTCCTTACCTCTAGTATTCTCTCACCATGACTCAATGCCACGGCCGCGATCCCCCTGTCCCATTTCTCCAACTGCTCAGGATAACAGGCTGCAATGACAACTACGCGCACTGAACCTACTGGCGATTGGTGCTATTAAAATGATTAGTCATGCCCACCATGTACGACCAAGTGAAGAGGAGAACCAGTTTGAAAGGGTCCGGTGCGAGGGGCTCACTTCTTCAGATGAGGACATCAAAGAGATGCCGTGCCTCAAGGATATGAAACTCGGATCATCTCCAAGTAATGAAGACCTTCAAGGGATATAGTACTCTAAAGACATGGAACTAGATTAAACCCCAAATATATTACTAGTGAAGTATGCCTGAACCTAGCCATTTTACTCATTGCAATAAAACTTCACTTTTCGATTCAAATATTTTTTATTGAATAATAATTTTTCTTGAGTTATGGATGAAAGGAAGGTCTAGCCTAATCATTGACCTACGGATCCATTTTTTCTAACCTTGGTAGGGCCAAGTAAAAATTTCTCCCTACCTCAGCACGGCCGAGCAACATTCTCCATACCCTGTTAGGACCAAGTAAAAATTTATCCGTATCTCAGCAGGGCCGGGCAATATTCTTCATACTTTAGCAGGGCTAAGTAAAAATTTCTTTGTACTTCGGCAGGGTCAAGCAACATTCTTCATACCTTGGCAGGGCAAAGTAAAAATTTCTCCATACCTTAGCACAGCCGAGCAACATTCTCCAAATCTTGGCAGGGCCAAGTAAAAAAAAAATTTCTTCGTACCTCGGCATGGCCGAGCAATATTCTTCGAACCTTGGCAGGGCCAAGTAAAAATTTTTTCATACCTCGACACGGTCGAACAACATTCTTCGTACCTTAGCAGGGCCAAGTAAAAATTTTTCCATACCTCGGCAGGGCCAAGCAACATTCTTCGTACCTTGGCAGGGCCAAGTAATAACTTTGCAGAATCAAGGTTCATCAGCAACGTGCTTTGATCTTCGATTTGGCCACATTTCACCCAGCTAGATGCCCTTCATAAGAACTCGAAGAGACTCTCCTTGTTCAACAAAAAGAGAAATGATGGAATGATGGCTTGGCATTTATGGGGCCATTATGATGTGCCTCTATTGGTTCAAATCCCACAAATGAGATTGAGTCATCATGGACTCTACTCCCCATGCCCGAACCTACTAATAAGGGATGAAGTGGAATGATGCAATCTAGGAGAAGATAGTAATAAATAAATAAATAATAAAGTGAAGCTAGGCTACATTTTCATGTAAAAGTGTAGAAATTTTTATGAAGGAATTTGCATGTTAGACTAGACTTGGATGAGAATCCTTCAAAATAGTAAAAAGAAAGGATCTTTGTGGCTAAGAAATCACACAGGCTAGGGCTTAGTTACTCTAATATTTATATCAAAATATATTGAAAGAGGGGTATCTGACCATTAATATATTAGAGATTTAAAGGTTTACACTCAAGAATGAAGTTCTTGGATGACAAGGAGATTCCTTTAGTTGCAAGGCTTCTTGGTTTCTTGTCATGGAAGACCTTTTTCTTTGGAACCTGAAATTTTCAGGGATCTTACACAAACCAAATTAGAGTTAAGAACATAAAAATTTGGTGGACTATTAATGAAATGAAAGAAGAGGAAGGGAAGGTTGAAATTAAGATGAAACTTGACGGATTTGAGATCGCTTGGCCAGCCTTTTTTATGGAGTCTTCTTGCACTTTGAAAGATGGGATGGGATGGTAGAATGAAATGAAGAATGGCTAATGGATTATGGCTTGGAGATGACTTTTTTGAAGTAGCTAAGGGCCTCTCACCCACTCTCTCTCGGAGGATATTTGCCAATACAAATGAAAGAAAATAAACATAACTTTTATTCATCATAAATTATCTTTACAAGAGAGCTTGGAGTAGTATTTATAATCCTCTAAGGGACTTTTAAAAATTCAAATTACATGGAGCATTTTATGGAAAGTTGCAACCTAAGCTAGCTGTAAGGGTGGAGGATTGAAACAACTTATAACTAAGCTTAAAAAGAGGAGAGAAAAGTTGATGGCTCCTTTGAATTTGAATTCTCCTTGATAACGTGGCATGTGGTGATGTGGCTTGATGAGGTATATACTAAGAGGTTGATATGGCACCCAATAATGCTTGCTAAAGTGGCATCTACTTAGGATTGATTTTGTTGGCCCAGATGGCAACCCAAGAGGGGGGTGAATTGGGTTCTTAAAAAATTTAACGTTTAAAATTAATTTATCAAAGTGAATGTGCACTAAAAGAGTGTAGTTAGTGTAATGCTAAGAATGCAAAGTAGAGTATAAAGATAGAGTGAAGGGAAGAAAAAACAAGCAGAACAAACACAAAGGTTTATAGTGGTTCAGTGTTAGCTACATCTACATCTACTCCCAAGCAACTCTTAGGCACACACTATAATCACCCTGATTACAGCCAAGTTGTTTTACAAGCTCACAACCCAAACTTGTTGTTTTACAACGGGATCACAACGAACCCAGCCGGTTTTCACAGGCTCACCAGCACACAACCTAACACAAGCTAACTCTAGCTTGCCCAAGGCCAACTGCCTTACCTGATTCAATCACTTGATTGAATTAGAAAACAAATGTATCAAGGAAATGATTACAATAAAATGAAAGCTCCTCAAATGAGCAAATAGATAATATAAGTAAAAATGGAGATAGAAAAGCCTGATTAGAAGATCTTTGAGGTTGAGCTTTTCTTCTTTTCTTTTTTTCCACTTTTCTTCTTTCCTCTTCTTTTCTTGGATGATCTTTCTCAAGATAGGATTGAAGTTTTGAAAGAAATGTTGATGCAGAGAAGGGTGAAAAACTAGGGCTCTTGCTTTTCTTCTTCTATTTGATGGAAATCCTTCGGATTTGGATCATGAATGCATTTGGATTTCTCTACTCTCTTTTTCAATACTTGAGATTTAAATCTGAGTTTTCTCTCTTAAGATTCTCTCTTCTATTCTTGATTTTTCCTTTTTTCCTTCTCTTATTTCAAACGGTCGGAACCCTCTTTTTATAATCTCCTCTTAATCCATATTTTGATACAAAATAGTCGTTGAAGGTACTTGTCGATGAGTTTATCTTGATAAAGGAAAGAGTTGTTGAAGATAATTTAGGAAAATATAGCCGTTGGAGTCATTTTTGACATTTCTGAAAATTATCTTTAACAGATTAGAGTCGGCTCTAATCTGGCCTGGGGTCGACTCTAAATCGGGTTGCTCAAAATAGCAAGGATCTTTCGTCGCGGAGTCAGCTCTAACTTTTCATGGGGTCGATACATTTCGTGCTGGAGTTGGCTCTAATTTTCTTGGGGTTGACTCTAACTGTGTTCCAAAAATATAGTCTCTGTTCTCAGGTTAGAGTCGGCTCTAATTTTTCTGGAGTTGACTCTAATTTCTGACGCAGAAAGAAGGTTCTCTGTTTCTCAGGTTAAAGTCGGCTTTAATTTTTGGAGTTGGCTCTAAACCGTGTCGAATGTGCCAAACTATTCCGATACTCTCCGAAGTTGGCTCTTATCCCTCTAGAGTCAGCTCTAATGTCTGAAACTTGATACTTAAAATTAGAAATCAATCCAAATTCAATTTTCCTTGAGTTATGAATACTTAACCATTTCAAATCCCTGAAACACTTTGTCAATATCTTTAGTAACATAAGAAATATACTCATGAATTTTGTTAATCATCAAAATCAATAAATGGGTCAACAATCTCTCTCTTTTTGATGATGACAAAAACATTGAGTATATGCATAACCAATTAATGCATAAGTATCAAAATAAGGAATTTTATTTCTTTAATCAAGATGATGATAACCAGAATCTTAACAATTTCATTTTAGCAACAACTTATACTTTATAAAGACTTCATCAATTCAAACATCAATTCAAACACATTGTTATATATCATTCAAATAAGTTTTAATTAGGCTCCCCCTGAGTAAGATAGCTCCATCTATATATGTGCATACTACATATCCATTTAAAGTCCATATGCATATACAAACTCTTTCTTCCCCTTTTTTGTTATCAACAAAAAGTTAAGAAGTTATAGGGTAGTTATAGCTCAAATTGGGATCAAAATTAATCAATATAAGAATTGAATATTATAGAATACATTCAATTTGCAAGGATCAAAGTTGTTTTTATAGAAAATATCATATATTGCATTGAGTATGAAAGATAAAATACATGTCATGTGAGAACAATATAATTCAAAGATCCTAAGTACAAGCTAAGTAAAACAACAATATAATTTTAAGTTTTTCCTAGATACAAGCTAACTTTCATAGGCTAATTTTAAGTCCTAATATCTAAAGATAACTTAAAATAAATTATAATTGATTGGTTTGGAGTAGAGTTGGCTTGGCTTGGCTTGGGTGACTGGATCAGCTAGAGAGCGGGAAGGATAGGGAACATCATTTCATAATCTTCTTCAGTTCCATAAGAATTTGTCCCATTCCTTTTTCTTGAACTTTCATAAAATCATTGAGCAATTTCTCAACAAGGGAAGCAACTGTCACAACTTTCTCTTGTAGTTCCGCATTACCTTTGGAATACACATCTGAGTCACCTCCAATATCTTTAATCTTGTCAAAAATAGATTGCAATTCAGTCTTCAAGGCATCAGAAGAAGTACTGAATGATGACTCAATATTATTAACCTTTTCTTCTAAAGTATATAATAGCTACCTAAATCCCAACAATTGATCTCTGACATCATCTTTAATTCTTGCCTCATACTCTGTCAACAAGGCTTTGAGCTGCTCAATTTGTTTGTCAGACAAATTAAAAGAACTAGGGATAGAAGTGGTAGTCGCAGCAAGTGCCGGTGGAGGTGCTGAAGTACTCGGTCCAAGTGAAGAATGTCAGGTAGCAGATGGTCCAGCTTTTGAAGGACCAGGGATCTCTTCAACAAAATCAATATCAGCCTTAGCTGCTCTTTCTTTCCTTATATGTTCTGTCATCACAATTTGTCCTCTCCTCTGTCATTGGCCATTTAACTTCTTAAAACCTATACGGTGTTGAGTAGCAACATTATAATAGTCTGTATGCCTTAGTTTCTTCTGCGGCTCATTTTCCAAGATGTTAACACCTTGACTTTGAAAGATCAATGTTAGAATCATTCCATAAGACAGGGTGGACCTTTTCTTACTTCCAGCCTCAGCCATGTAACCAATCATCATACCAGCCAGGTTAATGGGCTATCCAGTGATTACACAGTCCATAACCACCACATCTCTCTCAGATATATACTCGAATATGCTAGTCTTTGGAAACAAAATTCTGCTGCAAATGTTGTGTAGTAGCCTCAATTCCAAAGATAACTGATTTGCCCTTATTTCTTCAAAATCAATGACTTTTCTTCCTAACATTCTTGATAAGGCTTTACCTCTATCACTGTGAGAAGTAGTAGTCATACCAACAATCGAAATTTTCAAAAGATTGCTCAAAATTTTTGAAGTGAGATGGACTCGGGTTCCTCTCACAGAGCTAACTAGTCCACCATCCCCTCTACTCACATTATTGTAGAAATCTCTTACTAAGCCAGGATAGGTGGGGACATCAAGAGAGCAGACCTTTTCCCATCCCATTTCCTTCAACTATCTCCCAATGGAAAGACCCTCAGATTCAAAGAAGTCAAAATCTACCTTTCATTCCGTGATAATAGCTTTTCTAGCCAGAAGATCGATTTGTGGAGAAGGTGGGATAGGAATGGCGCTTGGTGTTGAAGAGGAAGAGGTTAAAGAAGAGCTTGATGAGGGTTGCCTCACCGAATGTCGAACTGACCTCCTCCTAGTGGTGACGGTGACACCAATAGCCAATGCTCGTCGCTTAGGAGCCATTTGAGATCAATGGAAGTTGAATTCAAAGGTCTTTGAAGGTTGAGATAAGTGGAGAGAAATTTAGAACTGATTGGAGTCTGTTTGATTTGAAAAAGTATCGGCTTTGCCCTAGATAAAACAAAAGGGAATCAATTAGAGTCTGCTCCCGCAAAGCGAGGTGTTGGCTCTAAATCGCTAACACAGTCAGCGCTCGAAATAGAGTCGGCTCTGTAGTAGCAGGTGTCAACTCTAAATGAATAGATAGAGAGCATAGTTAATTAGAGTCGACTCCAACCTTAATAGAGCCGGCTCCAAGACAGTTTTAGTGAAAGATAAGAGTTTCAAAGAATCTGAAACTTATCAAATTAGCTATCAAACTCTAGATAAATTTTCCTTAAAGAGTGGGGAATCAGGAAATTCAAATATCTAGATGATTTTTCCTTAGAACCATAAGAAGATTTTCAAGCAAATGATTGAATTCTAGATAATCATTCTTAGGGGTTTTAAAATCATTACAATGGATCACAAACTCCTAATTCTCCTCTAAGATAACAAAATCTCTCTTCACTTAAAGGTTTTGTAAATATATCAGTTAATTGTTCTTCAGTACATACATAATCAAGACAAATCATTGTTAGCAACATGTTCTCAAATGAAATGGTGTCTTATTCTATGTGTTTGTTCTTGAATGTTGAATGGGTTTTAGTAAATTTATTGCACTAGTGTTGTCACACTTAATTAGAGTTTTATCAAGTGTGATACCATAATCCTTAAGTTGTCGCTTAATCCAAAGGATTTGAGCACAGCAACTTCAGCTGCAACATATTCAGCTTCAGTAGTTGATAATGCAACTAAATTTTGCTTTTTGCTAAACCATGAGATTAAGTTACTTGCCTAAGAATTGGCATGCACCGCTTGTGCTTTTTCTATCTACTTACAACCAGCATAATCAGAATCAGAATATGCAATCAGATTTAATGTTGAGTCTCTAGAATACCATAATCCTACATTTTTAGTTCCACTTAAATATCTAAAATTCTTTTTACAGCAATTAAGTGAGATTCTTTAGGTTCAGATTGAATCTAGCACATAAACATACAACAAACATAATATCTGGTCTACTGCTGTTAAATAAAGTAGGGATCCGATATACCTCGATAATACTTTTGATCAACCTTCTTACCTTCTTCATCTTTGTCCAGCTTGCATGAAGGACTCATTGGTGTTCCAAGGGTTTAATTGTTTCCATACCAAACTTCTTAAGAATCTCCTTAGTGTACTTTGTTTGGTTGATAAAAATTTTCTCTTTTTTTTTTTGATTTAAAGTCCAAGGAAGAAGTTCAGTTCTTCATCATGCTCATTTCAAATTCTTCCTGCATTAACTTTGCAAAATCTTGACAAAAGATTGTTAGTAGCACCAAATACAATATCATCAACATAAATTTGTACTACTAAATCTTTTTCTTTTCTTTTAAAATAAGTTTTATCAACATTTCCTCTAGAAAAATTATTTTTAATTAAAAATTTACTAACCTATCATACAAGCTCTAGGTGCTTACTTTAAACCATAAAATGCTTTGTGTAGTTTAAAAATATGATTTAAAAATTTATGATCTTTAAAACCAGGTGGTTGTTCAACATAAACTTTTTTATTTATAAAACCATTTAAGAATGCACTTTTTACATCCATTTGAAATAAATTAATGTTTATGCAATATGCAAATGCAAGTAACAACCTAATGGCTTCTAATCTAGCAATAAGTGCAAAGGTTTCATCAAAATCAATACCTTCTTCATGATTATATCCTTTTGCAACTAATCTAGCTTTGTTTCTAATTACAATGCCATTTTATCTAGTTTATTTCTAAATATCCATTTAGATCCTATAACTTGAATGATCTTTGGTCTATCAACTAGGATCCATACCTTATTCCTAGTGAATTGATTAATTCTTCTTGCATGGCTAACATCCAATTACTATCCTTTTCGGCTTTCTCAATTATTTAGGCTCTATATAAGATACAAATGCAAGATGATTATTGATGTTTCTCATTGATGATCTAGTTCTTATACCTTGAGATAGATCACCTATGATTAGGTCCTTTAGATGACCATAAGCATATCTCCAATCTCTAGGTAGATCTGTATCATTACGAGTAGTATCAATAATATCATCCTTAGGTGAGTCATCATCCTTAGCTTTTGGTTCATAATCTGAAGATACATCGATATTTAATTTTTTAAAATCTCTTTCAAGTAAATTAGTATCTTTCTTATCATCTTTCTTTTCAGATCTTGATGCTAAAGACTCATCAAACACTACATGAATTGACTCTTCATAATCAGATACTTCTTATTGAATACTCTATATGCCTTGCTAGATGTAGAATAACCTAAGAATATACCTTCATCTGATTTAGCATCAAAATTTCCTAGATTGTCCTTTCCATTATTATGAATAAAATATCTACAACCAAATGCATGAAAATATCCAATGTTGGGTTTCCTATCATGCCATAATTCGTAGGGAGTTTTCTTAAGGATTGATCTAATTAAGGCTCTATTTAGGATGTAACATGTTGTGTTTATTGCTTCCATCCAGAAATATTTTGGGAGTTGGCTTTCACATAGCATGGTACGGATAATGTCTTCTAGAGTCCTATTTTTTTTTTCTACAATTCCATTCTGTTGAGATGTCCTAGGTGCTAAAAAATTATGATGGATGTCATTTTCAATGCAAAAATCTTTAAATAATAATTTTTAAATTCAGTCCATGATCACTTCTAAGAGACACTATGGTGGTGTTTTTTCATTTGACTTTCTTGAAGAATTTTAAAAATATCGAGAAATTCTCATCTTTATGAGCTAAAAATAATACCCAAGTGAATCTAGAGTAATCATCTACTATCACAAGATCATATTTCTTTCCTCCTAGACTGATGGTTCTAATAGGTCTAAAGAGATTCACGTGTAGTAGCTTGAGTGGTCTAGAAGTGGAAACAACATTTTTAGATTTGAAAGAATTCTAGTTTGTTTTCGAAATTGACATGCATCACAAACTCTATTATTTTCAAAATCTAATTTTGGAAGACCTTTAATCAAATCCATTCTAAGCAATTTTCAAATCAAGTGTGTGCTTACATGACCTAATCTATGGTGCCATAGCCATCCAATCTCATTTACCTTAGCATTATCAGCAATTAGTCAATGGTTACTTGTAGATAAATTATTCAAATCAATTAAGTTTACATTGCCATTTCTATTTTCGATGAATATAATGCTATTGTCAATGGGATTCGACACAGTGCAGATAGATTCTTTAAAGGAAACTTTGAAACCTTTATCGCATAATTGGCTAATGCTAATCAAATTATGCTTTAATCCATCTACATATAAAATATTCTCAATAAAAGTGAATGGAGTGATCTAAATTTTATCAAAGCCCATGATGTGACCTTTACTAGTATCTTCAAAAGTTACCATTCCTCTTTTAGCTTCAAGGGTGATGAATTGATCTTTGTCATCCGTCATATGTCTTGAGTAGCCGCTATCAAGATACCATTTCCTTTTTGATTCTTTGGCTGCAAGACATGCCTACAAAGCAATCATATCTTATGTTTAGGTACCCAAGTTTTCTTGGGTCCTTCATGGTTAGTAGCAGTAAATATAGTTCTTTTGGAACCCAAATCAGTTTACGTTTATGACTAATATCCATATGAGACATTTTATGATTGCACACATAAGATTTATGCCCTTTCATACCACAATGAAAATAGAAAATATCTTTTTCAATTGATTTATTTACAAAGAAGTTTAACAATTTTTTGCTTCTTATGTGGTCTATAACCTAAACCAGCCTTATCAAAAAATGCTCTTTGATTGTTAGTAAGTTAAGCTTTTTCGAGCTATAAGTAAATTTATCAACAATATTTTTATATTTTTAATTTTCTTCTTTAAATTTAGATTTTCAGTAGAAATCAATTTTTTTCCTTTAGCATATCTAGCTTTTTATATTTTATCTTTTCAATTTCAAGAACAAATTCATCTTTGTTTTTAAGAAGATCTAGATTTTCAGTTTTTAAAATTTTGTTCTTTGTTCTTAAAACTTTGAAACCACTAAGCAATTCATTAAAAGCATCATAAATTTCATCAAATGTAAAATCATAATTGGGGATTTTAAAATTTACCTCATCTTCATTATTTGCCATGAGACATATGTTGGCAACCTCTTGTTGATCATCTTCAGATGAAGATTCCTCACTATCGTTCCAAGTTGCAATATACACTTTTTTTTCTTTTTGTATCCCTTCTTAAGTTGAGGACATTTAGATCTAAAGTGTCCTGGCTTTTTGCATTCGTAACAAATCAAGGGATCTTTTTCTTTATCCTTATCTTTCTCCTTTTCTCCTTCCATCTTAATACCAAATTTTCTCTTATGGAAGGGTCTTCTTCTTTGGATAAATTTCTTAAATTTTCTCGCAAGGAGAGCGGTTTCATCATCGTCTTCATCTTCTTTGCTGCTGCTCTTTTTATTTTCTATAGCTTTAAGTGCGATGGTCCGCTTCTTCTTCACATCATCTTCTTGATGCTACTTCATTGTAAGTTTATGGATCATAAGTGATCCAAGGAGCTCCTCCAAAGGTAGACTGTTCAGATCTTTGGCTTCTTGGATTGCTGTCACTTTGGCTTCTCATGCTCTTGAAAGAGACCTAAGAATTTTACGAACCAATTCAGAGTTAGTATAGGTCTTACCAAGACTTTTCAATCCATTCACTATATCAGTAAACCTAGTATACATGCATGTGATGGATTCATTCTGATCCATGTTAAAGAGTTCATATTTATGTACAAGAATATTAATTTGGACTCTTTAATTTGGTTGGTACCCTCATGAGTAACTTCCAACCGATCCCATATCTTCTTGGTTAAGATGCAAGTGGATATTCTATTGAATTCATTTGCATCCAAGGAGTAGTATAGGACATTCAAGGCCTTGGCATTGAGCTGGATCATTTTTTGATCATTTTCATTTCAATCCCTTTCAGGCTTAGGAACAATGGATCTATCAACTATTGATAATGACACTCCATAACTCATAGTCTGAAGCTTGAATGAAAATCCCCATTCTAGCTTTTCAGTATGAATAGTTTGTGCCATTAAACAAGGGTGGTCGGTTTGTGGATTGCCCTTCAGAAAAAAAAGAACCAGCTTGAGCTGTCATTTGGATCTTGAGCTCTTGATTGTTAGATTAAGGAAGGATGAGCACTAGCTCTGATACCAATTGTTGGCCTAGATGGCAACCCAAAAGGAAGGGTGAATTGGGTTCTTAAAAAAATTAATATTTAAAATTAATTTTTCAAAGTAAAGGTGCACTAAGAGAGTGTAGTTAGTGTGATGCTAAGAATGCAAAGCAGAGTATAAAGATAGAGTGAACGAAAGAAGAAACAAGCACAACAAACATAAAGGTTTATAGTGGTTCGGTGTTAGCTACACCTACATCTACTCCTAAGCAACTCTTGGGCATACACTATAATCACCTAATTACAGTCAAGTTATTTTATAAGCTCACAACCCAAACTTGTTGTTTTACAACGGGATCACAACGAACCCATCCTGTTTTTATAGGATCACCAGCATACAACCTAACACAAGCTAACTCTAGCTTGCCTAAGGCCAACTACCTCACCTGATTCAATCACTTGATTGAATCAAAAAAACAAATGTATCAAGGAAATGATTACAATAAAATGAAAGCTCCTCAAATGAGCAAATAGACAATATAAGTAAAAATGGAGATAGAAAAGCCTGATTAGAAGATCTTTGAGGTTGAGCTTTTCTTCTTTTCTTCTTTTCTCTTTTCTTCTTTTCCTCTTCTCTTCTTGGATGATCTTCCTCAAGATAAGATTGAAGCTTTGGAAGAAATGTTGATGCAGAGAAGGGTGAAGAACTAGGGCTCTTGCTTTTATTCTTCTATTTGATGAAAATCCTTCGGATTTGGATCTTGAATGCTTTTGGATTTCTCTACTCTCTTTTTTGAACACTTGAGATTTAAATCTGAGCTTTCTCTCTTGATATTTCTCTCTTCTATTTTTTATTTTTCCTCTTTTTCTTCTCTTGTTTCAAACGGTCGGAACCCTCTTTTTATAATCTCCTCTTAATCCATATTTTGATGCAAAATAGCCGTTGAAGATGCTTGTGGATGAGTTTATCATGAGAAAGGAAAGAACCGTCGAAGATAATTTGGGAAAAAATAGCCATTGGAGTCATTTCTGATATTTCTGAAAATTGCCTCTAATAGATTAGAGTCGGCTTTAATCTGGCCTGGGTCGGCTCTAAATTGGGTTGCTCAAAATAGTAAGGATCTTTCATCATGGAGTTGGCTCTAACTTTTTGTGGGGTCGACATATTCCGTGCTGGAGTCGGCTCTAACTTCCTTGGGGTCGACTCTAACTGTGTCCCGAAAAATGTAGTCTTTGTTCTCAGGTTAGAGTCGGCTCTAATTTTTCTAGAGTCGGCTCTAATTTATGACGCAGAAAGAAGGTTTTATGTTTCTCAGATTAGAGTTGGCTCTAATTTTCAGGAATCGGCTCTAAACTATGCCGAACGTGCCAAACTGTTCCGATACTCTCCGGAGTCGGCTCTAATCCCTCTAGAGTCGGCTCTAATATCTAAAACTTGACACTTAACATTAGAAATCGATCCAAACTCAATTTTTCTCGAGTTATGAATATTTAACCATTTCAAATCCTTGAAACACTTTGTCAATATCATTAGTAACATAAGAAATATACTCATAGCTTTTGTTAATCATCAAAATCAATAAATGGATCAACGGATTTGTTGAGTGATTGAATGCATCCAATTTTCAAGCTCACTTACTTACCTTGAACCCAATTCCATACCTCTCTTGGACCCAACTACTAAACTCACTAAATATAAACTAATTTGACTCTACTTGGACTCAAGAACCCAAATTGAAATAAACCAACTTTAATTACATAACTCAAATTCAAAGAAGTAAAATTATTACTCTATTTACAGGACACATGAAAGAATTAAAGCCATACTGAATTAGACCGAAGCCTCTTTCAAACTTTGCTCTCCGCACCACCTACGCTTCAAATTAGGGAGTGGGAGGTATGTGATGCAGAAAAAATTTATTATCGCATCAATAAACGTACCTGATGACTAGAGCCGAACCATCTGGCCGAGCTACAGAGCCGAACCATATGGCCGAGCTATCTCGCCGAGCTACTAGGCCAAGCTACAGAACCGAACTATCTGGCTGAGCTATTTCACCGAGCTATAGGACCAAACTATTTGGCTGAGCTACAGGGCCGAGCTATCTAGTCGAGAGCCAAAGATCGTCCTCTTAGCTTGAGTGTCGTTTCCACCTCATACCATGCCGAATATTCTGGAGAAAGAATCGCTCTGATCACAGAAATCTCAGACTTCTTAAATGGAAACGGAAGCCAAATACAAGCCTCAGACCACAATTAATGGAGTTTCAACCTCCTGATAAGGCCGATCAGCTACCAATCCCATAACTAATGGGATTCTAATCGTATCAGTTCCCAACCTCCCAAAACGTATAAGGCTGATTAGCTACCAATCCTATAACTGACGGAATTCTAATCGTATCAGCTCCCAACCTTCCAAAACATGCCTAGAAATTTAGGTAATCGACTGCCATCTCGCAGCATACAAATACCAAGCCCCAAGACCCTCAGGTATGAAAAAAACTGACCCCAAAAAAACTCTAGCAGAGTTTATAGCTCTCGGAAGGCCATCCCCAAGAGATCCTTCTGCTGGATCCTTCTCCCCTCATCTGTTTACTCAGAATCTTTACTGACTTGGGTGTCGAAGGGTCTTTCGCAGGGACCATTCCCTGTGATTCCTATGTGAGGACTGCTTTGCAAGTCTATCTGAACGGAAGAGCGCTATCCGGATCCTGACGTGCATCGCTCCCAAATCGAAGAACGAATTTTTGCGGCAACAAAATTTATTTTTATACATTGAAAAATCTCTAAGCCAATAGGTTTGTATGGTAATTTAGTGCTACGTACGTATCTTCATTTTTTTCAACTAAAGCACTCAGCATAACATAAGCGTTAGATAATATAAAATGTGAATGATGTTAATAATACATATGTTTTGAATAATAGTGACCGGTTATTTTATTTTATACAAGGAAACATAAGATCATAGCGATTGCTGTGTATGACCGCAGCCAACAAAATTTTAAAATATATATATAAAATATTGGAGCTTTTTTTGCTTGAGTTTAACCTAAAATTGTCTGCCAGCAAGCAAGCTAGAGTTTAGTTCTATATGCTAGACTTATTCTACATGCATGGAATAAAATTTTGGCATGGTTTATCTCTTTTTTTTCACTTAAAAAATATATTTAGAAGCCATCGTCCTAATTCGAGCTGATTTCTTTCAGACAACACATTTGATGTGGTCTTTCTTATAATCATTCTTGGGTCCCAAACCTTTAGCCTAACTCCTAAGCTCTTCAAATTTGACACGAGATATTGAATGTGGCTGATCGTCCGATATCCGGCACCATAAAAATGGTACTACTTGTTATCATGGTTGGACCTTATTACTCTTTCTCTCTCTCTCTCTCTCTCTCTCTCTCTCTCTCTCTCTTTTGTTATAGACGGACGATCACACCAATTTAGGATGAGTCAAACCCGATATATCAGAATACAAATTTATGTAAGAACAGGCGAACATGGATCTCCCAGCTTCCAACTCCAAAAACCAGAATGGTTTGCCACTCTAGCAGCGATCCAGTCTGCCGCAGCATTAGCTTCCCTGTAGATATGCCGAATCTGGACGCAGTGAATGCCCTGCAGGTGAGAATGAATATCATATATCAAGGAGTTGGTAGGCACATGATCATAGTGATCCTTGCGAAGCCAGCGAATCACTGTAATAGCATCCCCCTCAATAATAAGACAATGAGCGTCAAGGCTGCGAAGAGAAAATACCGGCCCAAGCGGCATACAGCTTCGCTAGAGGCACTGAGGAGTCAATATGGCTAAATCCACCTACTTCCAGCATCGCACCATCCGACCCTCGAATCACAAAACTTGAACCAGCAGCTCTACCACGAACACTTTCATCAAAGTTGATTTTGATAGACCCTAGAGATGGGGGCTCCTAAAAAATGAAGACCGTATGCCGATGCACTGCCGAGACAGCATGGAAACCCCAAGGGCTAGGGCTATCAGAATCAAGAACAGTTCGACAGGAAGTGTAC
This sequence comes from Calamus simplicifolius, assembly GCA_900491605.1. Lineage (NCBI taxonomy): Eukaryota > Viridiplantae > Streptophyta > Magnoliopsida > Arecales > Arecaceae > Calamus > Calamus simplicifolius. The sequence continues at coordinate 548,756 of UESW01004368.1, read as the reverse complement.
TCAGCTATAAAGAGAAGGCTGTCCTAACAACCCTATATAAAGGAGCAGACTAATCAGTAAACACAAGCCGATTCCGGGATAACCAGACTTGATAAGCAATGTAAGCCCTCGTCGTAGCCTTCTGAAGGATGCCCGTCCCCAAGTCCCATTTGATCAAGCCGAGGAAGGAGAGAGAATAAGAAGCAGCACCAACGTCCTAAGGCCGGTCGCCAGTAATCCGCCAAATCTGTCTAGCTCTGGAGCAAGTGAAAATAGCGTAGTCAACCGTCTCCTCCTCAGTACCACATAGCGGGCACATAGGTGAGATGTCCAAACCTCGCCCAGAGAGCACAGAACAGGTAGGAGACAATTCCGTGCAATCTTTCAAACAAAAAGACGGACCCTAGGATGAATGGGGAGGTACTAGATCCAAGCCACATCCAACGACTGCTGTGACTGTGGTCTGTCTATAAACCTTGAGGATGTCCCTGATAGGAGCACGGGCCAAACAGGATCTCCGCCAAACCCTAATGTCGGGAGTGTGACCCAGGATAAGAGGAATAGAAAGAATGTAACAATGAAGATCGTCCCCAAAGAATTTGGACAGCAAAGGGGTATCCCAGGTAGAATGATTCTGAGTAGTAAGATCAATAACTCTCATCCCACTAGGAATGGCAGTGCTAACAAAGGTGGGCCATCAAAACAAGGGGAGATCAGCAATCCATATATCCCGAACAACATCCACTGAGGCTTCATCATCAATCATTCACGATATGCTATTCAGAATAGCCGAAGCATGCCGACAAACCTCTTTCCATAAGAAAGAATGCCCTCGAAAAGGCTGTGGATCAGCAGAAGAAATTCAGTCACCATATTTGGCACGCATGAATGAGCTCCACATACAGTGCGGATTAAGCCAGAACCGAGTGGCATGCCTAGCAATCGATGCCTTCCTTCTAACAGTGAAGGACTGAATCCCAAGCCCCCCTCAGCAATCGGCAAGCAAAAAGTATCCCAAGCTAATAGATGAACACCATGTCCAGCCTGCCTCGAGGCTCAAAGGAAGTCCCAAAAGTATGTCTCAATCCTCTTCAAACAAGTCAAAGGGACGACAACATTAGATAGCAGATAAAGAGAAAGAGAGGAGAGCACCGTCATCCTTGCCATCATAAAAAGTCCAGTAACCTGCCACCCATCTAGCCGATCTCGAACCCATCTCTTTAGGTCGCAAAAGTCAGAGATCCTTGGCCTTTTCTAAGTCATAGAAAGCCCAGTAACCTTGTACTCTTTTGTTATCATGGGAGGACGTTATCCTACTCCCACTACGAAGATGCCCATCATGACAAAATGCTCTTAAATTAGAGAAATAGAATTAATAAAAAAAAAAGAGAGAGAGAGAGAGAGAGAGAGAAAATCCATGTGATCAAAGGCTTAAAAATATAAATAAAATAAATACACTATGCTTTTAAGGTTGCATCTTTTTTTCCCCTATCTTTTAAGATATAAACATGGTGCACATTTGCAAGGAGAGCTAAAAATTATTATTTTAAAATTAAAAATAAAAGAAAGAAGAGAGAACCAGCAAAATACATCCTCTTGTTTTAATTTTTATTTTTTTAAGAGGCACTCATTGTCTCGGTTATAAATAATAAATATTATAATTTTATGGCAGCCAAACATTAGTAACATATGGGATAGTTTTATTATATTATGATTTATATAATGATCAATAGTTGTATGTGTGTGTGTGTGTGTGTGTTATATATATGAAATGTTATATAAGAGTCTAATGGCCATAATTTGATCATTTCATCATCACATAATCTCTTTTATATTTTTAAGATAATAAAATTTATTTTTTCTCAAAAATCTTAGAATATGAGAACTCAATCCTTATTATTCCTAAGGGCTTCAATGCTTTGCTTTCTATTATTAGTATTATAATATTTATGATATTATAAGATATAATTTACATAAAATAATGTATTTTTAATATTATTATAGTATGTCAACATAATATTATCTTTTTAATAAATATTAATATTTATATTATTATAATGATAATAAAAATGATATAAATAAAAATAATATAATATATGATATTATTAATAATGCATATCAATTTAACTTATTACAGTCCAAGATTATCAAACCCAACCAAAGAAGGTCCTCAAGATCTACAAGTAGGGAAATAAAGTCAATTATTTATATAATATAATAAATAAAAGGTATAGTATGATAATTTTACTAACATTATTATGACAACAATAATTAATTTAATAATAATAAAGGATTTAAAATAATATGTTATGAAATATTAATATATATTATGTTATCTAATTAATAATATTATTATATATATATATATTAATAAGATAATATAAAATATTTTCTTTCCTGATTCTGGAACATATCCTGAACTAGGAGAAGTAATACCTAAGTCTTCCACGGATGTGGTTTCTTTTTTTTTTTTCAGTTTTTCAAGAAAAACTTCAATATTCTTGTAAATTAGTATTTTCATATATAAAATAAACTATCAAATACGAAAATAAGCTGGATAGGAAGTCCTTCTATCGAAGAGAACAACATTTTGAACATTTATTCCTGAAATATAATGAGAATTGGTCTTAAGTTGCCACAGAAAATAAAAAAGAAAAAAAGTAGAGTATGATACTGGGGAAGTTCAGAAAAGGATGTGAGGGTTTAATTAGCCGAGTCCAAGGTCCTCCCACCAGCTGGAATTGGAACCTTGTGGCAAAGCAAACCCCATTTCCAACCCACATGCCTCATCACCCATCCCAACAACCTCAGCAGGAGATTCCATGTTCCGCCACCCCACCCCGCTGTTTTTTTTTTTTTTAAAAAAGGCTCGTTTTCTAGCTCATTTTCTTCTATAAATTCCACCCGTTGCAGTTCCAAGGCCTCTTCCCCTCCTCTTCTCTTCCCAATTCTGCCTTTCCTCTTCCCATCCCCTCCCTTCTTAAGCCCCGAGGTTCTGCTACTCTGTTCCCCTGTTCTCCCCTGCCTCCTGGTGTCCTTGCTCTCCATATTTTTCTCAGGGTTCCAATCTCAGGACTGGCTTCCTCGATTCCAAATCGAGAAACCACCCCCCGAATCAGGTCGTCTCGCTGCTTCTTTGCTTCGGTTCGTGGAAAGGCCCCTCCTTTTGGGTTCAGTTTCACGCTATTACGTCAAAGTTGACCTTGTTCTTGTGCCTCAGGGGAAGTTTTCTTGAATCCTTCTCTCAAGATTGGATTCAGGGGTCCAAAATCGAAGAACTCTTTCAAAAATCTGAGGTTCTGGTTCCAAAATCCAATCTTTCATCAAATATTCGTTTTGAAGATTTTTTTTCTTTTTAACTGAAAAAATCTCTCCTTTCTGCCTTCTGTTTTCTTTCTTACATTAGTTTCTCTAAAATTTCACATGCCGCATCTGTTCATATTAATTTTCTTTATTGATGACGCCTATCCTAAGTGAAATTCTTCTCTTGGGGTTTATGATAAGTTCCTCACTTCGGCGCCGGACGCACTTGGTTCAGTCCTTCTCCGTAGTCTTCCTTCACTGGTTCTATGTTTTCTCACGAACTTTTTGAATTAAGTGCTATATTTCTACATAATTCCATAAACTATCTACCTATATATATATATAATTTTGTATGGACTTATAATTTGCCAAGAATCCTTAATCCAGCCTCTATCTCGTCTTTTCACTCTCTGAATAACTACTGAATAGCTCTCACTTGGCGTAAACAAAGCCATAGCGATGGCTTCCTCTAGTGGCACTTCTTCTGGGTCTAGCCAGCTTCCTAATTCTGGCTCTGAGGAGGACTTGCAGGCTTTGATGCACCAGAGGAAGCAGAAGAGAATGCTGTCGAACCGGGAGTCAGCGCGGCGCTCCCGGATGCGGAAACAGAAGCATTTGGATGATCTCGTGGCCCAAGTTGGCCATTTGAAGAAGGAGAACAGCGAGATCCTCACAGCTCTCAACATCACCACACAGCACTACTTGGGTGTGGAGGCTGACAACTCTGTGCTCAGGACCCAGGTGATGGAGCTCAATTCCAGGCTTCAGTCCCTCAATGAGATCTTATGCTACATGAACAGCAGTGGTGGTGACAACGATTTTGGATTTGGTCTCGTCACCGATGGCCTTCACGCCACGGATGGCAGCTTCATGAGGCCATGGAGCTTGATGGCTGTGAACAGCCAGTCCGTCATGGCCTCAGCTGACATGTTTCAGTACTGTTAGAAGGCTAAAGCCCTAGAGATCCAAGGAGGGCCTTTGTCTTTGGTTTTGGCCTAGTGGTGCTTGTGCTTGTGCTTGTAATGGATGGTCCTACCTTTGGTGTTCACTAGGTTTTTTGTGTGGTTCAGTGGGAGGACGACGAGATATTTTATTGGTCTTTACAGAGATTTTAGGGACCAGAGGGTTAAGGGGAAGATGGCTGAAAGCCATCAACCATGAATGAAGTGGTAGTGGATTGATCGCTGGGTTTCTCTGGTCTATATGTCGGTTATATTACTTAATTATGCGTTCAAAGCTATGAATGTATTCCGTCTCTCTATTATCAATGGTATAATAATTAGTAGTTCTCTCTCTCTCTCTCTCTCTCTCGTGTGAAAAAGTTTGTTTATTTGATGAAACTTGGGTGACATAAGTTTCCTTGAACTTTGAGCTGATACAATGTTGTGACTACTGACTAGCCAATCAGTTCATCTTGAGTTTTTTTTTTTTTTTCCAGAAACAACTAGCACCAAAAAAAAAAAACCTAAAAGGGCGTCTGATGAATGAACTCTGGATATATTTTGCTAAAATAGAATGTCCAGAAACACCAAATTGTTAGAATAAAAATCTCTCTAAGCATTAACACTGGATATATGAACAAATAATTAGCTTTGCAATTGCTGCTGATGTCTGCTTTTGTTGCTGCTTCCATTATTTTGCTATAGTCTTGTTCTTTTCTTGCATATGTTATTAGTGTTATAATTGTCTCAGATGGACCTTAATTGCAGCAAGTTAACGGGAATAGCATAATGGGATCTCAATGGGTTTACTAAATTAACTAATACCTAGCTGTTATTTTTCTTCAATATTTTCTTCTTTTGAGGTAGGCTATATATTTAGAAGCGGAATAAGTTAATTTTAAGTAAATGAATGGATTTTCTCCTCCTCTTTTCTTTGGAATAAATTACTCTATGCGATAGGGTGGATTAATTTATTCTTGGATTAAGTGCAGTCAGTGGGTTAGAAAGTAGAAGATTGTATACCAATTATTGAAATACATATTTGCCCTTCTGAAAAAGGTTGTTTAATTCAATATTCCAATGAGAGTATGCGGCTGAAAAAAAAGGATAAAATAACAGAGTTAAATAATATCTCCTCCTCCTTGTTCTGTTTCCAAAGGCAATCAATCTTACTGGCTGTGGAGATGGACCACTCTGAGTGCTACTGGACCTGATTCAACAATTGTTAGGGTTAGGCAAGCTTTCACTCAGTACAATTCAAAAAATTAGACAACAAATGTAAAGCCAATGGAAAAGATATTTCAACTGCCATATTTGTATGTAGCATGACTCTTGTTACCAAATGACTCAAAGCTGTCTTTCAGGGAGGCATTTATCTTTTACACATTGTCAGTTAGTAAATGTCAAAAGGCACAAAAAAAAAAAAAATCATTTCTCATTTGTGTAACATTGTAGAGCTACTCAGATTCATGGAATTTGCACGTAGTTTATTCAGAAGCGCTATAATTTGCATATACTTTTTACTCATGTTTATAATTATCAATTTAATCGACCTCTCAGGGTAAAAAGAAAGAAATATGATCAAGTAGATTATGACCACTCTTTTGAGAAGTCCAAATCAAAAGAATCAAAAGAGCAATAGCTACTAAAATGTGAGAATATATATATATATATAAGAATGTTTGTATGTTAACCAACACTGAAGTGCCTTATTTTTTTGTTCAAAGAAAAAAAAAGAAAGGAGAGAACATTCTCAAGCACCTTATAGTTTAGTTGAGTTGATGAATTCTTTTTACTGATACAAGAGATCTGCGCTTGACTCTACCCTCATTTTATTGGCCAAGCTTCTATCCATCCTAGTCCTCAAAAACATTAACAAAGGTTAAAGAAATTAAAAAAAAAAAGATGCTAAAATCCATTAGCTAAAAAGCTAAACAAGGTGTGATCCTCATTCTATACATGATTCATCATATCGATGCCAAACTTAAAGGACTGGCGTGTCATTGCTTCTCATCTAGAGAGAGGTCATTAACAAATGGATTCATTTTAAAAGACTGGAGAATTGGAATCTGCTTTCCTTGAGGTCCTCATCATATGTACTTTATTTCCATAAACAAATGCATTATAAAAATAGGCTTCATTTAATATAAATATTCAGTTCATTATCGGCCACTGACATCTAATCTCTCTATTTAGATATGAACGCTTGCAACATGAAAAGAGACAAAGGCTGTTGCAATTAATTCATGTATATTCCCCATGCCTCATGAACACCACTCTAGCTTCATATGGGGAGGTCAGAGTAGCAGGAAATAAGTACGAGCAACACGCATAAGATATTGTACATGTTCCCTAGATGTAGAAGACCTTAGTTTCAGTTCAATAATTTACGAACAACCATGCATCGCACCAAAGTCAGACATTTTGAGCCATCTGATCCTGCTGATAAATTCCATATGCTGTTCATAGGACTTCACCTAAACGATTCTTGAATGAAGATCAACATGCACATCTTTTTTTTTTTTTTAATTGTTTTTGCAAGGTGCCAGTATAAGCAAGTATACAGTATACAGCTATGGTTATAATTAGAGACAACAAACTAAATAGTTCAGGGTCGATTCAGATGACATTTTGATTCCACTCTATTATTCCAGACCTGTAAAAGAGTGGGGAGATGATGAGATCACAAGTCATGCTCTTTTTCTTCTGGAATTGGCTACATGTTTGTAAAGGCCAAGGGATGCCAATCACGTAACTAGAGGGTGAAAGCATTTGGCCATCCATTCACAGAAAAGGCTCGTCGTGATCTCAGGCTCTCAGGGTAATTGAAGGCAGGTTGGCAACTTTGTTTAGTGGGCAGTAGGTAGTTTTCTATGGCTTGTGATTGTGGAAACTTGCGATGATGACGCTGATGCAGGGGTCATGTTGTGACTTCGTTGCCATGAAGAGTTGGGGTGAGAGTGGAAGTCCTCATTGAATATTGATGGTGGGTGGGGATGAGCTCATTTGTTACATTGAGTATTTGGAAATAATTTGTATTTAGGCACTTGGGCGCCTGATTGAGACAACGATGTTGTGAGACTACCTCACGGAATCTTATTTAAGAAACAGGGGAGGATTAGGTGTTTGATTAATTAAATATGAATATTTAGAACCATCAGCAGAAGCACGAGTGATGAGTGCTATTGGCAACAAAGGTTGGGATAATCGCAGGCACATGCCATGAGAGACAGAACGATTCGCCCCATCCTTCTACTTATTATAAAAATGACACTTGACAAGCACTCACTCATAAATTTAGCATTTAGCGAGCAAGGGAAACCTGGCAGCACTGCACATGACCAATGTAGGGGGGAGTTTGTGGACTCCTGGATTGAGTATAATACCATCTTTCTTATGGTTACCTAACGTAAGATGTCATGAAGGAGCAATGAGATTGGCCTTCTGCATATTTTAAGGATAAGGATTAGTGGAACAACTGAAATCTACTAATAGAATTCCAACCAGCAACTTGCTTCTTACCGGGAATAACATTGGTAATCCTCTTTTTTTTCTTTACTTTTTATCTATGTATATAAGGAAAGATAAAATAAAAAATAAAACCATTTGCTAAAGATAAAGGCAACATAATTAAGGATGATAAATTAAGAAAAAGATAACTTAAAATGGTTTGAATATTTGCAATATAGATATTAAAAAATGATTCCATACATATAGGAAAAAAAAAAAAGAGAGAAAGACATAGATCAAAAATTATATTAAAAAAAATGCTAAAGAAAGGTTTAAATTCTTTATATCTCATCGAAAATACGATTCGAAACGTAAACAATCATAACTAATTTGAAATTAATGCTTTATTGTTATCATTGTTGTTGTTATTGTTTTCATCCTCAAGTGGTTGTAATTTAGTTGATTCTTTAATTAGTTGCCTGCATATGGAGAAAACCAAGTGTATGTAAGGGCTTAAGGGCCTCCCCTTTCTTGTCATTCTCCCAATAATGGAAGGAATTAATCTAAGTAAAACACTCTGTTACAAATTTAATCTCTCTTTAACCGATGGTTATGGATCTGTCAATCAATATTGACAGGCTGGTAAAAATATTTTCAAATCATGGAATCCTAAATTTGCGTATCCTGAATATTAAAAAGAGAAGCTTGAAAGGAAATTACGGGAAGGTGGGATCTATTAATTTGCAGGCTTCAGATGCTGGAGTTCTACAAAGAATGCCTTGAAGGAAGTATATATTTTATTTGATGTCAGTTCATTGTATTTTATCTTATGAGAGCTAAAACAGAACTTGTCAGAAAATAAGAGAGATGAAGCCACCTTGACAATCTGTGCTGTGCTTTTGTGCTCTACTTTCAAAACTAGCGTATAATCTGCCGACTTTCTATCCACCTTTCGAAGTGCACATGCTAACATGATTCCCACTGTACGCACAATAAATGGTGATGATGTCAAGTCATCTTCTTTAAACATTGAGAAAGACGGATGTCCTTCTTCTCGGACCCCTGCAAAAAAAGTTCCCGGAGACCGATTATTTCGATAGGGATCCTTCGACGCTCAAGTCAGTCACTTGGGATCAGATAAGAACCGCTCAGCGGAAAGGAGCTGAGGCAGTTAGGGTTTTGCTAGGAGGAAGAAAGCTAGAAAATCAGAGTTCGAATTCTTACTTACAGTGCGGGCGCGTGCTTTTATACCTGTCCGAATATCCCATCTTACTATTCCGAAAGATCACCGTCGTACCATCACTGTGCGTGCCGGAGGCATCCCGCGCTACCTATCAACATGATATCACACGTGTCTAACAGCTGCGGTTGTATTCGATGCGCGCCGTTGCTTGATATGACCGCGCACAGTCGCAAGTGGTAGCGAATCGTACGCCGTAACGGAGCACGGTCACGCACAGGAACATGCAGTGCGCCATACGCCGTTATGAGGCATGGCCCTCCGTAACGGGGTGCAATCACGGGCGTACGGAGAATCACGTGGGTGCGCCATGTGGCCCGGAGCTGTCATTTGGTTCGAAGGTTGAACTGCGTGCTAATCGCTGATGATACCCACGTACCCCGAGACCGAAGGAGGGTCTCGGGGTAGAGATATGGTAGTCCCATCCCGAGACCGAAAGGGGTCTCCGGGGTGGGATGATGTTGGTGCACCCTGAGACCGGAGGGGGTCTCGGGGTCGAGATGATGATGGTCCCACCCCGAGACCGGAAGGGGTCCCGGGGTGGGATGATGCCGGTGCACCCCGAGACCGGAGGGGGTCTCGGGGTCGAGAGATGATGATCCCACCCCGAGACCGGAAGGGGTCCCGGGGGTGGGATGATGCCGGTGCACCCCGAGATCGGAGGGGGTCTCGGGGTCGAGAGATGATGATCCCACCCCGAGACCGGAAGGGGTCTCGGGGGTGGGATGATGCTGGTGCACCCCGAGACCGGAGGGGGTCTCGGGGTCGAGAGATGATGATCCCACCCCAAGACCGGGAGGAGTCTCGGGGGTGGGATGATGCTAGTGCACCCCGAGACCGGAGGGGGTCTCGGGGTCGAGATGATGATGATCCCACCCCGAGACCGGAAGGGGTCCCGGGGTGGGATGATGCTGGTGCACCCCGAGACCGGAGGAGGTCTCGGGGTCGAGAGATGATGATCCCACCCCGAGACCGGAAGGGGTCTCGGGGATGGGATGATGCTGGTGCACCCCGAGACCGGAGGGGGCCTCGAGGTCGAGAGATGATGATCCCACCCCAAGACCGGAAGGGGTCTCGGGGGTGGGATGATGCCGGTGAACCCCGAGACCGGAGGGGGTCTCGGGGTCGAGAGATGATGATCCCACCCCGAGACCGGAAGGGGTCCCGGGGGTGGGATTATGCCGGTGCACCTCGAGACCGGAGGGGGTCTCGGGGTCGAGAGATGATGATCCCACCCCGAGACCGGAAGGGGTCCTGGGGGTGGGATGATGCCGGTGCACCCCGAGACCGGAGGGGGTCTCGGGGTCGAGAGATGATGATTCCACCTCGAGACCGGAAGGGGTCCTGGGGGTGGGATGATGCCGGTGCACCTCGAGACCGAAGGAGGTCTCGGGGTCGAGAGATGATGATCCCACTCCAAGACCGCAAGGGGTCTTGGGGGTGGGATGATGCTCGTGCACCCCGAGACCGGAGGGGGTCTCGGGGTCGAGAGATGATGATCCCACCCCGAGACCGGAAGGGGTCCCGGGGGTGGGATGATGTTGGTGCATCCCGAGACCGGAGGGGGTCTCGGGGTCAGGAGATGGTGATCTCCGTTAGCTGCTGTTACCTTTTATTCTGACGACGCGGATCAGTTATATCAGATGCCCCCTCACCCCTGAGGCGAAGCGGGTCCCACCGTTGAGGCGCAAGGGGTGTTCTCCACGTGGCTGATCCCTGTCCACATCTCTTATGCGGACGGCCTGGGGAATGTGAGAAGGCGGCCACCTCCGTACACTGTGCCCGCCACGATCGACCTCGAGAGAAAACTAGCCCTTCGAAGTATGCGCAAAAAGCTGTATCATCATTACCTCTCATAACGGTGACGTCAGCGGGGTTCCATCATTGGCCGGAAGCGTGCCGCATCACGCGCTGGGCATCCCTCGAGGCGAGCCAGCCTATGGTAGGGGGCCATGTGGCTGACGAGACGAGGCGGGATGATTTAAAAACCCAATAAAACCAAACGAGGGATTGAATCTGGCCATATCGCTTCCGCTGTCATCGTCTTCCTTTGTGCCTGTGCTCTGATCTCCCCCGCAACCTGAGAGCTTGTGCTTGGTTTTCTTTCTTCCAGGTCAGTTCTTTACCCATTCCAGACTTCTCTATCCCTTCCTTTGCTCATTAGCTTGCCATCTTGGACCTCGGAGGATGGTTCGGAGAACCGTCCTCCCTCTGAGAGGTACTATACCTCTCCCGCACTTCTCCTTCTCCTCCACTTGAGTGGTCCACTGATTCAGAGGACCGCATCCCCCTGGCCCGGCGATGGGTCACCGGCGGAGCCCCATCGAGGGGCCACCGGTCGGAGGCTGGCACCTCCTCGAGGGTGGAGGGGTCCCCGGAGGGGATTGCCTCCACGATGACACGTCTGGATTTGGCAAAAATTCGGGCCTGCTACCAGATTCCCTAGGACGTTGAGCTTTTTCTGCCAACTCCCGATGATAGGGTCATCTCCTCCCGACCCGGTCGGGTGGCCCTTTATGAGATTTGCCTAAAGGCAGGTCTCCGTCCACCTTTTCTACCCTTTTTCATCAACCTTCTCGACTACTACTCCTTGACCCCATCTCAACTGGTCCCGAACTCCTACCGCATCGTCAGCACCTTTGTCATTCTCTGCCATCGTCTGGGTATCACCCCCCGAATCACTCTTTTCCGATCTTTCTACATCCTTCGGCCCCAGAAGGGTTAGTGGCTATTCCAGCCCCGACCCAATCGGGTCCTCAAACTTCTTCTTCCCTCTTCAATCAAGGGATGGAAATCCCGATTCTTTTTCGCAAACATTGACCAAGTTAGGCCCCGGTGGGGAGATCCCGACCTCCGAGGGAACGCGAACACCATTCATCCTGGGGATCGGGAGGCGTTGGGTCAATTGCTGGCCGCCAAAATCCCTCGGTACACCTTGCTATTAACGGAGGATAATCTCGAGTCGGTGGGTCTTATTTCCACCGGGGTAAGCCATCTCCACCCTTAGCCAAAAATTTTGCTCTTTTTTTTTTTTTTTAACTGACTGATATTGCGCAGCTATGAAGATACCGGCAGCGAAGCTCCTGAGGGCCGCCTCTAAAAAGAGGGCCCGGGAAGGGCCACCTGGAGGCCAGCGAGCTCCAGCTCCAAAACGCTCGACGGCTCGGGCCTCCCAACCACCGGCACTGCAAGATCCCCCGGCTGCTCCAGAAGTCGATCTCACGGTCGATACTCCGTCAGAGATGGCGGCGACCGCAAGAGTCCCAATTGAGGAGCCAGCCCGAGGGGCCCACAGTGGCTGAAGAGCTTCCTGCTCCTAGAGAACCGACCCCGCCAGAGGCTGCCATGGATTGGGGCGAGGGGCCATCAGATGCCGTGAGCCCACCCTCCGAGAGGTCGCCTAAGAACAGCCCGCGCACCGAGCCAGGGACTGCCGAGATGGCCGAACAGAGTGGGGTCAAGCCCGGGCCACCCCGAGACTCCTTGAACGATGGTCGCTGGGCTGAGCGGGTCCTTGCCCCGGTCTTTGTGCCCGAGATCCTGGAGGACCTTAGCCACCAAAAGGCGAGCGCATTCATCCAGGATTCCTACGCGGCTGTCATCAGGGTAAGCGGTCTTTTCGCCCTTTGCCTTTATATCTTTTTCTTTTTGCTAACCTGGAGCTTACGCATGCAGCTCGCACACTCCCTGAGGGTCGCCAGGGATGCAATTCATGGTAGGAAGGCCCTCCTGCGGGAGGCACAGAAGGAGGCTGAGGATGCTCAGCCCCGCACGAAGGCGGCCGAAGAGGCGCTGGAGTTGGCCAGAAGTGCCTAGGCAAGTGAAATAAAGGCCGCTGAGAACCGGGCGGAGGCCGACGCCAACCGTGTGCATGCGGCACTCCTCCAAATGACGGAGGTCGAGAACGCTATGATGGCCAGAGATCTACATATCTCTGAGCTAACCTTAGCCCTCCAGGAGGCCGAGGGTCGGTTGCGGCGAAGGAAGAGGCGCGGGCGGCGAAGAAGGAAGCAAGCCAATCCGAAGAGGAGGCGAGCCGCGCCCGGGAGACCGAGAGGGTTGCAGTGGCAGCCCTCGCCACGGAGAAGGCTCGGGCCGTAGAGGCGGAAGTTGCCATCGCAGCTAGGACCGCTGGGATCATAGAAGAGTACAAGGCATCCGAGCGCTTTACAGATGATTTGGCAGAAGCCTCGGCGGCAGTGTTCCTCGAAGGGTTCCAGCATGGGAAGGAGAAAGTGGCCAGGGATTTGAACATCCCCCAGGCCCTGGAAGTTGAGCTAGAACGTTTCTCAGATTTGGCCCCCTCCGATGATGAGCCCGCGCCAACAGAGCCGTGAGCTTGTACTTTTGTTTTATTTTTTTTGCAAGTCCGACGATGTCGGCATTTTGTAATCCCTTCCAATCAATGAGATAATATTCTTCAAAATACAGTCTATTTATGACTTACCCTGAATTCGTTGGTTGACAACATGCGGCACCATGGTCCCATTAGTCCCGATAGTGCCAAGGGATAACTCTCAACTCGAGCTATTCCGCCTTAGTCGTTTAGGACCGAAAATTGGGGCCAGAGAGGATAGGTTTCTTGGAGTTGAAATGCCGGTAGTTGGAGGTTAGGTAGGCGGGTTCCTCAAGTCCATCGACGCAACGCTTTGCTAGGAGTATGTCGGGCCTTGCGCTAAGTAGGCATGTGGCTTTTGGCGCCTACGGGGGTTGGTCTTTATCTGACCGGCGGGACTTCGTGTCGTCGGGTGTCGGGCTTCATGCCTAGCTGGCCCAGGGCTTTTTGTGCCGACCGGGTCGGGCTTTATGCCTGGCTGGTGTAGGGCTTTAGGTGTCGATGGGTGTTGGGCTTCATGCCTGGCAGGCCCAGGGCTTTTTGTGCCGACTGGGGTCGGGCTTTATGCCTGGCTGGTGCAGGGCTTTAGGTGCCGACGGGTGTCGGGCTTCATGCCTGGCTGGCCCAGGGCTTTTTGTGCTGACCGGGGTCGGGCTTCATGCCTGGCTGGCCCAGGGCTTTTTGTGCTGACCGGGGTCGGGCTTTATACCTGGCTGGTGCATGGCTTTAGGTGCCGATGAGTGTCGGGCTTGATGCCTGGCTGGCCCAGGGCTTTTTGCGCCAACGGTGTCGAGCTTCATGCCTGGCTGGCCCAGGGCTTTTGTGCCGATCGAGGTCGGGCTTTATGCCCGGCTGGTGCAGGGCTTTTTGTGCCGACGAGTGTCGAGCTTCATGCTTGGCTAGCCCAGGGCTTTTTGTGCCGACCGGGGTCGGGGTTTATGCCTGGCTGGTGCAGGGCTTTAGGTGCCGACGGTTGTCGGGCTTCATGCCTGGCGAGCCCAGGGCTTTTTGTGCCGACCGGGGTCAGGATTTATTCTTGGCTGGTGCAGGGCTTTAGGTGCCGATGGGTGTCGGGCTTCATGCCTGGCAGGCCCAGGGCTTTTTGTACCGACCGGGGTCGGGCTTCATGCCTGGCTGGCCCAGGGCTTTTTGTGCCGACCGGGATCGGGCTTTATGCCTGGCTGGTGCAGGGCTTTAGGTGCCGACGGGTGTCGGGCTTGATGCCTGGCTGGCCCAGAGCTTTTGTGCCAACGGATGTCGAGCTTCATGCCTGGCTGGCCCAGGGCTTTTTGTGCCGACTGGGGTCAGGCTTTATGCCTGGCTGGTGCAGGGCTTTTTGTGCCGACGGGTGTCGGGCTTCATGCCTGGCTAGCCCAGAGCTTTTTGTGCCGACCGGGGTCGGGCTTTATGCCTGGCTGGTGCAGGGCTTTAGGTGCCGATAGGTGTCGGGCTTCATGCCTGGCTGGTGCAGGGCTTTAGGTGCCGATGGGTGTCAAGCTTCATGCTTGGATGGCCCAGGGCTTTTTGTGCCGACCGGGGTCGGACTTTATGCCTAGCTGGCCCAGGGCTTTTTGTGCCGATCGGGGTCGGGCTTTATGCTCCTGGCTAGTGCAGGGCTTTAGGTGCCGACCGGTGTCGGGCTTGATGCTTGGCTGGACCAGGGCTTTTTGTGTCGATGGGTGTCAGGCTTCATGCCTGGCGGGCCCAGGGCTTTTTGTGCCGACCGGGTCGGGCTTCATGCCTGGCTGTTCCAGGGCTTTTTGCCGACCGGGATCGGGCTTTATGCCTGGCTAGTGCAGGGCTTTAGGTGCCGATGGTGTCGGGCTTGATGGCTGGCTTGCCCAGGGCTTTTTGTGCCGACGGGTGTCGGGCTTCATGCCTGGCTGGCCCAGGGCTTTTTGTACCGACCGGGGTCGGGCTTTATGCCGGGCTAGTGCAGGGCTTTTTGTGTCGACGGGTGTCGGGCTTCATGCCTGGCTGGCCCAGGGCTTTTTGTGCCGATCGGGGTCGGGCTTTATGCCTGGCTGGTGCAGGGCTTTAGGTGTCGACGGGTGTCGAGCTTGATGCCTGGCTGGCTCAGGGCTTTTTGTGCCGATGGGTGTCGGGCTTCATGCCTAGCTGGCCCAGGGCTTTTTGTGCCAATCGGGTCGGGCTTTATGCCTGGCTGGTGCAGGGCTTTTTGTGCCGACGAGTGTCGGGCTTCATGCCTGGCTGGCCCAGGGCTTTTTGTGCCGACCGGGGTCGGGCTTTATGCCTGGCTGGTGCAGGGCTTTAGGTGCCGACGGGTGTCGGGCTTCATGCCTGGCTGGCCCAGGGCTTTTTGTGCCGACCGGGGTCGGGCTTTATGCCTGGCTGGCCCAGGGCTTTTGTGCTGACCGGGGTCGGGCTTCATGCCTGGCTGGCCCAGGGCTTTTTGTGCCAACCGGGGTCGGGCTTTATGCATGGCTGGTGCAGGGCTTTAGGTGTCAACGGGTGTCGGGCTTGATGCTGGCTGGCTCAGGGCTTTTTGTGCCGACGGGTGTCGGGCTTCATGCCTGGCTGGCCCAGGGCTTTTTGTGCCAACCGGGGTCGGGCTTTATGCCTGGCTGGTGCAGGGCTTTTTGTGCCGATGAGTGTCGGGCTTCATGCCTGGCTGGCCCAGGGCTTTTGTGCCGACCGGGGTCAGGCTTTATGCCTGGCTGGTGCAGGGCTTTAGGTGCAAACGGGTGTCGGGCTTCATGCCTGGTTGGTGCAGGGCTTTAGGTGCCGACGAATGTCGGGCTTCATGCCTGGCTGGCCCAGAGCTTTTTGTGCCGACCGAGGTCGGGCTTTATGCCTGGCTAGCCTAGGGCTTTTTGTGCCGACCGGGGTTGGGCTTTATGCCTAGCTGGTGCAGGGCTTTAGGTACCGACGGGTGTCGGGCTTTATGCCTGGCTGGCCCAGGGCTTTTTGTGCCGACGGGTGTCGGGCTTCATGCCTGGCTGGCCCAGGGCTTTTTGTGCCGACCGGGGTCAAGCTTTATGCCTGGCTGGTGCAGGGCTTTTTGTACCGACCGGGGTTGAGTTTTATGTCTGGCTGGTGCAGGGCTTTAGGTGCCGATGGGTGTCGGGCTTCATGCCTGGCTGGTGCAGGGCTTTAGGTGCCGACGGGTGTCGGGCTTTATGCCTGGCTGGCCCAGGACTTTAGGTGCCGACGGGTGTCGGGCTTTATGCCTGGCTAGTGCAGGGCTTTAGGTGTCGACGGGTGTCGAGCTTCATGCCTAGCTAGCCCAGGGCTTTTTGTGAAAAGACCTCAGGAGCTAAAATCGAATCTTGTTAATATAGAATGAGGGATGAAAACCCAAGTGAATACAGGCATGATACTTGACATGAGAGAAGGAATACGTTACTGATAGTACCGGCGAAGGTTATCTGCATTCCATGTCCTAGGGAGTGGCTTCCCATCGAGTTCCTCAATCTTGTAAGCTCCGTGGCGAAGTGTCTCGGCGATCCGATAAGGTCCTTCCCAATTTGGAGCTAGCTTGCCTCCCTCTGCTGGCTTCGAGACCTCAGCCCGTCGAAGGACTAGGTCTCCTGGCAGGAACGTCCTGGGGTGCACACGGGCGTTGTAATATTTAGCGGCCCGTTGCGGTAGACCGCCATCCGGAACCGCGCTCGGTCTCGTACTTCCTCCACCAGGTCGAGGTTGGCTCGCAGCTGGTCTGGGTTACCTTCCTCGCTGTATGATTCCACCCGAGGGCTCGGTGAGCCAACCTCCACCGGGATAACAGCATCGGATCCAAAGACTAAGCTGAATGGCGTCTCGTTGGTGGGGGCTCGCGGTGTTGTGTGGTAGGCCCATAGCACGTTGGGGAGCTCCTCCACCCATCGCCCCTTGCAGTCATCTAGCCGAGATCTCAGCCCCTGGAGGATGATCCGATTAGTCACCTCGGCTGCCCCGTTGGTCTGAGGGTGCCCGACGGAAGTGAACCTCTGATGGATGCCCAGCTCGGAGCAGAACTCCCGGAAGGGCGCATTGTCAAATTGTCGGCTGTTAGTGACTAGGGTGTGCGGTAGCCCAAACCGACATATGATGGACTTCCAAAAGAAGGATCTCACTTTGCTTTTGGTGATCTTGGCAAGGGCTTCGGCTTCAACCCACTTGGTGAAGTGATCCACCGCCACCAAGAGGAACTTTCGCTGCCCAGAGGCCGGGGGGAATGGTCTCAGGATATCCATGCCCCACTGGGCGAAGGGCCAGGGTGCTACCAAGGGGGTTAGGTGAGGCGTCGGCTGTCGCTGGATATTAGCGTGACGCTGACAGCTATCACATCTCTTAACAAGCTCGGCCGTGTCCTCCTTCATTGTCAGCCAAAAGTACCCCTGCCGCAAGGCCTTGTAGGCTAGGGCTTTGCCCCCCAGGTGACTCCCACAGATGCCTTCATGGATCTCCCTGAGGATGTAATCTGATTCAGCCGGCCCCACGCACCTGAGGACTGGGTATGAGAAGGATCTCCGATAAAGCTTCCCGTCCATCATCAAGAATCTCGGGGCCCTCCGCCTGAGTAGCCTGGCCTCAGCGGGGTTCTCTGGGAGAGTGCCGTCGGTCAAATATCGGATGTAGGCATCCATCCAAGAGGGCTCTTGCTCCACTGGCAACGCTTCATCCGCAACTTCGATGCTCAGGGCTTGCAGATGCTCCACATATGTTCTTCCCAGCGTCCCGTCGGCCGAAGTGGCTAAGCGGGATAATGCATTGGCCCTGTTCTCCGCTCTGGGGATATAGCTGACGCGAAAGTAAGAGAAATGAGAGGCTTGGGACTGCACCTTGCTCAAATATCGGGACATGGTTGGGTCCCTAGCCTCGTACTCCCCGGTGATCTGTCCAGAAACAAGCTGAGAGTCCGTGAAGGCCCTCAAACGCCCAGCGCCTAACTCCTCGGCTAACCTCATCCCTGCTAACAAGGCTTCATACTCCGCCTGGTTATTAGTTGCTGGGAACTGGAATCTGAGAGCATACTCCACTGCGTCTCCTCCAGGCTCGCGAGAATGAGTCCGGCTCCGCTTCCTTGAGAATTTGCGGCTCCATCCACATGCAAGATCCAGTCCTCCGCCTCCTTAGTTGAGGGAGGGTCCACACACTCCTCCGAGCGCACCCCCTCCATATCTCTCTCGATCCAGGAACACTCGACCAAGAAATCAGCCAACACCTGAGACTTCATGGCTGACCTTGACCGGATGGACAAGTCAAACTCACTTAGTTTAATGGCCCATTTGGTCAACCGACCGGAGGTGTCGGGGTAAGATAAGATGGTTCGAAGAGGCTGGCCGTGAGCACCACGATAGGATGAGCTTGAAAATAAGGTCGGAAGCGTTGAGCAGAGACCACCAAGGCAAAAATAATCTTCTCGGTTCTAGAGTACCTGGTCTCGGCGTCATGAAGTACCTTGTGTAATAGATCGGCTTCTGAACCCCATCGGCATCCATGCGCACGAGCACAGAGCTGACAGCCTCGGGGGAGGCTGCAAGATATAGGAAGAGCTCCTCTCCATTCTTAGGCTTGGACAACAGCGGGGGAGTGGATAGGAAC
Source organism: Calamus simplicifolius (assembly GCA_900491605.1). NCBI lineage: Eukaryota > Viridiplantae > Streptophyta > Magnoliopsida > Arecales > Arecaceae > Calamus > Calamus simplicifolius. The sequence continues at coordinate 529,960 of UESW01004368.1, read as the reverse complement.
TGCTTCAACTCCTCAAAGGCACCCTGACACTCCTTCGTCCATTCGAAACCGTTGACCTTGCACAGCGCCTTAAAGAAGGGCAGGCACCTTTCTGCCGATCTTGACATGAAGTGACTCAATGCCGCTACCCTCCCCGTTAGGCGTTGTACCTCCTTCTTGTTGGCTGGGGGCCTCATCTCCAAGATAGCCCTGATCTTGTCAGGGTTGGCTTCGATCCCTCGCTGGGTCACCATAAAACCCAAAAACTTGCCTGCTGCCACTCCAAAGGCGCATTTGTGGGGGTTAAGCCTCATCCAATACCGGCGCAAGTTATTGAAGGTCTCCTCAAGGTCGGCGACATGGTCTACTGCACTAATGCTCTTGGTCAGCATGTCATCCACATACACCTCCATGTTGCGCCCTATCTGGTCCTCAAAGACCTTATTCATCAATCTTTGATAAGTGGCCCCGGCATTTTTCAACCCAAAAGGCATCACCCTGTAACAATAAATCCCCTTCTCTGTGATAAAGGAAGTTGCTTCTTCATCCGTCGGGTCCATCTTGATTTGATTATACCCCGAGAACGCATCCATGAAACTAAGGGTTTCATGCCCGGATGTGGTGTCCACAAGCTGGTCGATTCAGGGCAGCAGGAAGCTATCTTTAGGGCACGCCTTGTTGAGGTCGGTGAAGTCCACGCACATCCTCCAACTCTCGCTGGCCTTGCAAACCATTACGACATTCGCCAGCCAGTCCGGGTAATGCACCTCGCGGATGTGACCGGCCACCAGCAGCTTCCGCACCTCCTCATCCACGGCCTTTTGTCGGTCGGGGGAAAAACTCCTTTTCTTCTACCGGATAGGCCGGCACCCCGGCCGAATGTTAAGCTGGTGCGTGATCACCTCCCCCGGAATCCCCGGCATGTCGGATGCCGACCATGCGAAGACATCTGCGTTGGCCCGCAGAAAGGTGAGGAGTCGGTCACGAGCCTCCTCCGGGAGTAAGGCTCCAATCCGGACCGTTCGCGCGGAGTCCTCCCCGAGGGGAAAAGTAAGCAGCCGCTCGGCTGGCTGACCTCTTTTCTCCAGGTCTCGGGGTCAAGCGTCTCAGGTGTCGGTGCGGGTGCCATCCCCTGCGGACTAGGGGCCAAGTGATAGCAAAGTGTTGGCGGATTCTGCTCTCCTCGCATCTCCCCGACTCCTATGCTGGTGGGGAACCTCACGAGGAGCCTCTTAGTGGATATAACAACATCCAAGAGGTTGAGCCCGAGCCTCCTGAGGATCGCGTTGTATGCGAGGGGCACGCGAACCACCAAGAACTTCATGAAAACAGTGCTCTGACACGGGGCTGTACCAGCTATCACAGGGAGAGTGACCTCCCCCTCAACTTTTACAGAATCTCCTGTGAATCCCATCAGAGGCGTGGCGACAGGCCGGAGCATATCATGTGACAAGTTCATGTGAACAAAGGCATCGTAGTTCAAAACATCCACGGAACTCCCACTGTCAACTAGAATTCTTTTTACAGGATGCTTAGCGATCGTCATAGACACGACGACTATCATCATTTTTGTTCACTACCCCATCTAAGTCCTTTTCGAAAAAAGGAATTATAGACTCCGACTCCCCCTCCCCTCTTGGCCTCTTCGACGGGCCTCCTGCCCCCCCCGAAATCATCGCTACTGTCTTCTCCGTCGGGGCATTGTCGATCACCGGTGGCGGGGGCGCTGACGGGCCAGGAGCTCCCGGGTTGTTCCTCTGAACGAATTTTTCCAAGTGGCCCCGCTGGATAAGGTCCTCAATAGCCTTCTTCAGATGACGGCAGTCGTCGGTGTCGTGGCCGTGGTCCCGGTGGTAGCGGCAGTAGAGGTTCTTGTTCCAGAGGATCTTCAGATTTATGGGAGGAGGGTGCTGCAGATAAGACTCCCCTTCAATCTTGAGCAGGATCTGAGATATCAGGGCGAGCAATGGGGTGTAGGGTCCGTCTCTTGGTGCAGGGGCTCGGGGGCGGTTGTCTGGCTGGCGAGGAGGCTCAGGTCTCCTGGGGCGAACTTCTGCAGGCTTCGGCCGGGCCGACTTCTTGGGGACAATCCCACCAGCCTCGCACCGGGAAAAGTCGGCCTCATCCGTCCGGATGTACTTCTGGGCCCGGATCAGAAGCTCAGAGTAAGAGCCCGGCGGCTTCTTGTCAAGAGAGTACGCGAAGCGAGATGGACGGAGCCCCCGCTTCAAGGCCAAGGTAGCCACCGAGTCTTCTAGGTTGTAGACCTCCAGAGCTGCTTCTTTAAACCGAGCGACATAGTCCCGCAGGGACTCGCCGTTCTTCTGCTAGACGAAAAAGAGACTGTCCGCCACCCTTGGGATCTTCCGGCAGGTGTCAAAATGGGCCAAGAAAGCCCTCTCCAACTGGCGGAAGGAATCGATGCTTCGTGGCGGCAGACGGGAGTACCAAGCTCGAGCAGCCTTCTTCAGGGTGGCCGGAAAGGCAATGCACATAAGCGAATCAGTGGCCCCCTGAACTTGCATGAGTACCTTATAGCTTTTCAAATGGTCCAGGGGGTTTGTGGTCCCGTCGTATGGATCTAGCTGGGGAAGGCAGAACCTGGCGGAGATGGGCTCCTCCATGATGCGGCGAGACAAAGGAGGCCGGCTATCGGACCCCTGATGACGCCAAGTCACCTTCTTCAAACATCAGGGAAGACAGATGTCCTTCTCCTCGGACCCCTGCAAGAAAAGTCCCCGGAGATCGGTTGTTCCGGTAGGGACCCTCTGACGCTCAAGTCAGTCACTTGGGATCAAACAAGAACCGCTCAGCGGAAAGGAGCTGAGATAGTTAGGATTTTGCTAGGAGGAAGAAAGCTAGAAAACCAGAGTTCGGATCCCTACTTACAGTGCTGGCGCGTGCTTTTATACCTGTCCGAATATTCCATCTTACTGTTCTGAAAGATCGCCGTCGTACCATCACTGTGCGTGCCGGAGGCATCCCGCGCTACCTATCAACATGATATCACACGTGTCTAACAGCTGCGGTTGTATTCGGTGCGCGCCGTTGCTTGATATGACCGCGCACAGTCGCAAGTGGTAGCGAATCGTACGCCGTAACGGAGCACAATCACCCACAGGAACATGCAGTGCGCCATACGCCGTTATGAGGCATGGCCCTCCGTAATGGGGTGCAATCACGGGCGTACGGAGAATCATGTGGGCGCACCATGTGGCCCGGAGTTGTCTTTTGGTTCGAAGGTTGAACTGCGTGCTAATCGCTGATGATACCCACATACCTCGAGACCGGAGGAGGGTCTCGGGGTAGAGATATGGTAGTCCCACCCCGAGACCGAAAGGTGTCTCGGGGGTGGGATGATGCTGGTGCACCCCGAGACCGGAGGGGGTCTCGGGTCGAGATGATGATGGTCCTACCCCGAGACCGGAAGGGGTCCCGGGGGTGGGATGATGCTGATGCACCCCGAGACCAGAGGGGGTCTTGGGGTCGAGAGATGATGATCCCACCCCGAGACCGGAAGGGGTCCCAGGGGTGGGATGATGCCGGTGCATCCCGAGACCGGAGGGGGTCTCAGGGTCGAGAGATGATGATCCCACCCCGAAACCGGAAGGGTCTCGGGGGTGGGATGATGCTGGTGCACCCCGAGACCGGAGGGGGTCTCGGGGTCGAGAGATGATGATCCCACCCCAAGACCGGGAGGGGTCTCGGGGGTGGGATGATGCTGGTGCACCCCGAGACTGGAGGGGGTCTCGGGGTTGAGATGATGATGATCCCACCCTGAGACCGAAAGGGGTCCCGGGGTGGGATGATGATCCCACCCCGAGACCGGAAGGGGTCCCGGGGTGGGATGATGCCGGTACACCCCGAGACCGGAGGGGGTCTCGGGGTCGAGAGATGATGATCCCACCCCGAGACCAGAAGGGGTCCTGGGGGTGGGATGATGCCGATGCACCCCGAGACCGAAGGGGGTCTCGGGGTCGAGAGATGATGATGATCCCGCCCCGAGATTGGAAGGGATCCCGGGGGTGGGATGATGCTGGTGCATCCCGAGACCGGAGAGGGTCTCGGGGTCGAGAGATGATGATCCCACCCCGAGACCGAAAGGGGTTCCGGGGGTGGGATGATGTTGGTGCACCCCGAGACCGAAGGGGTCTCGGGGTCGAAAGATGGTGATCTCCGTTAGCTGCTGTTATCTTTTATTCTAACAATGCGGGATCAGTCATATCCAATGGAATACATTCTTTTTCCTTTTTTAATGCAAGCATCTCTAGACATCTCCTCTGCAATCCAAAATCTGAAGTCCAGCTACATATCAAGTTCAGGTGGCTTGGTGTTCCATAATTTTCTTTTAGGAAGCTATGATATACTAGTGAAACAAAACACTGACTTCCTCTATTAAAAATATTAATGGCATAAACCCACACAGTGAGCATATTTTGCACTCTGACATGCACTCCGCGACCATTTACATTTGAACGTCAGATTCAGATTATTGTCCTTTAAAAGGCGTGCGCAGTGACACATTCATCTCAGGATTCTTGAAATAAATTGCAGAATTGAATTCAAAAATAGATGAGCATGAAATTAAAATCGACAGTTATTTAAGACAAAGATCGAGTGTATAAATTGTTGGTTCAAGATGAGAACTTGCGAATAATATTGACACGATCTTAACAAGAATTTCTTTCTAAATTTTTGAACTGTAATTGGGCAAAGTTTTAATGGACCTTAGTTTGGTTTCACAATGAGAAACTTGTGTACAATATCTAACATCCACATCGTGTTATAATCTGTCATCCGTTTCAAAGTAATGCCAATAATTCAGTTGCCGACTTTGCTCTAAATTTGATTTGACAATAACCGGGAACATTAGAGTCGGCATGAGATACGTTCCTTCATATAATATTAGTATGTGACAGGGAGTTCTTTGTAATAATGGCTTGCCGATTCTTTACGTATCAAACTTGATGGCTGCAGGCCCCTTGCTGCCTCTAGCTCGACTTAAAGCTTGAGCAATAATAAATTCTATGGGGTGTCATCGGTAAATAATATCTCAATAAATAGGGCTGAGAATGGATCAAATACGAATCGAATAGTAATATATCTATATTTGTATCCTTATTTTTTAAAGGATACAAATATGGATACGAATACTAAACGGATATTAAAATTTATGTCCATATTTATTCTAAACGGATGCGGATACGAATCGGATATCAAGCATATCCATATTGTTATATATAGATACGGATATGAATAAAATATTAAGATAGTATTTGATACAAAAATGCTATCATGTACCACCTGGTATCGATCTATATTATCCTATTTTGAATGGCACTATGCCTAGAAATGAGAAAAGATATAAAGAGTCTATCTTTATATTTGGTAGGTACTTTACTACATCACTTATAATATATTAAATATATTGAACCACCGATAATTTTAGGTCGTATATTAGTTGAGCTAAAACTCATTAACATGTTATATCATATCCTATATTATTATTTCTAAATATTTTTATATTGTTCTTGCACCCACTTTCATATCATTATCATGTGCTAGGCTGAAAAAAATCTGTATCCATATCCGTATCCGAATCCGATTACCTTTTGGATTAGATATCTGAATTCGTATCTGAATCCGATTAAACTGTAAAATAAAAAAATATGTGTCCATATCTATATTCATATTCAGTTACTTTTGAATTAGATATCTGAATTCGTATTCGAATCCGATTAAACTATAAAATAAATATCTAAATTTGATATAATTTAAATACAGATACGGATGCCGATTTTAAATAATGCATTATTTCAAATAACCCCTGATGCAACTTTTCAGTTGAAATAAGTACGGTACCGACAACGCTCGTTCTCGCGAGAAAGAGGGAATTATGAAGTTTATAGGGTGTCATCTGCCAATAATAAATTATTACAGTAAACCACTGATCTAATTTTTTATTAGAAATTAGTGTAAGCATTATTAATTTTTACAACTCCCCGTCGAGCTCGTGAGAGGAGAGGGGGGAATGGCTGCAAACCCTAGGCCGTGGCGGTTCACTTGGGAAGCACTAGCCCACATTCCGACCCTCCGCCTCTACCTCTTCCATCCGGGCTTCGATCCCTCCGCCCGATGCTCGACCCTAAGCGCCTCCCTCCGCTTCGACGAGTCCCTGCTTCTCGTATCCTGGGTCGACGAGGAGGAGGGAAGCCGAGAAGTTTCTCTCAGGATTCCGGTTCCTAGAGTTTTGATCGATCCCGGATGCTCCATAGATTGCACGGCCAAGAGTGACCATATTGAGATCAAGCTGGTCTTGATCCTCCCCGTGGACCATCCGATGGTGGCGAATTTCCGTGGGGTTCTTGATTCCGCTGTGTTGGAGGTGGGGCGAGATGGGGACCGGTCTTTGGATCGGTTGCTTCCTCTCTCTCTGGATTCTGGTGAGTTGGAGCAAATTTAAAGTTCTTTCTTTTACTTTGAATGGTTGCAGTACATTGATTAAAAACCTCATTTCTGAATTCAATATATTGACATAAGTTTCTCTGTTTGACGTGGGATGTTGAGAATTCTGATTTGATTCAGTCTTCATCGGCTGTAGTGTGTAATAAAGAATCCTCTTGTAACAAAGAAAGAATGTTGAAGTAATAACCTTGTTTGTCCTGTATTTTGTTATCATCATATTATTAGCAAAACCAGAAAGGAAACAATGGGGGGAAAGGAAGAATAAAGTGAAACAGTGATGTTTGGTTATGTGCAAATGAACTTGCCCATCTTATTTTTTTACATTTTTCTCATCTATTTCTTATTGAGTTTCTTCCGAAGACAGTGAATAGCTTGATTGAATGTTGGTTCCCAAAACAACAGGAAATACTGTATTGATTGATTGGAGTTCCGTGGTTATTCTCTGGGTAGTTTGACTTCACTGGACAAAGGGTAGAAGTATTATGATTTTGATGAAACACTTCCATGATTTGCTTTCTCATGTTCTTCATTTCTGTGTTCTCCAATCATGTGATTCAGATATACAGAGTCTTTCTGCTGAAGGTGTGGATTTCTTTTGCAAGTCATGCTCAACAAAGCTGACTAAGCAACCCCTCAGGTAGATTTGACATTTTTGCAACTCTTTTGTGGCGCAGTTTGTTCTGTAACCATTTGCTGCCATAACTTAAACTTTTATTTGATTGAAGAATCAATCAAACCATAAAATGAATTTGGGTTTTCTTTGTTAGACGATTTGTCGAAATGCCATCAGTGAATTGGCGAGAGGTGGCTGACAATTGGTTTGGGGCATGCTGCTGTTCTTTTGGAGGTATAAGTGAGAAACTAGTATCTCAATACATCAACTCCTATGACTGTGCAGAGGGAACCTGTCTAGCAGATGCTGCTTCAGTTATCATCTGCAAGGATGACCTTCAGGGCTATACATTTCAGCAGTGCTCAGAGAATTATTCAGAGTGGAAAAAACCAAATTTAATGGGACATAATGTAACTGATGCACCGAATGAGGGCAGATGTGGAAATCTCAGTGAAAGCATTCCTGATGTTGGTTTAATATCCAGTCATGCTGCTCACAAGGTGGGAAAGGTGGATTCTAATCTTGGAACAGAATCATCTGGATATAAAAATGGTAGTAATGTCTTGTCTTGTCAATTGCTTTCCTCATCAGACTGCTGTGGCACTGTTACATCATTTTCCACAGAAACTACTGATCCAGCTCAACCTAGCTTGGATGAGACACAGAATACCATTGATGTGAATCTCTTGAAGCTTAACCTAAGCAACGGCTCAGATATTCTTGAGAAGCCTCTTCCAGAGTCTACTGAGGAGGCATCCAAAGATCATTGCAATTGTTGTGAAGATGAAACAACAAAGTATTTATTAAATTTTGGTCATGAAAGATCTGCACTTGGTGTGTCAATCACACATAGGAAATCCCAGCTAAACAGCAGTGCTCTTGGAGGTGGTTTTATGATTAGAACCTCCAACATTTTGAATGATATAGAGTGGATTGAATTCTCATGCAGGAACTGCTTATCTCCTGTTGGGTCTTATCCTTATTCTAAAAGCAAAAATGTTCTAGCAGATGGTGGAATCCGACTATTTAAGTGCTATATTTCTACTTGTGTTCCTGTTGGTGGACCACACGACATATTTAGGTCAGTTTCTATCAGATATAGATATAGATTCTAGTTTCCATCTTTGGACAAGAATCATTAAGTTTGAATTTGATATATATGTCATAGATGTTAAATGGCATAACCTCATTATGTTATTTAATGCCAATTCATGCTACATGTGAACATCATGCCAGTGTGAGAGTTTCTCAACTTGTTGCTTGAAAGAAATGGAAAGGAATAAAGAACTGGGAAAAATCAGCAAGGTCGGATATCCTACAATCTTTAAAAATTTCACAAATAATAAATTACTTGTACAAAGGATTGCTCTGAGTAGTGTATAAAAATGCAGCTCAACAGTGGTTTCCAAAAATCACTAGTCCAGTAATTGAGGCCAACAAAATTTCCATATGAATCTAATGCACCTGCAATTTGGTCCTTGTATAGGATGCATGCACATCCAAGCAACCCTTACATGTTTCTGTTATACTTTCAGAAACAAGTCACTGAAAGTGTTTTTTTAGCTTCTTTTTTCATGGAGCAAATCGACAAACTAAAGTTGATATATTATTTCAAAATGTACGATGAGACATGATATGTATGGATTCATTGTAAAATCGAGGTCATTAAAGATATATCATCATGCATTTCTTTTGTAATGTTTAGCATCATTCAAACATCACAATATGTTGACTCAATGACATATCATGTTAATCTATTTAAGGAGTTATGTTGACCCTTGGCTTCTGTGCAACATTGGAAACCCTTTTGGGCAAGAGCCCTAAGTTGATCCATCAATTAGAAAGAGATTAACACCTAGGTCTATAGGCTTTTTTTCTAAAAAAAAAAGAGGGAAAAAGATCATAGAGCATAAACGCCTTCATCGATACGCTTATGCATGTGCTGAAGTGCATCCTTGAAGGACTTCAAAATAATAAGCAATCCCTCTAGTAACCTTTGCTAGAATTTTGTCTGTCATCGTAATCATCTACCTTAGTGTCAGTTGTTGGACATGACTAGATACACAAGTATGACACATCATATTAACTTGAAGTAAGCTAGTTGTTTTTCCAAGCAGGCTGATAGTCTAGTCATCACCCACCAGCAGTAGATGCACCTGACCATGTGCAGTCAGAGGAAACCTTACATGGAGGTATTTGTTTCATGCATTTTTGTTTTGTCCATGTAAGGTGGTTGGAGTGTTGGACCCAGTATTGTACTATTGCACCTGTTTCCCCATATTACCAACCACTGAAGAACGGGTGGGATGAGATTTAGCAGGATGGTGCATATGGTAGCTTCAAGTGAGCAGGAAACTGGAAAGAGGACAAAGAAAATGATGAATGTATACAATATTTTCATTGAAAATTACCTATTTGAAGCTGTTCTGAACTTCAGTGAAATATTTTTTTACTTTTCATTTAGTTCCTTATTCTGATAGATATCTGAAAACTTGTCTGGTGTTGAAAAATATTATCTAATTGGCAAACTACATGGTTTGTGAACTAAACTGCTCTCTATGATAGGAAGCACACATTGCAAAGAGTCTGTGTGCATTTGCTGCTTGAAAATGCGAAAGATGAACTTTCATTCCGGACAGTTGTCAAGGATATGAGAACTAAATCTCCAATGCTTCAGTTGGTCCTTCTAAGTTCAAAGGCCTGGTGCTCTTCTGGCTATTGTTCTGAAAATGTTATAACAAGACTCATTTATGCTTCAGATCTGCAACCTGTTGTGAAGGTGCTGTTTTCAGACTGTAGTACTTTTTCAAAGGTCAATCCAAGGTATTATGTTTTTTCTTCTTCTTTTTTCCTGCTTTCTGCTTTTCATTTGAATTATTGACCTGAATCAAAAAATGTGGAGGGTTATGTCTATTGATCCATCAGCAAAAATTAGTTAAGTATTGTTGTGTCTCTCTTTTATGATCTGAAATGAAATTGCGCCCCTCCATTTGGGAGGTGGTCCTCAAATCTTCATCTCAGGTATTTCCAAGACAGAGCTCCCACTATTTCTAATAATGGTGCATGGGTGGATGTTTTCTTATTCTTTTTCTTTTGTTTCTCTGTGTATGTGTATGTTATGATGATGATGAATTTTAACCATAACTACATGTGCTGTTTATAACTGGCAATTTTTTTGGTGAATGAGATGTCCGTGTCCTATCCTTCATATTGCAAAGCAGACACTATAATAGCAATTTTTGACCAATGCTATAATGGCATATAGTCTCTTACAATGCTCTAGATCTTGGATGGAGGATAAGTGTTTTAGGATGGTAATTTATTTTATTTCATGCTATAATAGCAATTTAGTCTCTCAGAATGCTGTGGAGCTTAGATGAAGAATGAGTGTGTAGGGTGGTAACCAATTTTATTTCTGTACCTGTTTCTGATACAGGCCATGTTTCACATTGTTCCTAGACTGCCCAGTACCCAAGACAGGTGCATGGAGGAATTTTGACCTGCAATTATGTTTGAAAGCAGATTTCTAGAAAATGATAATTTCTGACTTGGATTTTGAAGAAATGGATCTGCTTGGGTTGGAGGTTGCCGAATAATCTTCACTGATTTACTTTGTTGATTGGACCAATTTTATTGGTTCCTCATGTCCTTGTAGCGCTGTAGGTGGGGGGATGGGAGAAGGTGAGGATGAGACTGAGAGAGGAGGGGAGTGGGGGTTGGAAGTTGTTCCATATCTAAGTTCCATCGTGCAAATGTGCAATATATAGGCAATGATGGTGTGCCGGTTGAACATGAATGGTGAAAGGATTTAGATTTCTTAACAGAAATAGCTGCATTTTAATGGCTTTTGGTTTTAGCAATGTTTTATTATGAATTTACATAAAATAGACCCACAACATGGTTATTGCAGAAAGACATGTACATAGTTTTTGTTGCGAACATGGTGCAAATTATTTGTTTATATATTTCCTGGTAGTTCCATGTGTTATTGTGTCTCTGATATTGCATTTTCTTCTACATCTACATGCAGACAAATAGAGGATTGGTCAACCAGAAATCATGCTGAAGAAGTGTATATGATGACACATCAAATAGAAGAACTGACCAAATATCTGAAGTCAGCTGTAGATAAACTGCCATCATCTTGTTCCTCTTTGCAAGGAATGTGTTTATCAACATTGGAAAGGTAGCTAAGTTTGAAAAAAAAAAAATAATAAGTATACATTTCAAAGCCATTCTCTTACTGCCATCTGATTATATAAAAATAGTCTATAATCTTTTGTTTGGCAATTCAATTCTTCTATGCTCACATTAGGTTGTTCAAGTCCTTAAGTCTATTTGCTGATCTCGGCCTTTCACAAGTAAGGAACATGAACCCTTGTCGATCAATCCATGTCAGAAGTCATCTTATTGACAGGATTAAATCCCTTGGTCTTCTGATGACTTCTCGAAGCTCTCTTGGTAGGGTGATGTTGGGAAGTACTTTTCTCCTCCGAAATGTCTTACCAGCCCAACATTTGTGCCCACATATCATTGTCTCCATCACACGACCAATTATACAAGATGGCAAGCCAAGGGAGCAGGCCACATCAATGCATATGGCTTAATCCAATGCATACGGCAGCATTCATAATTGTGGACGGATGCAAAACCTTCTTTAAAAGGCGTGGTCACCTGAGAATGGGTTAACCGTGGATGCTCCGTGTAGGAATAAATTTGCAAAACCCATTTTAAGAACATCGGCCAAATTGCATCTCTCTCTCTCTCTCTCTCTCTACACACACACTGATGAATGATGGTGAAGAAAAATATAATGAAGAAGTACAAGTGACAACCTGTTGGCCATTCAACTTACTCTAGGTGGCCTTCCAAGAAAAACTTGACAGCAGGGCTAGGAGTTAAAGAATGCAGCCATGGTTAACGAACGTTTATTGAGAATCAACGCTAAAGAACACATTCTTAGATAGCTTTCACGCCGTTACGCTTGCAATTCTGGAAGGTCTCACCGTAAAGAGGAGACTTTTAGCCAAGATAAGGAGGGAGAAAAGCTTGCCGCATAGTTTAAAGAAAAGCACAGCGGAAAGCCGCCCCTATGTAGCAAGTTAGCTTGATAAGGGTAGATGATTCGCAACTGAGAAAATGGCTTTGGCTTTGGAGTTGGAGTTGGAATTGGATTTGGAATTGAACCCTGCTGCAGTTATGTGCAGTGAGAGGTATAAAGCAGAAAGCATTTAATCTTTAGAAAATATTTCATGGAAAAGACCAGTAGGCATTAGCAAGCGCTATTTGCAAAGAAATTAATTTTTTGTTCTCTTTCAACTTATTATTTTTCTCTTTTGATTTGTTTGTTGTTCTCTGGGAGACCAGAACATTATGCATATTCTTATTTTAAGATTAAGTATAAAGATGGTGGCACTTTCATTGGTTTCAAAAAATAATTATCAGTAAATTGACAACTTAAAATACTCTTCTTAGTTAAAATTCTATTTTGTTAGGTTTTAGCAAGGAATATTACAGCGCAAGAAGTTGACTTGAGAAAATATATATATATATATATATATGAATTTTTTCGCATGCTAAGATTTTCTCGTTGTGCTTAGATCTTTTATTTGAATGATCTAAATTTTAATGAGCCATACGGTAATCTAATTAAAGATCTGTTCGTTTGTCTTATAGTGCTTATTCAACATAGTCTAGATTTCATTGATTGTGAGATAGTCAAGGCAATTACCAGATATTCATTCATCTTTCTTTAGCCACATGTGTTAGATTTTAACATTTCAACCTGCAGAGCTCCAAAATATATAAAACTTAAATAGTAGAAGATTTGCCGAGAGGATTAAAAAAAAAAAAAAAATCCAGCCATCCGACTTTGAGTCCTTCCAAACTCTCTTTCACATGCGACGCACAAGCCAAATCTAGTTTAGCATAGCCCTGGCTTATGCCTTTCTACGGTGAGTCCTTCCATGGCCTCTTCCAGACTGCACTTTTACGTCGAACGAACGACAGAGCAAGGAATGCTCGGTGATATATGGAGCCCACCAGCATCTGAGTAAATGAAGCTAGCTATGGATTGATATACTAATTTCGATAACAAGGCATGCATATATACTTCTCAGGATGAATAAGGTAATTTGTTGTAAATTCTGGCCGAAGAACATCTTATGATAAGATCAAGATGGTGATGCTGCTGGTCGCTCAGAGCTTGAGAGATCACACGCTACCCGAATCGATCTTTATTAAGCGTCTTTCTTGCCAACTAGTTTATTGGAGCTTTCTTCTTAGGCTCAAACAATTGTGTTTGGCCATAAAATAAAATAAAATATATCCTTCGTTTTATTTGGACAATCGGTAGTTTTAGTGGAATGCTTCGTTGGATCCCTCTTTTCTTCTCTTCTGTGGTAGGATGCAAGTTTGATGCTTTCTTATCGAATAAAGAGAAACGAATAAATTACGTTATCAGCAAAAAAAAAAAAAAAAAGTTGGGGGATGAGTTGTAGTGCGGACCTCAACAAAGTCAAAGGGAACATTATTCTGTTGGAAACTAAATGCTTGATCTCACCTCTTTACATGCCTAAAGGAGGAGGCTCGAGGAAGCCAGTCTGGGTGCAGAAGAGTTTGGAAGGGATGCCTTTGTTGTGCCTAGAAACCATTCTGGACTCTGGGCAGGAAAAATTCTGAGTTTATATGCATTAAAAATATGTGGAAGAGAGAAAGGCACTAACCAATCTCAGGGGTGAAATCTTGCAAAGGGCAACGAAGTCTCGCAATCATGGCAAACTTGTGAAATTTGTGTGCTGGATTGGACTGCATATACGTTAATTTGATCAAGTGGCTGGCACTATTAGGCTTATTGATTACATCACTGGCTCACAAATTTCAGTCTTTGACTTCGATCTATCCATTCACTCGTCACAACCAAAATGTCATTCGAAGAATTGTCGACGTCTCATCTTTTGCGAGTGGATGTAGCTATGGAGTCTGACGAACATTTTTTTTTTTTTCTATAATTGTTATGGAATTGTGGTGCCTCTAATTTCAACTCGACTTCTTTCTGTTGGTTAATTTCTAAGGCTGCGATCACCATCTTCGGAGTTTAATGGCTCCATGTGCAATGTCTAGACTTGAGACCATGGAGCCAAGACCTCAAAGTGACCCAAGAATGTGGTAGTTTGGCTCATGTCGTGCCTACATGGTACCAGACTCGGTGGACCTGAAAAAAAAAAAAAAAAAAAAAAAAAAAAAAAAAAAAAACACCATGCTGATGCCCTCCAATAATCACATGGCAGATGGACTTGCTATTAGTTTAAAGCCTGCATTATAGTGACTTTTAGAAAAGAAGCTTGTTGCTTTAGCTAGACCCATCCTAAACCTCTCTTATTAGTGACTTTCTAATAAAAAGAACATAGATATGCAATGTACTGCCTTGTGGTGGATCTCTTTATCGTCCACCATTGTCCCCTCTCATGATGTGTTTGGTTTCATGTCCTTGTCCTTGAGGATAATTTGGAGCACTACCCATCCACAACGCTATTTTATGCTTCCTTACCTTTAAACGAAAGACATTCCCAAACGCCAAAGGTTATCTTCTTCTCCTTTTTAATATGGACCTCGCTGTTTTCGCACTTTTAAGCCCACTTTTGTGGTTGGCGATGGCGAGCATGCTTACTAAGAATCCCTCCAACCTTTTTAATTCACTACTACTGGAAATTTACAATGCTGTGGTTTTCTTTATAGGGAAGGCCCAATTCACCACCCCTTCCTCCATCACTCTGGCAGTTAATTGTTTTGATGTGCTTAATCCTGTGCATCTCAATTATATACTGTTAGATATCTATTAATGATCTACATAAGATTTGTATAGAAATAATAGACAGGATCAATATATGATTTTCTTTCATATGATATTATGTTATCGAAAACCTTAGAATCCTTAACTCCCTTCCACCGTCTACTCCCATCAAAGTAGGCATTTTTAAATTTCAAATTTTAAAAGAGATATTGTTTCACTCATTAACTGATGGATGACTATCGTTGAGAATTATCTGCAAAAGATTAATTTATATCGTAATAAAATAGAACCATCTACCAAAATAGGATATATATATATATATATATACATGACTTGCGTAATGGGATTCTTAAATTAAAAACTTAACCAGAGAATCACATTCTTTAAGCTGAGATACCAATCGTATAAAACAGTGCTGGTTGTTACCTTGCCTTCAGAGCTAAGAGATTCTCAGAAAAATATGCCTAAGTACCTAGTTTAGTGGCAAAGGAATTGCTTGCTGGATTCATAATTCAAAGAGCAAAGAAGAAGAATAAAAAGAAAAGGATGGTGGAAGAAGTAATTATTAAAGCATGACAGAAACCATTCAAGTTATTCAATAAATACGTTTGGCATCATCTTTATAATTTAAGCCTAAATAGTCATCACAATGGTGCATTTGGAACTTCCATTCTTTATCTCTTGACTAAAATTATAACCAGACTAACGTTACTTAATTTATGGACAATGACAAACAATTGAATCATGGAATTTCCTGGTGTTGACCAGGTTCATTCTTTGAGCAACAACTGGCATTGATCAAACAAGGCATATTTTTTTGGGCAGTTGATGTGTTTATTATTCCAAATCATGTGACAATATAGCATGCTGCTGCTTGTCCTCAAGGGCACCGAAGTCAATTCGATCTAGAAGGAGAGAGGCCTGCTTGTCAATGCCTTTAATTTGTAGGATTAACTAAGCAATTAATCCACCAACTCTAGCGACTATTCCCTTAAATTCCATAGAGAAAGTTCTGGCCCTCTCCTTTCCGTTCTGAATTTAAAAACAGACAACCCAGTGAGATTTGCATTGCCACATATAATAAAGAATTGCCTACTAATTCTTTCACAGGCTCTGCCAACCCAAGGTTTGTTTTATTGTGCCCTGCTACTTAGAAAGGCCTCTCATCTCTTCTCTATGCTCTTGGAAGAGAGGAAGAAAGATTGTGTGACCGAGACAAGGGTAGGTTATCCACATGGGTTTCATGAGGCCTAAGAGACTCAGTCTTCTCTTCATTCTCATCTTGGCGTCGCTTATCTCAGTTTCATCTGCAGGTAGGTTTGAGTGGATCTCTACAACTTCAAATATTCTCATAGGAACTGTTCTTCTATCTCCTTTTGGAAATATTTGGTTTAAGGTCATCACTTGCATTGCTTAAGTTCTAACAGTTCTTTCTTCCACGATGACGTGCTACATATATATATATATATATTGATCTTATAAATTTTCTGCCTTCATATATGTAGTCCTCTGTGAATAAAAATTTGGAGTTATACAAATTCGCATATCCAACTGAAAGCAAAGGCTTGCTCCTTGGGCCAAGCAATTCCAGATTCGTTGTTACTTTTTCTAATATCCTAGCATATTTACATGCAAAACCAACTTTGTAATAATGTTTAGATTTCTCAGCAATTGTGAATAAATATTGAAGTTTCAAGCAAAAGCTTAATATCTGTCCATGAACTAACCGATAAACATGTCTGCATTTCAAAGCACCAGCAAGAAATATTGAAGTAGCCAGCTTGATGGTATGGCATATAACCTGTATAACTTTTTATTGACTTTATCTGCACTCATGGAAGACTGTTTGGTATACTGAAAAATTTTAAGAAACTTTGATTAGTTCTCTCTCTCTCTCTCTGCAGCAAAATTTAAGGAAGGAAAAAATGATCATTTATATTATGATGTTTTTCTCTTCCTTTTCTAATGAGATAATTTCCTTAATTTTCAGGTAGGAAGCAGAGGTTTTTTGATAATTATGCTGTACACATGGGATCCATGGTGAAGGTATGAAGCATCAAATGGAGGAGTTCTTTTCTCCTTTTGTTTCCAAAGTTAGATCAGACTATGCGTTAGCAAGCTTAGAGCTCGTCTATTGAAAAATGAATATTGAACTCCAAATCAAAATGAAGATGTTTGTTGTGCTAAAAAAGTATAGAGATGGCATTCCTAGCAGCACCATAATAATCCTTAATCCTTAGAATGATAGTAGCATATATATGAGAAGAGAAGTCAACTAAGCCTGATAGTATACATGATTTTTTATGAAGAAGGTTAAAGAGAAGATCAGAACACATATGTTTTGACTAAACATAATAAGCCAAGTGATTTACCAAATGAATAAAATTGTTTCGGGTTTCATCTTTGAAATATACTGACAAAGATTTTCAATGTGTATGGCAGGAGTCGGCAAAGAAGGTTGCGCACCATGAAGAAGGAGCCTTTATTGCCCATTCCAGAGTTCTCAAAGTTAATACAAATGACTATGGGAAATATGATCCTTCCCCATCTCTTGACAAGCCTCCTTTCAAGCTCATACCGAACTGATCGAGGTCTCTCCTTCTTGGGCCACAACAGTAAATAATCCGAGTGTTTTATGCTTTACGTGTAATTAGAAATTAATGGCGGTCTGAGATATATATATAAGCTACATAAGTTATGCAGTGGTACGTGTTATTATATTATAAGCCAGCAAAGAAGTATAGTAGTTGTAATATGAGACTCCCGTTATGGTGATCGTTTCAACTCAGGGCTTCTCCACATCGCTCTAATATTTCTTGTGCGTATATAGGAACTATGAGCTTTGACTGTTGATCGATATGCATATTAATTAAAAACATTCAGCTACTCGAGAAGATTAATTAGACTTTATATGGTCTTGTGAACACTTTCGAAGTGTTTCACAAAATTGGATGGATGGTTGGCCTGTTGGGGAGATTAAAAATCTATTTATGAGGTCCAGGTCACTACCACAAACGAAGGAAAATTTTGTAGGGAAAGCTGTTGGCTTGGGCTGCACCTTTCTATCATCCTGAGTTGACCAGAACACAGAACCAAACCACCTGGAGTCCCTTATCCAAAATTCCAAATGTTGAGCTTGTTTTTAGTATACGTCTCATTTGATAAGATGCATTGAGCAAGCTTTAAATAAAAAAATATTAAGATGAGTATATAATAATTAAAAAATTATAAAGAAAATAAAATTAGCAGTAAATAGCCAAAAATCTAGCAATATTCCAACAAAGAATCTCTGCTTTGCCTAGGGAGTTCACATTACACTATTAAATAGCCAAAAATTCTAGCAAATTTGGTAATAATATCATAGAGTTGCAAGCATGCTAGCAGCTGCTGTTCGGGCTTTGTAAAAAGAAAAGAAGCTAAAAGAATCGTTTTGACCTTTTCTTCTTATAAAAACCTTTTTTAGATAATATTATCAAATACTTAAATTTTAGAAAGTGTTTTTTTTATAAGATCACAAAAGTGTTTTTTTTTTTTTCTGAAAAAAAAAAGAAGCAATACTAAACACGCTTGCCTCTTCTAATATGAGTTTTTATTTAGTCCAAATTTGTCATAGGACCCAGTTTAATGCAAACTAAGAAGATCAGAAGGTATGAAGGCTGTACTCTCTTTCGCTAGCCTCATTTGGAAAATAAGAAGATCAAAAGGTGGATTTTTATAAATCTATGCTTGAGTAGTAAGTTCATGGATTCTTAAGGTTTTATTTGATTAATCTGTCCAAGAAATATAGTTTTTCCAATGCCTTATGTTTGATTGGCCACTCACTTTATAGAACATATAAGTGAAAATATTATTTTTGCTCCTATACATTATATCTAAGTCCATGAATTCATGAGTATTTCCTATCTTTTGATAATAGTAATCAAAATATATTATAAAATTAATATTAATATTAACCAGAAAAAGATAAGTGAATGCAAAAAAAAAAAAAAAAAATCTCATGGATTCAGCAAAATTTATTTTTGGTTTCTTTTTGAGTTGGGGATATTTTTTATATTTATAAAAATAAAATACAATGGCTTCGTATCACCATGAGAAAGTAACTTTTCAACCTATTGGATGGTGTCTTTCTACTTCTTGTATGGGTGTAAGAAGAAATTCCTATTGATTGGTTTGAATCCTCTACGAAATAGTCTAATAAGGATTCTCTATGTGTGTGTCAATGTCAAATTAGTATTATTAATACGATGATAAAGCGAAACAGAGCTCAGTGCAATGTTCAAGAGATCAAGCATTGGTTGTCGCAGATCAGCATTCCAGAATCCAAAGGTTGTTGTTATGCTAGCGGAGTGGATGACGTTTATACCTCAATTAAATCTCATGGGCTTTCTTTGCCGAAGGATCGCTTGGAGGCCTACAAAAGAAGCTCAACATGCCCAACTAAACTGTAAAGCCTGCTCCCTTGGATTTGTTACTCTCTCTCTCTTCTTCTTTTTTTTTTCTTTTTTTTTTTTTCCTTTCAATTTGCTGGACAGGGATGAAAGCCTTTTCCAACCAGTTCTGGAACTTTGGGTACTTTCCAGAACGGTAAGGCAGGGTGAGGCACACGCAGACGCTGCACGAACATGCTAATATTTTTATCAGATCCAGGATGAAGTTACCAATATTTTTCTTATGTTTTTCTATTTATTCTATAACATTTAAAAATAATCTTATATTGAATGAAAAAAAAAATATGCTTATAATTAAGTTCGCTTGCTATGAATTAACTTTCATCCGAGTTTTCAACTATATAGTTACAGTAAACTAGCATATTACAATGATATCAGAGTCAATTCAAATTCACTTGCTATCAATTAACTTTTATTCAAATTTTTCAACTATATAGTTTTGATGAACCAGCATATTACAATTGATATCAGAGTCAATCCAAGCATAAGAAAGAGTCATGGCATGAAAGAAAAGAATTACACATGAAATAGTGGTAAAGTTTTATCATGACGTGAAGCCATCAAAAAATAAATTGATGAGCTTAGGGCATTACATGTCTCCTGATTTCTGAATATTTGTTTTTCAAATATTACTTTTAAGTTTTTAGAGACTAAGCTGGGTATGTCTCGTTGAAAATGGTGTTGCACGAGTTATAAAGAGAAAAGGAATTAATCTGAAAGCCTCCACAGCAGCCCATCACAACACTTGAATCACATGCATGAAATGGAGAGTTTTTTTTTTAATCTTTTTTCCCTCCCCAGAAATTCTTTTATTGATCTTACTATTATGAGTTAGGAAGAGTTTGGTCCAACTTGGGCTTTGTGATGATGACAGCTATGAAAAAGTCTTTGTACATCGCTTTCGGTGTAATAAATTTTACGTGGATTGCACCGTCCCTCCTTATTGATTTACATGAATCTCACATGGCCTGACGCTGCAGAACGGAAGAGCAAGGATACGACATAACATTTTGATCGTAACGTTCATTTAAAGCCGTTCAGCCTTATTTTAAAATTGGTGTGCAGATAAAAATAGCCTTTCCCTTCAGCCTACTTCTATTCGCCATTTTGCTTGGATAATATCTAATGAAAAACTCTTTCCAATTCTAAACCATTCTTTCTCACTCTAGCTTTCGGTTGTAAGGAATCAGTCCAAGGTTTGAGCAAAATCCTCCCTCCTCGCTCTGAGAGTCCGATCTAAGGATTTCGTCCTGTTTTCGTTAGTGATATAAGTTTCTTCGTTGCTCAAAAAAAGTGCTCAAAAAAGTGTTCTGATTTTCGACCGAAAGAAAATATTTCTGCTTGGAGGCTGGAATACCTAGCTACTGAAGATTTCATTAACTTCAGCAGAAAATATCATCCTCTACAGGAAGTAAAAAGCCCTTGTTTATGTATCTTTTTATAGTTTCTTTAGTACACCAAATGTTTTGGTCGTTAAAGGAAGTTAATGCATTAGAAAACCGTTTAATACTCAGATAGCATCCCTGACATGTTATGATATTCTGAGAGTTATAACTCAGTCCACTAGCGAAGGTTATTGCTGGTAAGAGGGGTCAATACCTTTAGTTTCATTTATTTTATGCACGAATGTTATACTCTTTAACTAAGATATTATACCTTTTGAACTAGGGTGTCATAATAGTGTTTCGGCCGACATCAGATGTTATATGACGAACCTATAGCTCCGGTGACGTAGTTTATTAACTAAGATGTCCTAGTTCTTTGACTGCGGTATCGTAATATTTTTTCGGTCCTTAACATGATCTATATAGCTCCCGTGGCATGTTAAAACATCATGGGAGCCATTATTCAGACCATAGATGACAGATATTTCTGGTATTAGGGGTTCGAACATAAAACCTTAACGTTTTATGAATGGGTGTCATAGTTTTTAACTGGGGTATCGTATTTCTTTAACTGGAGTGTCGTAGGTTTGTAACTGCAGTATTGTAATGCTTTTTCGGGCTATAACACAATCCCTATAGCTCTCGTGGCATGTTACGACAACACCCTGGGAGTCATAACTCAGTCCAATAGGAGGGGTCAATACTTTTAGTTTCGTGTCCTTCATTGTTTTTATGCACAATATCATACTCTTTTAACTAGGATGTTATATCTTCTGAACTCGGGTGTCATTATAGTATTTCGGCCTACATCAGGTGTTATACCATGACCCTATAGCTTCGGTGTCATCATTTTACAACTCAGGTGTCATAAGTTATTTTCTGGAATATCGTAAGCTCCTTCCTTAACAGTTTCAGTTAGGGTGTTGTAATATGAAAACTAGGGTGTCGTAATAACTTTTCTAGGGTGTCGTAAGCAGCGATCTCTTTTTATAGCTCGGGTATCGTAAGTTGTTTTCTGAGGTTTCATAAGTTTCTGCTTTAGCAGTTACAGCTAGGGTAACATCATTTTATAGCTCGGGTGTCGTAAGTTATTTTCTGGGATGTCGTAAGTTCATTACTTAATAGTTTCAGATAGGGTGTCATAACAATCTTTCTGAAGTATCGTAAGTTCCATAGTCATCATCTTTGACATCTCGATACTCTATTTGCTGCTAGGGTATCGTCATTTGACAGCTTGAGTGTCATAAATTATTTTCTGGAGTATCGTAAGTTCCTACCTTAACAGTTTTAGCTAGGGTGCCATAATATGTAAACCATGGTGTCGTAAAAGCCCTGCCTTAATGTCTTAATTTTTAACTATTAATGGGTGTCGTAGTTTTTAACTGGGGTATCGTATGCCTTTAACTGGGTTGTCGTAAGTTTGTAACTACGGTGTCGTAATATTTTTCGGCTTATAACACGATCCTTATAGCTCTTGTGGCATGTTACGACACCTAGGTTCACATTATTCAAACCATATATGGCATGTTTTCCTAGTATCTGCGATTCAAACATAACTGGGGTGTCATATTTCATTAAATGGTGTGTCGTATTTCTTTAACTTGGGTGTCGTAATGCTTTGTCAGGATAAATTGATATCTAAATCTATGGATATCAATGTTTATGACTGTGTGCCTATATTTCCACAGATGATGCTGAAATTATAGATCTAAAAGAAATCAAACATATTTCCAACCATGCACCTTCACCCATCACTCAAAATGCAGGGGATGATACTATTGTTTCTCAAACTGGAATGGAATTCAATTCAGCAGATGATGTATATACCTTCTACAATGGATACGCAAAAAGAGTTTGTTTTGGAGTCACAACAGTGTGTAGCAGGGCCAACTACAACAAACAACTTTTCTTCAAGCACCTGGTGTGTTGGAGGTAAGAAAAATCTAGAAAAATAGAGAAGACCATGAATCCTAGGGATCTGGCAAAATTGATTGTAAGGCATCTATAAAAGCAAGACTGAATTCTACAAATAGTAAGTGAATATTTGTTGAGGTTTCTCTAAAACATAACCATCGGATTTCCATAACATCAACTGGTTATATACGGTCCTATAGGAGGATCAACACACCAGAGAAGGCAGAGATCAGCAATTTACATGTCGTGAATATGTCCACAACTCAGATATACTCTGCTATAGTAAGAAGAAAAGGGAGTAAAAGATAATTGGATTTCACATAGAAGGATGCTCGTAATTTCATTTGTCGCGAATATCAGTCTTAGCTGAAAGAAGGAGATGCTCGGTCGATGGTAATCCATTTCACCAAAATGCAAGTAAGAAATCCCAATTTCTTCTATAACCTAGACCTTAATGATAATGGATAGCTCAGGTCTGTCTTCTGGATTCACCAATATCAAGATTTGTATGTACATACTTTGGTGATGTTCTAAGCTTTAACTCAACCTACTTGACAAATAGATATCAAATGCCTTTTTGTCCATTCATTGGGATCAATCATCATGGACAGTCCACATTGCTTGGTTTCGCATTGTTGTCTGATGAGAGAACTGAGATTATAAATGAGTTTTTCATTCATGGCTGGATGCAAATGGTGGTCAAGCACCTAAAGACATAATAACTGATCAAGATAAGGCAATCGATGCTGCAATTAGGAAGTTTTTTCCTAATGCACGACATCGATTTTGTCTTTGACATATATTGAAGAAGATACCTGAAAAGATTGGCTACATTTGTATAGTAAATCTCAAATTTATGGTTGATTTTGATGAGGCAATATATGATTCACTGACCATACAGTCATTCGAGAAAAGGTGGGCAATCTCATAAAAAATATAAAGAATGCAAGGCTATAGATTTGTTAAATGGCTTTTACGAATGTCGAAATAAATGGGTCCCAGTTTACCTTAAGGATACATTCTTCGCAGGTTTGTAGGACATTATGTTTGGTTTATGTTAATGTTTGCAGAACTTTAAGAAGATATGTATATTTAATGCTTCTTTTTTTTTGACATAATTATGTACAAGAATACCATCTTCACAAAGGAGCAAGGGCATCAATCATTTCTTCGATGGTTTTATATATTCGAAGACTACACTCAAGGAGTCATAGATAAGTACGAAGATGCCTTGAAGAAAAGGTATGAGGCAGAAAATAAGGAAGATAATAGGAAATTGCAAATGAATGCTTTCCTAAAGACATCCTTACCTTTTGAGAGGCAAGCAGCAGGAAAGTATACAAGGCGCATGTTCAAAAAATTTCAGAATGAGATCCTTGAAATGACTGCATCAAATACTAAATTAATTGAAGTCGATGGAATCGGCAAGGAGATGATAAAAGATTATATCGTGTCATACGACAAAGTCTTGGAGGATGTCCAGTACTAGTGTCATTCCTTTCAGTCTAAGGGTTACCTACGTAGGCATGCCTTATTGGTTCTTCATCAAAGCGAAACATCTTATTTACCAGATAAATACTTCTTGAAGAGATGGTGCAAGAACATGAAATACCAATTCGACGATTTCGACATAAATTTTGAATGTTGTGATAAAAGTTCACAAAATTATGGTATGCAGTCATATTTTTTATTTTAAATATCTTATTATATATTTTTGATAAAATTATGTTATTGGTTGTAGATATGCTTTGATAAGTCATTGGATGATGAAGCTCGCAGAGATAGCATCTATATCTGAAGATACATTTAATTTAGTGATGAATGATCTAACATCGTTATTCAAAAGAGTTATGGATGCTAACTGCACAACTAAGGCAAGTACACAACTTGTAATTCAAAATCCCAAGCATATTAGGATGAAAGATTGTCCAAGAGAGAACAGATTAAAGAGTGAAGTTGAGAAGAAGTCAAAGAGATCAAGAAAAATATGGACAAGGCATCCATTGATGTTCCTCCTTTGCAAAATGAAATAAGAATTGGTTCAAGCAACAGGCAGACTTGTATGCAGTCAACTAACACCAGAGAGGATATGGAAAGAATTGTACCATCTATCGATACATTGTTAGACGAGTTTGATGCTTATGACACCCAAGTTCCCATTTTATGACACCCTAGTTGTATGAATACGACACTCATTCATCTAAGGCAGGACCTTACGACACCACAGTTCTCATTGTTGACCCAATTGATGATTTTGATGATTAACAAAACTATTTGAGTATAACAATTGAAGGCTCTAATGATTTTGATTAAGTTTTTCAGATTATAAGTCGATTGAATGATCAAAATCAGGAGTTAAATCTTGTTTTGGATCGAATCTAATGTCTAGGTAAGATTGTAGACATTAGAGTCGACTCTGAGAATCACAGAGCCGACTCCAGTATCTGGCACGGAAGTTAGAGTCGACTCCGAGACTGTTAGAGCCGACTCCAACAGAAAAGACAGAACGTTGATTTTTCTGGCCCCGACTTAGAGTCGACTCCGGGTCTGTTAGAGTCGACTCCAGAAAAGTTTCTTGTCGACCCCAGAAAAGTCAGAGACGACTCCAGATTAACGGATTAAAGTGTTTCGAGTTAGAGCCGACTCCAGAAAAGTTAGAGTCGACTCCAACCCACCTGGAATGAAAAATCAAATTGCCAGATCAGCTCTAACGGTAATATTTCTATTTTACTTTATTTCTAACGGATATATTTTGTTGCAAGGTACACTCCAACGGATAGTTTTTTTCCAAAACTGGTTTGAAAGAAATCTATAAAAAGGGAAGACTATCATTCAAAAACAAGAACGGAAAAACAAAGAAGAAAAACAGAAATAGAGAAATCCCAATTCAAAAATCCGAAAAGAGAGAGCCTGAATCTCAAGAGAAAAAACCTTCTAGCTCAAATCCACTCCACTCCAAAAAGCTCAAGAGGAATCCAAGGCATTCAAATCAAAGTTTTGGTGGATTTCCAAATTGGAGAAAGAGGATCAGTTTCTTGCTTTTCAATCCTTCTCAACTGCTTCAACTGTGAAGAATCGGAGCTGAGGCTTGATTCAATCTAGCAAGGAGAAGAAGAAAAGAAGAAAAGCTCAAAAGCCAACCAACTACAAATCAGGCTTTTCTAAACCTTGTTCATTTACTTGATTATTTGCTCATTGAGGAGCTGTGTACTTGAAAAATAATATTTCTTTTGTTTGTGTCTAGTTCAATCTGGGGGATTGAACTAGTGGAGGTAGTCTTACCTCGGTCAAGCTTGGTATAGCTTGTGTTAGGGTTTTTGTGCTGGTGAGCCCGAAAACCGGCTGGGTTCGTTGTGATCCCGGGAAAACAACAAGTTTGAGTTGTGAGCTTGTAAAACAACTCGGCTGTAATCAAGGAAGATTATAGTGTGGACCCAAGTGAATCTTGGGAGTGGACGTAGGTTGGATACACCGAACCACTATAAAATCTTTGTGTTTGCCGTGTCTCCTTTATCTCTATCTCTATCTCTATCTTATTGATTGTATTTTGTTTTTGCATCTGCATTCACTTTCACTCACACTAAGCAAACAAATATTTCAAAAGGTTTAAATTTTTTAAAGAACCCAATTCACCCCCCCTCTTGGGTTGTCATCTGGGCCAACAATTGGTATCAGAGCTAGTGCTCATTAGATTTTGATCACACGATCAAGAGCTAAAGATCCAAATGGCAGCTCAAGTTGGATTATTTGCTGAAGGTCATTCTACGAATAGACCTCCACTGTTTAATGGTTCAAATTATTCATATTGGAAAGCTAGAATGAGGATATTCATTCAAGCTTCTGACTATGAACTATGGGGTGTTATAATTAATGGACCTAGTACACCCACACATGTTATTGATGGCACTATTGTTCCTAAGCCCGAAAGGGACTGGAATGATAATGATAGGAAGATGGCACAGCTTAACGCTAAAGCCATGAATGTTTTATATTGCTCTTTAGATGCAAATGAATTTAATAGAATCTCCACATGTAATTCCGCAAAGGAGATTTGGGATAGATTAGAGGTTACCCATGAGGGTACCAACCAAGTAAAAGAATCTAAAATTAATATTCTTGTTCATAAATATGAGTTGTTTAGCATGGAACAATCTGAAACCATTGCATGCATGTATACTAGATTTACAGATATTGTAAATGGTTTAAAAAGTCTTGGTAAGACATATACTAACTCAGAACTTGTTCGAAAAATTCTTAGGTCACTACCAAGATCATGGGAAGCCAAAATGACAGCAATCCAAGAAGCAAAGGACCTCAACACTCTACCCTTAGAGGAGCTTCTAGGATCACTTATGACCCATGAGTTGACAATGAAGCAGCACGTAGAGGAGGACACAAAGAAGAAGAAAATGATTGCCCTCAAAGCTGCAAAAGAAGAAGAGAGCAGCAGCGATGATGATGATGATGATGATGAAGAGACTGCTCTCTTAGCTAAAAAGTTTAAAAGATTCATGAGGAGAAAGAAACCCTTCCACAAGAAGAAATTTGGAGCAAAGTGGGAAGGAGAAAAGGATAAGAACAAGGACAAGGACAAAGAAAAAGAGAAAGACCCCTTGACTTGCTATGAGTGTAATAAACCGGGGCACTTTAGAATGAATGTCCTAAATTAAAGAAAGCCTACAAAAGAAAAAGAAGGCTTATGTGGCGACTTGGAGTGATAGCGAAGAATCTTCTTCCGAAGAAGAAGAACAAAAGGAAGTCGCAAATGTATGTTTTATGGCGGACGACAACGATGAGGTAAGTTCCGATAACCCTTGCGATGAGTTTGCATTTGATGAATTATTTGATGCTTTTAATGAACTTGTTGGCGATTTCAAGGTTTTGAAAAAGAAATACAAGCTTTTGAAAAATGAAAATTCAACTTTCATTAAAGAAAAGGAAGATCTTAATAATGAAGTTAAGAAACTTAAATCTGAAAATAAAATTTTGGTAAAAGAAAAAGAATTAATTTCCAATGAAAATGATAAACTAAGGAAAGAGGTTGAAAAATATAAGAACATAGTTGATAAGTTTACCTTAAGCTCAACTAAATTGAACATGTTATTAAATAGTCAAAAAGCAGTTTTTGACAAAGCCGGATTAGGGTATAACACTTTTAGAAAACAAAAATCACTGAAAAATATTTTTGTACGTGCTGGCCAAAGTAATTTTACATGCTTTTATAATAAAAAAGGACATAAATCTTATGAATGTAAAATTCTAAAACCTAATAAAAACTTAAATATTAAAGGAAAGAAAATATGGGTTCCAAAAGGAACATTTTTATTGCTACTAACCATGAAGGACCCAAGAAAGCTTGGGTACCTAAACATAAGACTTGATCATCTTTGCAGGAGTGTCTTGCGGCCAAAAGATCAAAGCAAAAGTGGTATCTTGATAGCGGCTGCTCAAGGCACATGACGGGTGACAAAGATCAATTCATCACCCTGAAAGCAAAAGAGGAGGAGTAGTTACATTTGGGGATAATGGCAAAGGCCAAATCTTGGGGCTTGGTAACATTCAAATAACTCCCTCCACATATATTGAAAATGTCTTATATGTTGATGGTTTGAAACATAATTTAATTAGCATTAGTCAATTATGTGATAAAGGTTTTAAAGTATCATTTGAATCTTCTATATGCACAGTTGCTAATCCCATTGATAATAGCATTGTTTTTATTGGAAATAGAAATGGCAATGTATACTTGATTGACTTAGACAATTTGTCTACTAATAATCATTGCTTAGTTGCTAATAATGCTAATATGAATGAGATTGGTTGGTTGTGGCATCGAAGATTAGGTCACGCAAGCACACACCTGATTTCAAAACTAATTAGAATGGATTTAGTAAAAGGACTACCTAAAATAGATTTTGAAAATAAAAATATGTGATGCATGTCAGTTTGGAAAACAAACGAGAAGTTCTTTTAAATCTAAAAATGTTGTTTCAACTTCTAGGCCATTAGAGCTACTTCACATGGACCTTTTTGGACCAACTAGAACCACAAGTCTAGGAGGAAAGAAATATGGTCTTGTGATAGTAGATGATTACTCTAGATTCACTTGGGTAATGTTTTTAGCTCACAAAGATGAGACTTTCTCGATATTCCTGAAATTCTTCAAGAAAGTAACAAATGAGAAAAACACTACCATAGTGTCTCTAAGAAGTGATCATGGAACTGAATTTGAAAATCACTTATTTGAAAGTTTTTGCAATGAAAATGGTATTAATCATAATTTTTCTGCACCAAGAACCCCTCAACAAAATGGAGTAGTTGAAAGGAAAAATAGAACTCTAGAAGACATGGCCCGTACCATGCTATGTGAAAGTAAACTCCCGAAATACTTTTGGGCGGAAGCTATTAACACAGCATGTTACATCCTAAATAGAGC
>UESW01004368.1:268719-500063 GCA_900491605.1 Calamus simplicifolius | reverse complement strand
CCCAATTGCTAAGGAACATTTATCTAGAGTTTGATGATTAATTTGAATAGTTTCAGATCCTTGAAACTTGATTTTTTATCTCTGAAACTGTTAGAGTCGACTCTAACAGTTTGTGGAGTCGACACCTTAGTTTTTGATGTTCTGTCTAAGCAATTAGAGCCGACTCCGGCTTCTGTAGAGCCGACTCTAATTCGAGCGCTGACAGACTTTCTGGTTCGGAGCCGACACCCAGTTTTCGGGAGTCGACTCTAGGTCGAACTAGGTCAAAAATAAAAAGGCGGAGTCGACCCCAAATCATTTTATCCGTCTCCCAAAACCCCTCCAAGGAGTTCCAAAGCCTTTCCAACCTCCCCAATCTTCTCAAAACCTTTGATTACACATTCCAATCAACTCAATGGCACCCAAGAGGCGCGGTTTCATCGGAGGAGCGTCCGTTCCCACGAGGCGACGCACGATTCGGAGGCAACCCTCGCCATCCTCCTCTTCGGCCACTCAAGAAGATTCCCCTTTCACCCTCTTCACCCAAAGTAGATCAACTAGCCGGTAAGACTATCACAACTGGAAGGAAGGTCAACTTTGATTTCTTTGAGTCGGAGGGCTTCTCAATAGGAAGATGTTTAAAAGAAATGGGGTGGGAAAAGATTTGTTCATTAGATATCCCCACTTATCCTGCCCTAGTGAGAGAATTTTACAATGATTTGAGTAGAGGAGAAGGCGGTTTAGTCAGTATTGTAAGAGGAACTAGAGTTGTAATAACTGCTGAAATCCTTGGAAATCTGTTGGAAATGCCCACAATTGGTATTATGGAATATCAGCATGATGATAGAAGTGGTGCATTGTCAAGAATGTTAGGGAGGGATGTAACCGAGTTTGAGGAAATTCTTGCTAATCAATTAAATCTGGAGCTCAGGTTACTACACAACATATGTGGAAGAATTTTATTCCCCAAAATTGGTAGATTTGAGTACGTCTCGGAGCGAGACATTCTTTTGATGGATTGTATTATAACTGGAAGGCCAGTCAACCTAGCTGGCATGATGATTGGTTATATGGCAGAGGCTGCTACAAAGAAAAGATCTACACTGCCATATGGTATGGTTCTGACATTGATCTTTAGAAGCCAAGGTGTGCTAATTATGGATAATGAACCCCTAAGGAAATTAAGGCACACTGACTATTATAGTATTTCTACTATTCATCGGATGGGCTTCAAGAAGTTAAATGGTATCTGGATGAAAGGAGGACGAGAAGAAAGAGCTGAGAGAGATAGAACTGAAGAGGCCAGAGTAGAAGATATCCCTGGACCATCCACTGCGGGACCATCAGTCCCTGATCCATTTATTGCGGGACCATCTACAGCTGGACCTTCAGAAGCTGGACCGAGCACAGTTCCCTCTCCTCCACATCTGTCTGTTACTGCTTCTGGGAGATTCTCTGATGAGCAGATTGGTCAGTTGAGAGCCTTGCTTGCTGAATATGACAGTCAGAGATCTCATGAGATTAATCAATTAAAAGAAGACTTCAATCAGCTAAAAGAAGAACTTAACTCGAGACTTGACATGATTTCCTTTTCCATAAGCAATTCTGTTGAATCCTTTGGTGCTGAACTTCACAAAATCTTTGAAAGGATGGAAGGCATTGCTGATGGCTCGGGATCTTATGTTCATGCAACTGGTCAACTGAAGAAGGACATTGACCTTGCAGTCTCACAGATTGAAGCTTGTCTTGAAAATTTTAAGAAATCTCAAAAAGATGATGTAATGGAAATCATAGGTCACTTGAAGAAAATTGTATTCAAACATATCTGACTTTGATTTTGATTTTGATACTCTTTTGTATCTTAGGTTCTCCAGTTTACTTTATCTTGATAGTTTGTATTTAGGAATTTGAGTATCTAATGTATCTCACTTTGGAATGTACTTGAATCAACTTATGTAATGTTTCTTACTTATGTAATGCAATTACACATTTTCAAATCTGTCTATGATTGACTGCTTGAATCCCTATGTCTTATTGAACCAACAATTTTTCTCTAATAACTTTCTTTATCTAATACTCTCCTTATTGCTGATAACAAAAAAGGGGGAGAGATGGTTGAATATGCAAAAAAAAAAAAAGACTTGAAATTTTAATGAGAGATGGTTGAATATGCAAAAAGAAAGAAAGAAAGGGGGAGAAATGATTGTTTATGCAAAAAGAAAGAGACTTGAAATTTTAATCAGTTCAATTAAAATTGATTTTTATATATAGGGGGAGCTATTCAATGCAGGGGGAGCTTAACAACAAGCTTAATTGCAATTTTTGTACATTTAGTTTAAATGTTCATAATTGATGGCTTATATAGAACTCATGCATAATTTTAAAAGTTCACTTTGAATATTGGCATCAAATCCTTCATTAAAATGTTTTAAGCTTTAAAATGACTATAATCTTTAGTTCGAATGAATTTTTTAAATGCATATACTCAAAGTTTTTGTTATCATCAAAAAGGGGGAGATTGTTGACCCAATTGATGATTTTGATGATTAACAAAACTATTTGAGTATAACAATTGAAGGCTCTAATGATTTTGATTAAGTTTTTAGATTATAAGTCGATTGAATGATCAAAATCAGGAGTTAAATCTTATTCTGGATCGAATCTAATGTCTAGGTAAGATTGCAGACATTAGAGTCGACTCCGAGAATCACAGAGCCGACTCCAGTATCTGGCACGGAAGTTAGAGTCGACTCCGAGACTGTTAGAGCCGACTCCAACAGAAAAGACAGAACGTTGATTTTTCTGGCCCCGACTTAGAGTCGACTCCGGGTCTGTTAGAGTCGACTCCAGAAAAGTTTCTTGTCGACCCCAGAAAAGTCAGAGACGACTCCAGAATTAACGGATTAAAGTGTTTCGAGTTAGAGCCGACTCCAGAAAAGTTAGAGTCGACTCCAACCCACCTGGAATGAAAAATCAAATTGCCAGATCAGCTCTAACGGTAATATTTCTATTTTACTTTATTTCTAACGGATATATTTTGTTGCAAGGTACACTCCAACGGATAGTTTTCTTCCAAAAATGGTTTGAAAGAAATCTATAAAAAGGGAAGACTATCATTCAAAAACAAGAACGGAAAAACAAAGAAGAAAAACGGAAATAGAGAAATCCCAATTCAAAAATCCAAAAAGAGAGAGCCTGAATCTCAAGAGAAAAAACCTTCTAGCTCAAATCCACTCCACTCCAAAAAGCTCAAGAGGAATCCAAGGCATTCAAATCAAAGTTTTGGTGGATTTCCTAAATTGGAGAAAGAGGATCAGTTTCTTGCTTTTCAATCCTTCTCAACTGCTTCAACTGTGAAGAATCGGAGCTGAGGCTTGATTCAATCTAGCAAGGAGAAGAAGAAAAGAAGAAAAGAAGAAAAGCTCAAAAGCCAACCAACTACAAATCAGGCTTTTCTAAACCTTGTTCATTTACTTGATTATTTGCTCATTGAGGAGCTGTGTACTTGAAAAACAATATTTCTTTTGTTTGTGTCTAGTTCAATATGGGGATTGAATTAGTGGAGGTAGTCTTACCTCGGTACAAGCTTGGTATAGCTTGTGTTAGGGTTTTTGTGCTGGTGAGCCCGGAAAATCGGCTGGGTTCGTTGTGATCCCGGGAAAACAACAAGTTTGAGTTGTGAGCTTGTAAAACAACTCGGCTGTAATCAAGGAAGATTATAGTGTGGACCCAAGTGAATCTTGGGAGTGGACGTAGGTGTTGGATACACCGAACCACTATAAAATCTTTGTGTTTACCGTGTCTCCTTTATCTCTATCTCTATCTTATTGATTGTATTTTATTTTTGCATCTGCATTCACTTTCACTCACACTAAGCAAACAAATATTTCAAAAGGTTTAAATTTTTTTAAAGAACCCAATTCACCCCCCCCTCTTGGGTTGTCATCTGGGCCAACAGCGCCGATGCGGGGGTCGGTCTTTGGCTACATTATCATAGGACAGAGAGGCAATGCGAAGCGATGCATAAGAAGTGCACTTTTGTTTTAATAAAATTGAAGAGTGGGGTATCCAGACCTAGAAACATTCACTTGGGCACATCACTGGTAGTACCGGCGAAGGTTGTCAGAATTCCAGGTTGAGGGAGTGACCTTCCGTCCAGTTCCTTGAGTCAGTAAGCTCCTCGGTGAAGGGCCTCCATGACCCGATAGGGCCCCTCCCAATTAGCTTCGCCCATGTTGATATTGGGGGCAGACGAGTTGGCGTTTCCCTTTAGCATCAAACTTGCGCTTGAGGGCTCCGATGAAGAAGTTGCTAAAAACAGACTGCTAAGGGAACGCTGAAGACCGACTCTGCTGTATCTCAGCGAGCCATAGGTAAGGCGCCATCAAAGAATGCTCCGAAATCTCTTTTTCAGCAAACAAGTGTGAAGAAGAGAAAGGAAGGAGGCCATAGAGATTCTAGTGGAAATGCAAAAAAGCGTTTTCGTATGACCTCATAGTGGAAACGCAAAAAGGAAATTGTAAGACATTGTAAAGAAAATTTACAATAAATAAAAATTTTATTAATTGCCCAACTTGCGAGTGTTGAACAATTTTTATTTTAGCTAATTAGGCTTCACAAAATGAATCCGTAGTTATAAGTCTATTTATTATCCCAATTTAACTATTAGAATAAATATTAATTACTTTGAATTTATTAAGAATTGATACTCTTATGGATGTTTGTAGAAAAGGAGCCTATAGATGGAAAGAACTCAATTTTTAAAATCCAACAATGCATGACACTCAAATCAGGATTTTGTTTGCCAAAAAAGGAAGAAAGAGATGATTTCGCATGATTCTTGATACAAACTAAGGCAGGTGATGTAAAATAGATGGTTAAAGAGTTTTCTCATGATATCTAAATGATCTTGAACCCGATTGACTCTAATTTTGACTTGAAGAAAGCCCTAATAAACAAGCTCTATAAAAGAAGGACCTCAGGCAGTAGTCCGGGAGGAGAGTTTTCTCTAAAGTTCTTTTTATTTTTCTTTTATTGAGATCATTGTATTTAGGCCTGGAAAAGAAAAATTATGGAGGGGATGCTGGTGGTAGCAATGCGTGGCTAGATTCCTTCAACTTAGGATGATGATGAAGCATATAACCAAGTTCTATCTTTCTTTTTGTTCTTGATTTTTATGCAATAAAAACATGTTCTTTTTTCATATATCTTTCAAGTTATTTTTTTATCGAGGTGTTGATCTGTCATATATGGCCTGTACCCTCTATCGATGTGCCATGATCTCAGGATACGGTACGTGCCTAAAAGAGACAGATCGTAGTATGATTGATTAGACCCCTAACCTTACGATTAATTAGATAGTTTATACTCTAAGCGGACGTATCATGATCTCCTGATACGGCTCATGCCAAACAAGAGATAAATTATTCTAATTCTGAATTTGCAAAAATTATTGCTATTGCAACATAAAGAGAAGAAGATAAAACCTGTATGCATGGTAGATTCGAATTTCTGGATTGCTTCTCCTGCTATCTTAATTTCATTAATTAATTAGTTGTTATCTTTTAATAATCATTATTCTAAATATAATCATTTACATATTATTTTTTTATTTTTTCATGAAATAATTGCCCTTGATCCTCGAGGATATGATCCTGATTCACAACTAGCTATAGTAGTGACTAGGTTTTATTTTTGACCGCCAATGGTAGCGATCAAATTTTAGCATCATTGCCGGGGTTCGATGCACGATTAGTTCATGAGAAAAAAAAATAAAAAAATTACCATAAATATTCTCTTAATTTTATTCTTATTTTTAATTTTTTATTGGATCATTATTATTCGTGCTTCTATATAAAAGAAAAGAGTAAAAAAAATTCTTTTTTGTTGAATAGTTAGTGCTCTCTTTAGTTTATTGCTTACTTTTAGTTACCTTAATTATTAGATTTCTATATTTTCCTTTTAACAAAAAAATTACTTTCTTTCTTGTCACAAATCTACTTTTAACCTAATTAACTTTTTCTTTTAATTAACTTACCTTAAAGAACCTAAAAGAAAACCCTAAGACACTTTTCATAAAACATAATTAATTTAAGAAAATAAATAATAAACTTTAAAAACTTTCTAACTTATTTAGACATCTTGTTTGAATTGCATTGCATTTTCATAAAATACTTTAAGGGCACAAATCCCTAATCAAGATAAGGTGAGAAGTTGATCATCCTTTCTTGGCCCACAAACTACATCCTTCATTTTGCATTAACCCAAGCCTTTAACTTTAAAATTAACTAGACGTTAGCCCCTAAGGAACTCGAGTTCAATAGGACAAGGCATCCGAAAGAATTGGACCAGGTCAAGATTGACTGATTAACTGATGTCTAGAAAAGGAAAAGAAAGTGGTTATTTAATTGGTTTCATTCGCCTACCTAATAAGCAACGGGGGAACCTCCACTGATCTTATCCTTAACTGGCTAGTTGATCGGTTAATTTTTGACTTGGAGGGCTCCAAGGCGGTCTTGGAAGTTAGAAGCTGTCTAGATCTAGGTTAAGCCTAGAGTAGAGAGTCTAATCTTTGTTAACTTGATTGCTAATAATTATTAAATCCTAATTAAATTATTCTTCATTGCTCTTAGTTCTAGAAATCTTTTAGGATATTTTCTTTAGAATCTTCTGCTTTCTCTTCTATTACATTAGTTTTTTTAAAAAAAATTAAATTACTGTTTGCTTTAGAGTACGCTGATAGGGTGTATGCTTGGTCATCAATCGTTACAACCCGATCTTGTACCCTTAGATCTTGAGATAGAAAGAAGATTTAGAGCAAACAAACTTAGAATTATGGACTCTAATAACAAAAATAATCCACCATGCTAGTTAAAGTAGTATTTCACTCCTTTAAAGTATACCTACTTTCCTTGCATTCAAGTAACTCCAGTGGAAGCCACTCAATATGAGATCAAGTCAAGCATGATTCAAATGTTACCTTCATTTTATAGACTTGCAAATGAGGACCCTTACAAACATTTAGATGAGTTTCTCGAGATTTGTTCGATCGTAAAAATTCAAAATTTTTCTGACGATGCTCTTAGACTTAAGTTGTTCCCATTTTCTCTCAAAGACAAAGTCAAATATTGGTTAAATTCATTAGATACTGTAACTATTTCAACCTGGAATCATCTTCAGAGAAAGTTTCTCAAGAAATACTTTCCTATAGAAAAAACTAATCAAATTAGAAAAGCCATAAAAAGTTTTTTTCCAAACAGATGGAGAGATGTTTCACGAGACATGGGAGAGATTAAAAGAATTGATTAGAAAATGTCTACATCATGCCATACCCAAATAGCAACTGGTCCAATGCTTTATGATGTTTGTCAGAAAAGCACTAGCAAATGGTTGATGCTTCATGTGGTAGGACATTTATGTTAAAGAAAGAACATGAAGCTTGGCAACTCTTTGAGACATTGAGTGAGAATTCATTATATCATATGTTTGCTCGTAGAAACCCTCCCGTAGGACCTAAAAGAGGTGGAATATATGAAATAGATCATTCTATAGATATCTATACTGAGGTAGATGAATTATCCCAAAAACTTGATCGAATTCTACAAGTTGGAAACACCTCTTCCCCATCTACTCAATTACATGAGATTTGTATAATCTGTTCAAGTCCGACCCATTCTATAGGTGAATGTTCAATCGCATACCAATTTTTTGAGCTTGTTCAAGAGCAAGCCCATCAAGCTCAAACCCGAATGGCTCCTAGACCAGAAAATGATCCATATTTGAATACTTATAATTCTGGTTGGCGAAATCACCCAAATTTTTTTTGGAAACCTCAACCTATAACCAATTCATCATCAAGCGGGCCCAATTATGAGGAAACCAATTTTAGAAGCATGTCATATTCACAATACTCAAGCATCCCACAACCTCCACCGAGTAATCATTATCCTACTTTCGAATATAAGATGTTACAAGTATTGAAATGACTAGAAATGAATACTCAACTCCTTCACTCACACACACAATCCATTGCAAAACTAGAAATCCAAATAGATCAACTAGCCACAGCATTCAGTGAAAGAGAATGGGGTAAGCTACCGAGTCGGCCCAAAGCTAAACTTAGGGACCTAAACATCCAAGGATCAAAACAAGGAGCCCAGATTAACCAACTAAGTATTATTCATGCATTAAGATCTGAAAAATAAATAGATAACTAGGTGGGTATATATGAAGAAGAAGAATTAGAAGTCCGATCACTTGAACAACTTATTGAGCTAAGTCAGCCCAAAATACCTGAAGCATCAGAGTTTGATGTAATGCCCAACCCACCAGCTGAGCTCATGCCAAAGAAAGATAAATAGAAAATTAGGGTTGTAGCACAATTCCCAAATAGACTTAAGCCCAACCAAAATTTAGTCCAATTCGATAAGATTTTAAAGGTCTTTAAGCAAGTTAAAGTGAACACCCCTTTACTGAACATGATCCAACAGGTCCCAACCTATGCTAAATTCCTTAAGGATCTATGTACCAAAAAGAAGACCATCAATATGCCCAAGAGAGCCTTTCTGGCAGCCAGTGTGAGCTCTTACCTATCAAACCATATGCCAATAAAATACAAATATCCAGGGTCACCTACTATTTCATGCATTATGGGGAACACCCTCATAAATAAGGCTTTATTAGACTTAGGGGATGAGTTTTAATATATTATCATACTCTATATATGAGCAACTAGGGTTAGAAGAACTAAGCCTACGGAAATGATCCTATAATTAGTAGATCTATTAGCCCAGATGGCAACCCAAGAGGAGGGGGTGAATTGGGTTCTTAAAAATTTTGGTGCTTAAAAATAATCTCACAAAGTAATAGTGCACTAGGATATATGCAATGAGTGTGGTGCTAAGAATGCAAAGCAGTGAATAAGGATAGAGTAGAGACAAATAGAGATAAGCACGGCAAATATAAGAGATTTATAGTGGTTCAATGTTAGCTACACCTACATCCACTCCCAAGGAACTCTTGAGCCCACACTATAATCATCCTGATTATAGCTGAGTTGTTTTACAAGCTCACAACTTAAACTTGTTGTTTTACAACGGGATCACAACGAACCCAGCCGGTTTTCACAGGTTCATCAGCACAAAACCTATCCCAAGCTTTCTAGCTTGACCAATGCTAATCTGCCTCCCTTGATTCAATTACCTGATTGAATCAGTAACCAAATATAATAAGAGTAAGGTTACAACATATATAAAGCTCCTCAAATGAGTAAATAAGATAATATAATCAAGATAAAAATTAGAAAAGCCTGATTAGAATATTTCTAAAGTTGGGCTTTTCTTTTTTTCTTCTTTACTCAGAAATGATCTTCCTCAAGTTGTGCTAGAAGCTCTGGAAGAATCATTGAGATAGAGGCTATTGAAGAACTATAGCTCTTTTTTTCTCCTTTTGATTTGATGGAAATCCTTCAAGATGAACTTTTGAATACTTTGGAATTCTCTAAACTCAGTTCCAAATAAAGGGTTTTGAATTTGAGATTTTTCCTTTTGATTTCTCTCTTATCTTTTCTCTTTTGAAACGATCGGATGGCTTCTCTTTTATAATCTCCTCTTAATTCACTTTTATATGAAAACTAGCCGTTAGAAGTACTTGAGAATGTGTTTTGTACGAAAGAGGAAAAGCCATTGAAGTTTGTTGGAAAAAAGTTAACCGTTGGAGTCGTCTCTAACATTTCTAAAATTTGCCTTTGACAGATTAGAGTCGGCTTTAATAAGACCTAGAGTCGGCTCTAATTTAGGTGTTCAAAAGAAAACTTTTGCTCATCGCAGAGTCAGCTCTGACTTTTCATGGGGTTGACACTTCTCGTGTGGGAGTCGGCTCTAGTGAATGCGGGAGTCAGCTCTAATTGAGCCACACACAAAAAAACTATTCTCTGTATAACCATTAGAGTCGGCTCTAATTCTCTTCAGGAGTTGGCTCTAATTGGACACAGAAATGAGACTCTCTATCTTTTGATTAGAGTAGGCTCTAATCTCTGCAAGAGTCGGCTCTAATCCGTGCCGAAAATGCCATACTGTTTCGATACGCTTCGGAGTCAGTTCTAATGCTTCTAGAGTCGGCTCTAATTACTGAAACTTGATATTTGACACAAGACATGGATTCAAACTCAATTTTTCTTGGATCTTGATCAATTAAACATTTTAAATTTCTAAAATACTTAACCAAAATCATTAGTAACATAAGAAATATACTCATGTGGTTTTTGTTATTCATCAAAATCAATAATTGGGTCAACAATCTCTCCCTTTTTGATAATGATAGTCAACAGAATTTTAATAGCTCTATTTCAAATATTTTGCTTAACTATTCCATGAATTAGAAATTTTATCCAATAATTTATACAATTCAAATCAATCAATTCTAATTATCAATAATCAATTCTAATTATCAATTCAAGTCATTCAAATTAAATAAGCTCCCCCTGAGTAATTAATTGCTTCCCCTATGTATGTGCATATACAACTCTCCCCCTTTTTTGTCATCAACAAAAAAATAAGGAAGTATAGGGTAGTATTACCATAAGATTCTAACTATAGATTTCTAAACATAAACTAAGATTGATTGATTGATTGGTTAGATTTGATTGACTTGGATTGTCTTGGCAGCAGGAAAGGAAGGGATCTTTCACTTCAAATCAAATCTTAGAAGTCTCTTTAATTCTGTCAAGATCTGTCCTATTCCATCCTTCTGAGTCTTCAGAAATTTATTCAATAATCTTTCAACAGTGGAGGCAGCTACATTAATTTTTCCTTGAAGCTCTACATTACATTTAGAGTAGGTATCTGAGTCATCACCAATACCTATGATCTTATCAAAAATAGCTTGTAACTCTGATTTCAAACCATCAGCCGAAGTATTGATTGACTTTTCTATCTTCTCTACCTTCTCTTCCAAAATGTAAACTAGTTACCTTATCCTCAAGAGCTGATCCCGAATGTTATCTTTAATCCTCTCCTCCTGCTTGGCAAGTGCAACATTCATTATCTCTTTAAATTGGGCAACTTGCTTGGTAGTAAAAGCAGAGGAGGGTCCAAAAGTTGCTGCCAATGGTGGAGCGAAAAAAGAACTCGGTCCAGATGGAGGAACAGATGGTCCAAGAGCAAAAGATCTAGGTGCAGGTGCTGAAGGCCTGGGAACCTCCTCAATATCATTATCATTATCATCATCCCTGACTCCTCTGATTGGCACTGACATATTAGACTGTCTCTGCCTTTGTCATTGACCATTTATTTTTCTGAATCCCATGCGATGAAGAGTGAAAATGTTGTAGTAATCAGTGCGCCTTAACTTCTTTTGATGCTCATTTTCCAAAATATCTACCCTTTGGCTCTAAAAAATCAATGTCAAAACCATTCCATAGGGCAAGGTAGATCTTTTCTTTGTCCCATCCTCATCCATGTAACCAATCATCATCTCGGCTAAATTAATTGGATGTCCATTCAACACAATCCATAATAATCACATCTCTTTCAGAAACATATTCAAATCTACCAGTTTCTTGAAATAAAATTCTGCTACAGATGTTGTGTGATAATCTCAATTCCAAACTTAACTAATTTGCTAAAATTTCTTCAAATTTAGTAACCTCTCTTCCCAACATTCTTCATAAGGTTTCACATCTATCAGTGGGGTGAGTGGCAGTCATTCCAACAACAGGTATTTCCAAAATATTCCCCAAAATTTTCAAAGTAATGCAAACATAGGTGCCTTTCACATAGCTTACTAAACCGTCATCTTCTCTACTGACATTATTGTAAAACTCTCTCATAAGTGCAGGATAGGCGGGGATATCTAGTGAGCAAACTTTCTTCAACCCATATTCCGTAGAAGTCTCCCAATGTCAAAGCCTTCTAGGTCAAGGAAATGAAAGTCTACCTCTCTTCCCATAGTGATCGCCTTTCTAGCCAAGAAGTTGATTTGTGGTGAGGGAGGAGTAGGAATGGCATCCGAAGTAGAGGAAGAGGAAGTCGATGGCATGCTTGGAGAGGGCTACCTCGTTGGACGATGCGTGGACCATCTACCCATGGTGATGGCAACTTTAATAGAGGATGCACGGCACTTGGGTGCCGTTAGAGATCAAAGGAGGTTGAAATCAAGGATTTTGGTAGTTTGAGAGGAGTGGAAGGGAAATTGGAACGATTTAGTCGATTTGGTTTGAAAAAGTGTCGGCTTTGCCCTAGAAATAGTGACCGGGGATCACTTAGAGTCGGCTCTAAACTGATACAACAGTCAGTGCTCAAAATAGAGTAGGCTCCAACAGTAATTAGAGTCAGCTCTAATGAGAAGGCTATCTAGTCTTAAAGTCGACTCCAACTCCAGTAGAGTTGGCTCCACGATAGTTTCAATGACAAATAAGAGTATCAAAGTCTAAAACTTGTCAAGCCATGATAAAAACTCTAGATAATTTTTTCTTAAAACATGGGGATCATAAGATTCAAACATCTAGATGATTTTCCTTAGAAACATAACAAAGTTTTCAAAAAAATAGATTAAAATCTAGATAATCATTCTTAGAGGTTTCAAATCTATTCCAGTGGATCACAAACACCTAATTCTCCTCTAAGATAACAAAATCTCTCTTCACTTAAGGGTTTTATAAATATATCAGCTAATTATTCTTCAGTACATACATAATTAAGACAAACATCATTGTTAGCAACATATTCTCTAATGAAATGATGTCTAACTTCTATATATTTAGTTCTAGAGTGTTGAATTTGGTTTTTTGGTAAGGTTTATTGTGCTAGCATTGTCACACCTAATAGAAATTTTATCAAGTATGATACCATAGTCTTCAAGTTATCACTTAATCCAAAGGATTTGAGCACAGCAACTTTCAGCTGCAATATATTCAGCCTCAACAGTTGATAATGCAATTGAATTTTATTTTTTGCTAAACCAAGAGATTAAGTTACTGCCTAAGAATTGGCATGCACTACTTGTGCTTTTTCTATCTAGTTTACAACCAGCAAAATTAGAATCGGAATATGTAATCAGATTAAATGGTGAGTCTCTAGAATACTATAATCCTACATTTTTTATTCCACTTAGATATCTAAAAATTCTTTTTACAGCAATTAAATGAGATTCCCTAGGATCAGATTGATATCTAGCACAGACATACAACAAACATAATATCAGGTATACTAGCTATTAAATAAAGTAGAGAACCAATCATACCTCTATAAAGCTTTTGATCTATTTTCTTATCATCTTCATCTTTATCGAGTTTGCATGAAGGACTCATTGGTGTACCAAAAGGTTTGACAATTTTTATTCCAAACTTCTTAAGAATTTCCTTTGTATACTTTGTTTGATTGATAAAAATTCTCTCTCTTTCTTGTTTGATTTGAAATCTAAGGAAGAAGTTCAGTTCTTCCATCATGCTTATTTTAAATTCTCCCTGTATTAGCTTAGAAAAATCTTGACAAAGAAGATTGTTAGTAGCACCAAAAACTATATCATCAACATAAATCTGTACCACTAATAAATCCTTTTCTTTCTTTTCAAAAATAAGGTTTTATCAACATTACCTCTAGAAAAATTATTTTCAATCAAAAATCTACTAAGTCTATCATACCAAGCTCTAGATGCTTGTTTTAAACCATAAAATGCTTTGTGTAGTTTAAAAACATGATTTGAAAATTCATGATCTTTAAACCAGGTGATTGTTCAACATAAACTTTCTTATTTATAAAATTATTTAAAAATATACTTTTTATATCCATCTTAAATAAATTATTGTTCATGCAACATACAAATACAAGTAACAACCTTATGGCTTCTAATCTAGCAACAGGTGCAAAGGTTTCATCGAAATCGATACCTTCTTCCTGATTATATTCCTTTACAACTAGTCTAGCCTTATTTCACTTGCATAGCTAACATCCAATAACTGTCCTTTTTAGCTTCCTCAATAATTTTGGGCTCTATATAAGACACAAATGCAAGATAATTATTGATATTTCACATGAATTATCTAGTTCTTACACCTTGAGATGGATCACCTATGATTAAATCCTTTGGATGATCATAAGCATATCTTCAGTCTCTAGGTAGATCTGTATCATTACGAGTAGTATCAACATCACCATCCTTAGGTGAGTCATCATCCTTAGCTTTAGGTTTATGATATAAAGATACATCAACATTCAATTTTTCAAAGTATCTTCCAAGG
Organism: Calamus simplicifolius; assembly: GCA_900491605.1. Lineage (NCBI taxonomy): Eukaryota > Viridiplantae > Streptophyta > Magnoliopsida > Arecales > Arecaceae > Calamus > Calamus simplicifolius. The sequence goes on along the minus strand of UESW01004368.1, from coordinate 485,848 downwards.
ATATTAGTATCTTCCTCATCATCTTTTTTTTTCCGAACTTGATGCTAAAGACTCATCAAATACTACATGAATTGACTCTTCTACAATCAAATACTTCTTATTGAATACTCTATATACCTTGCTAGATGTAGAATAACCTAAGAAGATACCTTCATCTGACTTAACATCAAACTTTTCTATATTATCCTTTCTATTGTTATGAATGAAATATCTACAATCAAATGCATGAAAATAGTTGTTGACCCAATTATTGATTTTGATGAATAACAAAAACCATATGAGTATATCTCTTATGTTACTAATGATTTTGATTAAATATTTCAAAAATTTAAATGTTTAATTAATCAAAATCCAAAGAAAAATTAAGTTTGAATCTTTGTCTAGTATCAAGTGTCAAGTTTCAAATATTAGAGCCAACTCTAGAAGCATTAGAGCCAACTCCGGAGCGTATCAGAACTATTTGGCACTTTCGGTATGGATTAGAGCTGATTTCTACAGAGATCAGAACCGACTCTAATCGAAAGACAGAGAACCTCATTTCTGCATCAAATTAGAGATAACTTCTCTAAGGAATTAGAGCCAACTCTAATGGTAAAATAGAGACTAATTTTTTTGGGGCACAATTAGAGCTGACTCCCGCATTTATTATAGTCGACTCTAGCATGAAAAGATGTCGACCCCATGGAAAGCAAGAGTTGACTCTACGATGAGCAATTGTCACTGTTTCAAGCCGACTTAGAGCCAACTCCAGGCCATATTAGAGCCAACTCTAATTTGTCAGAGACAGATTTCAAATGTGTCAAAGATGGCTCTAGAACTTGTCTTTTCTCCAACAAACCTTAATAGCACTTTCCTCTTTCATGCTAAACATATCCACAAGTATATTTAACAGCTAGTTTTTATCAAAAGTGGATTAAAAGAAATTAAAAAAGGGGAGATATCCGACCATTTTAAGGGGATGAAAAATAGAAGAGAGGAGAGAAGTATCAAAAAAGAAAAAGTTCATATTTGAAATCCCAAGTATTCAAAAAAAAAGTTTAGAGAAATTCAAAGCATTCAAAAGCCAATCTTGAAGGATTTCCATCAAATCAAAAGGAGAAGAAAAGAGCCCTAGTTCTTTAACAGCCTCTACATCAGCGATTCTTCCAAAGCTTCAATCTTATCTTAAGGGAGATCATTTCAGAGAAAAAGAGAAAAAGAAGAAAAGAAGAAAAACTCAATTTTAGAAATCCTCCAAATTAGGCTCTTCTATTTTTATCTTGTTTATATTGCTTATTTTCTCATTTGAGGAGCTGAATATCTGTTATAACCTTACTCTTATTACATCTGGTTACTAATTCAATCAGGTAATTGAATCAGGTAAGGCAGATTAGCCTTGTGAAAGCTAGGTAGCTTATGGTAGGTTGTGTGCTGTTGAGCCTATGAAAACTGGCTGTGTTCATTGTGATTCTGTTATTAAAACAACAAGTTTGAGTTATGAGCTTGTGAAATAACTCAACTGTAATTAGGGTGATTATAGTGTGGACCCAAAAGCTGCTTGAGAGTGGATATAGGTGTAGTTAACATCGAACCACTATAAATTTTTTATGTTTATCATGCTTGTCTCTCTTTCTCTCTACTCTATCTTCATACACTAATTTGCACTCTTAACACCACACTCATTGTATTTATTTTTGTGCACTATCACTTTGTGAAATTATTTTTTAAGCATCAAAATTTTTAAGAATCCAATTCATCCCCTGCCCTCCTCTTGGGTTGTCATCTAGACCAACAATTGGTATCAGAGCTTATGCTCATCCTTCCTTGATCTAACAATTAAGAGCTAAAGATCCAAATGGCAACTCAAACCGGTTCTTCTTTTTCTGAGAGACAATCCACAAATCGTTTGCCTTTGTTTAATAGCACTAACTACTCATATTGGAAAGCTAGAATGAGGATATTCATTCAAGCTTTAGACTATGATTTATGAAGTTTCATTATCAATGATCCTAGCACTCCGACACACATAGTTGATGGATCCATTATTCCTAAACCCAAAAGAAATTGGAATGATAATGATCAAAAAATGACCCAACTCAATGCCAAGGCCATGAATGTCTTATACTGCTCCATGGATGCAAATAAATTTAATAGAATATCCACTTGCATCTTAGCCAAGGAGATATGGGATCGGTTGAAAGTTACCCATGAGGGTACCAACCAGGTTAAAGAGTCTAAGATTAACATTCTTGTGCATAAATATAAACTCTTTAACATTGATCAAAATGAATCCATCACTTGCATGTATACTAGATTTCTGATATAGTAAATGGATTAAAGATCTTGGAAAGACTTATACTAATTTTGAACTTGTTCAAAAAAAATTTAGGTCCCTTCCAAGAGCATGGGAAGCCAAAGTAACAACTATCCAAGAAGTCAAAGATCTCAACAGTCTATCTTTAGAGGAGCTCCTTGGATCACTCATGACCCATGAACTCATAATGAAGCAACATCAAGAAGAAGATGTGAAGAAAAAAAAGACAATTGTACTAAAGGCTACTGAAAAGAAATGAGCAGTAGTGAAGAAGATAAAGACGATGATGACACCGCTCTCCTTGCAAGAAAGTTCAAGAAATTCATGCAAAGAAGGAGACCATTCCAAAAAAGAAAAATTGATATCAAATTGGAAGGAGATAAAGAAAAAGATAAGGAAAAAGAGAAAGATCCCTTGATTTGCTATGAATGCAAAAAGCCCTGACACTATAGATCTAAATATCCTCAACTCAAAAAAAGATTTTTTTTAAAAAAGAAAGCATATATTGTAACTTGGAGCGATAATGAGAAATCTTCATTCGAAGATGAACAACAAGAAGTTGCTAACATATGTCTTATGGCCAATGAAGAAAAGGTAAATTCTGAAACTTCCATATATTATTTTACATTTGATAAACTTTATGATGCTTTCAATGAATTGATGAATGACTTTAAAGTTTTGAGAGAAAAGAACAAGGTTTTAAAAATAGAAAATCTAAATCTTCTCAAAAAGAAAAATAAATTTGTCATTGAATTTGAAAAGATAAAATCTAAAAAGCAAGATTTAGAAAGAGAGAAAATTATGATTTTTGCTAAATATTTAAATTTAAAAAATAAAGTTAAAAAATATAAGAATATTATTGATAAATTTACTTATAGCTTAGAAAGACTGAATTTACTTTTGAATAATCAAAGAGCTATTTTTGATAAGGCTGATTTGGAATACAAACCACACAAGAAACAAAACTTGTTAACAATTTCTTTGTATGGAGATTGATTGAAAAAGATATTTTTTATTTTTGTTGTAGTAAGAAAGGTCATAAATCCTATGTTTGCAATGATAAGATTTCTCATATAAATGCTGGTCATAGAAGTAAAATAATTTAAGTTCCAAAAGGAACTATATTTGCTGCTACTAACCATAAAGAACCCAAGAAGGCTTGGATACCTAAACATAAGATGTAATTGCTTTGTAGGCGTGTCTTGCAGCCAAAAAATTTAAAAAAATGGTATCTTGACAATGGCTGCTCATGATACATGATGGGTGACAAAGATCAATCATCACCCTTGAAGCTAAAAGAGATGGAGTGGTGACCTTTGGAGATAATGATCAAGGTCACATCATGGGTATTGATAAAATTCAGATCACTTTATCCACTTTTATTGAGAATATTTGATATATTGATGGCTTGAAATATAATCTGATTAGCATTAGCTAATTATGCGATAAAGGTTTCAAAGTTTTCTTTGAAACATCTATCTGCACGATATCTAATCCTATTGATAATAGCATTATCTTTGTTGAAAATAGAAATGGCAATGCATACTTAATTAACTTGGATAATTTATCTACAAGTAATCATTGCTTAATTACTGATAATGCTAAGATAAATAAGATTGGGTGGCTATGAGATCATAGATTAGGTCATGCAAACATACACTTGATTTTAAAATTGCTTAGAATAGATTTGGTTAAAGGTCTTCCAAAATTAGATTTTAAAAACAATAGAGTTTGCAATGCATGTCAATTTAAAAATAAACTAGGAATTCTTTCAAATCTAAAAACATTGTTTCAACTACTAGGCCACTCGAGCTACTACACATTGACCTTTTTGGACCTACTAGAACCACTAGTATAAGAGAAAAGAAATATTATCTTGTGATAGTAGATGATTACTCTAGATTCACTTGGGTATTATTTTTAGCTCACAAAAATGAGACTTTCTTGATATTTCTAAAATTCTTCGAGAAAGTCACAAATGAGAAAAACACTACCATAGTATCTCTTAGAAGTGATCATAGTACTGAATTCAAAAATTATTTGTTTGAAGATTTTTGCATTGAAAATGGCATTCATTATAATTTTTCAGCACCTAGGATACCTCAACAAAATGGAATGGTAGAAAGAAAAAATAGGACTCTAGAGATATAGCCCATACCATGCTATGTGAAAGCCAACTCCCAAAATATTCTGGACGGAAGCTATAAACATAGTATGTTACATCCTAAATAGAGCCTTGATTAAACCAATTCTTAAGAAAACTCCCTATGAACTATGGCATGATAGGAAACCCAACATTAGTTATTTTCATGCATTTGGTTGTAGATGTTTCATTCATAACAATGGAAAGGATAATCTAGGAAAGTTTGATGCTAAGTCAGATAAAGGTAAATTCTTAGATTATTCCATATCTAGTAAAGCATATAGAGTATTCAATAAGAAGTATTTGATTGTAGAAGAGTCAATCCATATAGTGTTTGATGACTCTTTAGCATCAAGTTCTGAAAAGAAAGATGATGAGAAAGATACTAATATCCTTAGAAGATATTTTAAAAAATTAAATGTTGATGTATCTTCAGATTATGAACCTAAAGCTAAAGATGATGACTCACCTAAGGTTAATGATATTGATGATACTCATAATGATACAGATCTACCTAGAGATTAAAGATATACTTATGGCCATTCAAAGGACCTAATCATAGGTGATCCATCTCAAGGTGTAAGAACTAGATCATCCATGAGAAATATCAATAATCATCTTGCATTTGTGTCTCATATAGAGCCCAAAATAATTGAGAAAGCTGAAAAGGACAGTTATTGGATGTTAGTCATGCAAGAAGAATTAAATCAGTTCACCAGAAATAAAGTATGGACCTTAGTTGATAGACCCAAAGATTATTCAGTTATAGGATCCAAATGGGTATTTAGAAATAAATTAGATGAAGATAGCACCATTATTAGAAATAGGCTAGATTAGTTGCAAAGGGATATAATCAAGAAGAAGGTATTGATTTTGATGAAACCTTTGCATCTGTTGCTAGATTAGAAGCCATAAGGTTGTTACTTGTATTTGCATATTGCATGAACATTAATTTATTTCAGATAGATGTAAAAAGTATATTTTTTAATGGTTTTATGAATGAGAAAGTTTATGTTGAACAACCATCTGGTTTTAAAGATCATGAATTTTTAAATCATATTTTTAAACTATACAAAGCACTTTATGGTTTAAAATAGGATGTTGGCCCAGATGGCAACCCAAGAGGGGGTGAATTGGGTTCTTTAAAATTTTAATACTTTAAAACTATGTGCTTTGATATGAAAGTGCTTAAATGCAATGTATAGATAAATGCTAAGCATAAATAAATGAGATAGAGACAAAGAGACAAAGCACGATAAACACAAAGATTTTATAGTGGTTCGGTGTATCCAACACCTACGTCCACTCCCAAGCAGCACTTGGGTCCACACTATAATCCACTTGATTACAGTCGAGTTATTTTGCAAGCTCACAACTCAAACTTATTGTTTTCTCGGGATCACAATGAACCCAGCTGGTTTTTCTGGGCTCACCAGCACGAAACCGAACGTAAGCTACACTTAGCTTACCCCTGAGGTTAACAACCTCAACTAATTCAATCCTATGATTGAATTAGACAAACAGCAAATCAATTAAAGGTTTACAACAATAACAGTTCCTTAATTGAGCAAATAAGCAATGTAAGTAAATGGGAATAGAAAAGCCTGATTTCTGAAGCAATGTAGGGCTTGAGCTTTTCTTCTTTTCTTCTCTTCTCCTTCTCTTTTGAATTGAATGGAATTAGAGCACTTGAAGAGATTTTGGTGAAAAAATGGTTGAAGATTTAGGGCTCTTCTCCTTCTTCTTCAAAACTAGGGAAATCCTTTGAAATAGCTCTTTTGGCTCTTTTGAATTCCTCTCCTAACTCTCAATAGTAGATAGGCTTTGGCTCAGAAAATTTCTTGAAGAAGAATTTTTGATTTCTCCTTTTTTTTCTTTTCGTTTTCACTGTTTTTCTATTCTTATTTTTCAAACGATTCAATCCTATTTTATAGGCGTTTCAATCCATGAGTAGGTGAAAAATAGCCGTTGGAGTTGTTCTTGGATGTACCTTACCAAAAGAAAATATATCCGTTAGAGATTAGGTAAGAAAAATATATCTGTTGAAAACTTAAAAAATTCGTTTCTGATGTGGAGGTGTCGGCTCCAGGTCTTCAGGTGTCAGCTCCAAATCGAGATCCTAAAAATAGTAATAAACGGTCCATCAAGGTGTTGGCTCCAAGATTTTGAAGTGTCGGCTCGGCGAGATCTGGAATCGGCTCCAACTTTCTGAAGGTGTTGGCTCCACCAGTGTCCCAAAATATCACTCTCTATAACTAGTCTGGAGTCGGCTCTACACTCTGCAGGTGTCAACTCTAACTTTTCATGTGTCGGCTCCAAAAATTTAGGTGTCGGCTCTGAAGCGTGCCAAAAATCAACAATGTTCTGATACTCTCTGGAGTCGGCTCCAAAGATTTAGGGTGTCGGCTCTAAGTTCTGAACTTACATAAATTCCATTTAAATTTAACTTAAAACTGACTTTCTAAGTAACATATTGATGAATAACCAATCTTAATTCCTAAAACACTTATCAAATTTATTAGAAACATAAGAAATATACTCATGGCTTTTGTTAATAATCAAAATCAATAATTGGGTCAACAATCTCTCCCTTTTTGATGATGAAAAAAACATTGAGTATATGCATGATTAATTAGTGAGAGTTTTAAAACAGAGAAGAGTTCTCATAGTTAAGCTCCCCCTGAATGAGGTAGCTCCCCCTATGATACTCAAATTAACATCTTTTCATTTTATCATTGTAATTCATACAATTAAGCTACAATCAAGCTCATTCAATGCTTGATACCAATTGATTAATGACATTCATTCAATTAAGTTCATTTAATGCTTGATACCAATTAATTAAATTCCTTCAATGTATATATATATATCCCTTTTATGCATATACAACTATCATTTACTTCTCCCCCTTTTTTGTAATCAATAAAAAGGTTAAGAAGATGTAAATAATATAGATTAAAATCAATGCATTAAACATTAAGTGAATTAACATTCAATTCAAGTTACTCAATATTAAGATTCAAAGATAGTAAATATTCATTAAAAGTATCAAAACATTACATGATAATTGAACTACAACAAAATGTTACTTCAATTAAAACATTAAAACATATCCAACTAAACATCAACTTCTAATTACATCAAAACATCAAAACTAAAATTCTAAAGACCAAATCTAAGAAGTCTTTGTAATTCTTCTAAAATCTTTTTCATTCCTTCCTTTTGAACATTCATGAAGTCTTTTAATCTGTCATCAATGAAAGCAGATGCAGTAATAATTTTGTCTTGAAGCTCCACATTGCATTTTGAATAAATATATGAGTCTCCTCCTATATCTTTGATCTTTTCAAAAATAAGCTTTAAGTCTAACTTCAAAGCTTCTGAAGAAGTTTCAAAAGATGAACCAAATCTTGTAACCTTGTCTTCTACAGAATAGAGGATCTCCTTTATATTCAAAAATTTAGCTTCAATCTCAGCTTTTATCCTATTTTCATGACTAGCCAAAAGACTTTTAAGCTGCTCTAATTGAATATCAGAAAAACCAGAAGAACTGTAAGAAGAGGATGCAGAATCAGGTACAACTGTAGGTGCAGGAGCTGGAGTCACCGGGGGTGCCTCCGGGGGTACTGTACAACTCGGTGCAGGTGAGTGATGCCTATATGAGGGTCCTACCTCAGAAGGTCCATGGACCATAGAGTCAACTCTAGTAGCTCTCAACTCATCATGTCCTTTCCTTAATCAAATACCATTTACTTTCTTAAAACCCATCCGGTGCAAAGTAGCAGAACTGTAATAATCAGTGTGCCGAAGTCTCTTTAGGGGCTCATTTTTCAGAATGCTAACTCCTTGGCTTCGAAATACTCTTGTCAAAACCATGCCATAAGGAAGTGTAGCTCTCTTCCTGCTGCCAGCCTCTGCCATGTATCTAATAATCATTCCTGGTAGATTAAGAGGCTGCCCCATGATCACACTGTCCATAACTACAATGTCTCGCTCCGATACATACTCAAAATGTCCAGTTTTAGGAAATAAGATCCAGCTACAAATGTTGTGAAACAATCTAAGCTCTAGGGGTAGCTGACTAGCACTCACTTCCCCCAAATCAGTCATCTCTCTGCCAAGTAATCTTGAAAGTGCTACACCTCTCTCACTGTGTGCACTCGCTATCAAACCAATAGCAGGGATTTCCAATAAATTCCCTAAAATTTTGGCTGTCAGATGAATTCTAGTACCTCTGACTGAGCTAACAAGCCCACCATCTCCTCTAGATAAATTATTATAAAATTCCTTTACTAGACTAGGGCAGGTTGGGATATCCAATAAGCAAATACGTTCCCAACCCATTTCCTTTAATTGTCTTCCTAATGAAAAACCCTTTGAATCAAAAAGTCGAAATCCACTTTCCTACCAGTTGTAATGATCTTTCCTACTAATAAATCAACTTGAGGGGATGAAGTGGAGGGATTCACACTTTGGGTTGAGGAAGAGGAGGTTGAGGACGAACTGGGTGACGGTTGACGAGCCGGACACCTCGCAGTCCTTCTCCAGGTTGTAATGGGCGCTCCAAAGGATGATCCACGATGCTTTGGTGCCATTGGAAGCAAGGGGATGGTAGATTTGAAGGATTCGGAGATTTGAGTGAAGTGGGAAAGGATTTGGAGATGATTTGAGGGTTTTAGAAAACGAAATGTGTCGACTCTGCCCTAAAATAGTCAAATTGGATCCACCAGGTGTCAACTCCCGCAAAGTGAGGTGTCAACTCCAACTCGCTAAAACAGTCAGCGCTCGAAATGGAGTCGGCTCCGCAAAGCCAGGTGTTAGCTCCCAGAAATACAGACAGAGCAACACAAATAGGTATCGACTCCACCAACTGTGGTGTCGACTCCAAGAAAGTTTCAGTGAAAAATTGAAAGTTTCAAATGATCCGAAACTTGTCAAAAAGGTTATCAAAATTTGAATAGATCAAGTGATTCATGTTTCTAGATAAAATTTCCTTAGAATCATGAGAAAATTTTTTAAGAAAAGTGATTGAAATCTAAATAATTGAACCTTGGGGTTTAGACTATTCTAAAGGATTACAAATTCCTAATTCACCTCTAAGATAGCAAAATCTTTCTTCACTAAGGGGTTTTGTAAATATGTCAGCTAATTGTTCATCAGTACAAACATAATCAAGACAAATGTCACCATTAGCTACATGTTCTCTAATAAAGTGATATCTAATTTCAATATGTTTAGTTCTTGAATATTATATAGGATTTTTAGTTAAATTGATTGCACTAGTGTTATCACATCTAATAGGAGTTTTATCAAGTGTTATGCCATAATCTTCAAGTTGTCGCTTAATTCAAAGGATTTGAGCACAGCAACTTCCAGCTGCAATATATTCTGCTTCAGCAGTAGATAATGCAACCGAATTTTACTTTTTGCTAAACCATGAGATTAAGTTACTTCCTAAAAATTGACATGCATCACTTGTGCTTTTTCTATGTAGTTTACATCCAGCATAGTCAGAAAATAGAATATGTAATCAAATTCAGTGTTGAGTCTCTAGAATACCATAATCCTACATTTTTAGTTCTACTTAGATATCTTAGTATTCTTTTTACAACAATTAAATGAGATTCTTTAGGTTCAAATTGATATCTAGCACATAGGCAAATAGCAAACATGATATCAGGTCTACTGCAGTTAAGTAAAGTAGAGATCCGATTATACCTCTATAATGCTTTTGATCAACAGGCTTACCATCTTTATCTTTATCCAATTTGCATGAAGGACTCATTGGTGTTCCGAGAGATTTGATTGATTCCATTCCAAATTTTTTGAGAATTTCCTTTGTGTACTTTGTTTGATTGATGAAAATCCCCTCTCTCTCTTGTTTGATTTATAGTCCTAGGAAGAAGTTGAGTTCTCCTATCATGCTCATCTCGAATTCTCCCTGCATTAGCTTAGCAAATTCTTGACACAAAAGATTGTTAGTAGCACCGAATACAATATCATCTACATAGATTTGTACTACCAATAAATCTTTATCTTTTCTTTTTAAAAATAAGGTTTTATCAACATTTCCTCTATAAAATTATTTTCAATTAGAAATTTGCTTAATCTATCATACCAAGCTCTAGGTGCTTGTTTTAAACCATAAAGTGCTTTGTGTAATTTAAAAACATGGTTTGAAAATTCATGATCTTCAAAACCTGGGGGTTGTTCTACATAAACTTTCTCATTTATAAAACCATTTAAAAATGCACTTTTAACATCCATTTGAAATAAATTGATATTCATATGATATGCAAATGCAAGTAATAGTCTAATTGCTTCTAATCTAGCTATAGGTGCAAAGGTTTCATCAAAATCAATTCCTTCTTCTTGATTATATCCTTTTACAACTAATCTAGCTTTATTTCTAATTACTATACCATTTTCATAATTTATTTCTAAATACCCATTTAGATCCTATAACTGAGTGACCTTGAGGCCTATCAACTAAGGACCATACATTATTCCTAGTAAATTGATTTAATTCTTCTTGCATAGCTAGCATCCAGTTACTATCTTTTTCAGCTTCTTCAATAGTTTTAGGTTCAATTTGAGATACAAATGCAAGATGATTATTGATATTTCTTATAGATGATCTAGTTCTTACACCTTGAGATGGATCACCTATAATCAATTCTTTGGATGTCTATAGGCATATCTCCAATCTCTAGGAAGATCTATCTCATCATGATTAGTATCAATAACATCAACTCTAGGTGAATCATCATCCTTAGCTTCTTGTTCATGATCCGAAGATACATCTATATTTAATTTTTTAATATTTCTCTCTAGCAAATTTGTATCTTCCTCATCATCAATCTTTTCTGAACTTGATGCTAATGACCCATCAAAAACTACATGAATAGATTCTTCTATAATTAAGTTCCTCTTGTTAAATACTCTATAGGCTTTACTAGTTATTGAATATCCTAAAAATATGCCTTCATCAGATTTTTCATCATATTTTCCTAAGTTGTCCTTACCATTATTATGAATGAAACATTTACAACCAAATGCATGAAAATAACTAATATTAGGTTTATTATCATGCCATAGTTCATACAGAGTTTTCTTAAGGATTGGCCTAATTAAAGCTCTATTAAGGATGTAACATGCCGTGTTTATGGCTTCCGCCCAGAAGTACTTTGGGAGTTGGCTTTCACATAGCATGGTACGGGCCATATCTTCTAATGTTCTATTTTTCTTTCTACGACTCCATTTTATTGTGGTGTTCTAGGTGCAGAAAAATTATGATGAATGCCATGTTTAGTGCAGAAATTTTTAAATAAATAATTTTTAAATTCTATATTATGATCACTTCTAAGAGACACTATGGTGTTTTTTTCACATTAGTGACTTTCTTGAAGAATTTCATGAATATAGGGAAAGTCTCATCCTTATGAGCTAAAAATAATACCCAAGTGAATCTAGAATAATCATCTACTATCACAAGACCGTATTTCTTTCCTCCTAGACTAGTGGTTCTAGTAGGTCCAAAAAGATCCATGTGAAGTAGCTCTAGTGGCCTAGAAGTGAAAAAATATTTTTAGATTTGAAAGAGTTTCTAGTTTGTTTTCCAAATTGACATGCATCACAAATTCTATTATTTTCAAAATCTAGTTTTGGAAGTCCTTTAACTAAATCCATTCTAATTAATTTTGAAATTAGGTGTGTGCTTGCATGACCTAATCTACGATGCCATGGCCATCCAATCTTATTCACATTAGCATTATCAGTAACTAGGCAATGATTACTAGTAGACAGATTGTCTAAATCAATTAAGTATACATTGTCATTTCTATTACCAACAAATATATTGCTATTATCTACGGGATTAGAAATAGTACAAATGGAAGCTTCAAATGAAACTTTGAAACCTTTATCACACAATTGGCTAATGCTAATCAAATTATGCTTTAAACCATCAACATATAAAATTCTCAATAAAAGTGGATGGAGTTATTTGAATTTTACCAAGGCCCATAATTTGACCTTTACCATTATCTCCAAATGTAATAACTCCTCCTTTTATCTTCAAGGGTGATGAATTGCTCCTTGTCACCCGTCATGTGCCTTGAACAGCCGCTATCAAGATACCACTTTTGTTTTGATCTTTTGGCCGTAAGACAATCCTGCAAGACAATCAAACCTTTTGTTTAGGTACCCAAGCTTTCTTGGGTCCTTCATGGTTAGTAGCAATAAAGATTGTTCCTTTCGGAACCCATATTTTCTTTCCTATAATCATTGTGTTCTTGTTGGTTTTCTTAATATTACATTCATATGATTTATGTCCTTTTAAACCACATTTGAAACAAGTAATATTAGGAGATTGACCAGCACGTACAAAAATATTTTTAAAGATTTTTGCTTCCTAAGAGGATTATATCCTAATCCTGCATTGTCAAAAACAGCTTTTGACTATCTAAAATCATATTTAATTTTAAGAACTTAAAGTAAATCTATCAACTATATTCTTATATTTTTAATTTCTTTCTTTAACTTAATGTTTTCATTTGAAATTGATTCCTTTTCCTTTAAAAATCTTCTTTTTTAGATTTCACATCTTTAATTTCAAGAGCTAATTCATTTTTCTCTTTAAGAAGGTTTACATTTTTAATTTTTAAAAATTTACTTTTCTTTTTCAAAACTTTGAAATCAGTAACTAATTCATTAAATGCATCAAATAATTCTTCAAATGTAAAGTCTTGAGTTTCAGAACTTACCTCATCATCTTCTTTTACCATGAAGCAAATATTTGCAACTTCTTTTGTTCTTCCTCGGAAGAGGATTCTTCACTATCACTCCATGTTGCAACATATGCCTTCTTCTTCTTCTTATACCCCTTTTTCAATTGAGGACATTCATATCGGAAATGTTCCAGCTTCTTACACTCATAGCAAGTCAAGGGTTCTTTTTCTTTTCTTTCTCTTTCTCTTTTTTCCTTTCACCTTTCATCTTAATTCCAGATTTCTTTTTGTGGAAAGGTCTCCTTCTTTGCATGAATTTCTTAAACTTTCTAGCAAGGAGAGCTATCTCATCATCATCATCTTCATCCTCACTGCTGCTTTTCTTAATTTTTGCAGCCTTAAGAGCAATAGTTCTTTTTTCTTGATGTCTTCCTCTATATGCTGCTTTATTGTTAATTCATGGGTCATCAATGATCCAAGTAGCTCCTCCAAAGGTAAGTCATTGAGGTCCTTGGCTTCTTGGATTGCAGTCACCTTAGCTTCCCATGACCTTGGAAGAGACCTAAGAATTTTACGAACCAACTCAAAGTTAGTATAGTCTTGCCAAGACTCTTTAAACCATTTACAATATCAGTAAATCTGGTATACATGCAGGTTATAGATTCAGTTTGTTCCATGCTAAACAATTCATATTTATGAATAAGAATGTTAATTTTAGATTCCTTAACTTGATTTGTACCCTCATGGGTAACCTCTAACCTATCCCATATTTCTTTTGCGGAATTACATGTAGAAATACGATTAAATTCGTTTACATCTAAGGAACAATATAAAATTCATGGCTTTAGCATTAAGCTGAGCCATTTTTCTATCATTATCATTCCAATCCCTTTTGGGCTTAGGAACAATAGAACTATCAACTATATGTGGGTGTGCTAGGTCCATTAATTATGACACTCCACAATTCATAATCTAAAGCTTGAATAAATATCCTCATTCTTGCTTTCCAATATGAATAGTTGGTGTCACTGAACAAGGGTGGCCTATTAGTGGATTGACCTTCTAGAAAGGATGATCCAACTTGAGCTGCCATTTGGATCTTTGACTCTTGATTGTGTAATCAAGCCGAAATGAACACAAGCTCTGATACCAATTGTTGGCCCAGATGGCAACCCAAGAGGGGGGGTGAATTGGGTTCTTTAAAATGTTAACACTTTAAAACTATGTGCTTTGATATGAAAGTGCTTGAGTGCAATGTATAGATAAATGCTAAGCACAAATAAATGAGATAGAGACAAAGAGACAAAGCATGGCAAACACAAAGATTTTATAGTGGTTCGGTGTATCCAACACCTACGTTCACTCCCAAGCAGCACTTGGGTCCACACTATAATCCACTTGATTACAGTCGAGTTGTTTTCAAGCTCACAACTCAAACTTGTTATTTTCTCGGGGTCACAACGAACCAGCTGGTTATTTCGGGCTCACTAGCATGAAACCCAACATAAGCTACACTTAGCTTACCCCGAGATTAACAACCTCAACTAATTCAATCCCCTGATTGAATTAGATAAATAGCAAATCAATTAAAGGTTTACAACAATAATAGCTCCTTAATTGAGCAAATAAGCAATGTAAGTAAATGGGAATAGAAAAGCCTGATTTCTGAAGTAATGTAGGGCTTGAGCTTTTCTTCTTTTCTTCTCTCTCCTTCTCTTTTGAATTGAATGAAATTAGAGCACTTAAAGAGATTTTGGTGAAGAAACGGTTGAAGATTTAGGGCTCTTCTCCTTTTTCTTCAAAACTAGGGAAATCCTTTGAAATAGCTCTTTTGGCTCTTTTGGATTCCTCTTCTTACTCTCAATAGTGGATAGGCTTTGGCTCAGAAAATTTTTTGAAGAAGGATTTTTGATTTCTCCTTTTTTTCTTTTCATTTTCACTATTTTTTCGTTCTTATTTTTCAAACGATTCAATCCTATTTTATAGGAGTTTCAATCCATGAGTAGGTGAAAAATAACTGTTGGAGTTGTCCTTGGATGTACCTTACCAAAAGAAAATATATCCGTTAGAGATTAGGTAAGAAAAATATATCCATTGAAAACTTGAAAAATCTATTTCTGATGTGGAGGTGTCAGCTCCAGGTCTTCAGGTATCGGCTCCAAATTGGGATCCTAAAAATAGTAATAAACGGTCCGTCAAGGTGTCGGCTCCAAGATTTTGAAGTGTCGGCTCGGCGAGATCTGGAGTCGGCTCCAACTTTCTGAAGGTGTCGGCTCCACCAGTGTCCCAAAACATCACTCTCTATAACTAGTCTGGAGTCGGCTCCACACTCTGCATGTATCAACTCCAACTTTTCATGTGTCGGCTCCAGAAATTTAGGTGTCGGCTCCGAAGCATGTTGAAAATCAACACTGTTTTGATACTCTTTGGAGTCGCTCTGAAGATTTAGGGTGTCGGCTCCAAGTTCTGAACTTACATAAATTTTTTTAAATTTAACTTGAAACTGACTTTCTAAGTAACATATTGATGAATAACTAATCTTAATTCCTGAAACACTTATCAAATTTATTAGAAACATAAGAAATATACTCATGGCTTTTGTTAATCATTAAAATCAATAATTGGGTCAACATAGGCACCTAGAGCTTGGTATGATATACTTACTAAATTTTTGATTAAAAATAATTTTTGTAGAGGTAATGTTGATAAAACCCTATTTTTGAAAAGAAAAGAAAAGGATTTATTAGTTATACAAATTTATGTTGATGACTTAGTATTTGGTGCTACTAACATTCTTCTTTATCAAGATTTTGCAAAGTTAATGCAGGAAGAATTTGAAATGAGCATGATGGAAGAATTGAGTTTCTTTCTTAGACTCTAAATCAAACAAGAAAGAGAGGAAATTTTTATTAACCAAACAAAATGCACGAAGAAAATCCTTAAGAAGTTTGGTATGCAAATTGCTAAACCTCTTGGCGCACCAATGAGTCCTTCATGCAAACTCGATAAAGATAAAGATGGTAAGAAAGTAGATCAAAAGCTTTATAAATATATGATTAGTTCTCTACTTTATTTTAATAACTAGTAGACCTAATATTATATTTTTTATATATTTATGTGCTAGATATCAATCTGATCCTTGAGAATATCACTTAATTGCTGTAAAAAGAATTTTTAGATACTTAAGTAGAATAAAAAATGTAGGATTATGGTATTCTAGAGACTTACCATTTGATTTGATTGCATATTCTGATTTTGATTTTGCTGGTTGTAAACTAGATAAAAAAAGCTTAAGTGGTGCATGCCAATTCTTAGGCAGTAACTTAATCTCTTGGTTTAGAAAAAAGCAAAATTTAGTTGTATTATCAACTGCTGAAGCTGAATATGTTGCAGCTGAAAGTTATTGTGCTTAAATCTTTTGGATTAAGCAACAACTTGAAGATTATGGTATCACACTTGATAGAATTCCAATTAGGTGTGATAGCACTAGCGCAATAAATTTGAACAAGAATCCTATTTAATATTCAAGAATCAAACACATAGAGAGAGATAAGATACCATTTCATTAGAGAACATGTTGCTAAAAATGATGTTTGTCTTGATTATGTATGTACTGATGAACAATTAGCTGATATATTTATAAAACCCTTAAGTGAAGAGAGATTTTGTTATCTTAAAGGAGAATTAGAAGTTTTTGATCCATTAGAATAGATCTGAAACCCCTAAGAATGATTATCTAGATTTCAATCAATTTTCTTAAAAACTCTCTTATGTTTCTAAGAAAAATCATCTAGATGTCTGATTTCTTGATCCCCCATATTTAAAAAAAAATTAATCTAGAGTTTGATGCTTAGATTGACATGTTTCAGATTCTTTGAAACTCTTATTTTTCACTGAAACTATTATGGAGCCGACTTTAGCTACTATCAGAGCCGACTCTATTTTGGGCGCTGACTGTTATAGCGATTTAGAGCCGACACCTCGTTTTGCGAGAGCCGACTCTAAGTGGTCCCCAGTCGATATAATTAGGATAGAATTGACACTTCTCCAAGCTAAATCATCTCCAAAATCTTTCAAAATTTTCTCCACTTCACTCAAGCTTCTAAAGACCCTTGATTCTCAACTCCCTTGATCTCAATGGCCCCCAAGCATCGAGCTTCCACCATTGGAGTTGCCGTGACGATCGGGAGATGGTTCGTTTGACGTCTGGTGAGGCTGCCCTCACTGAGCACACCTTCAACCTCTTTCTCCTCAACTCCAAGTGTTGTCCTTACTCCTCCCTCACCTCAAATTGATTTTTTGGCTGGGAGGGCTATCATCATGGTAAGAAAGGTAGATTTTGATTTCTTCAACTATGAAGGATTTAATATTGGGAGACAATTAAGGGATATGGGTTGGGAGAGAGTTTGTGCACTAGACATCTCCACCTATCCTGGTCTTGTGAGAGAGTTTTATAACAATATCAGTAGAGAAGATGGTGGATTGGTTAGCTATGTGAGAGGCACCAGGTCATATTACATCAAAAATTTTGGGTAATATTTTGGAAATTTCTGTTGGGATAACTGCTACATAAGACAATGACAGAAGCGAGGCTTTATCAAGAATGTTAGGGAGAGAGGTCATTAATTTTGAGAAAATTATGGCCAATCAGTTATCTTTGGAATTGAGGCTACTTCACAATATATGCAGTAGAATTTTGTTTCCCAAAACTAATAGATTTGAGTACGTATCGGAAAGAGATATGGTTGTTATGGATTGTGTCATAACTGTATAGCCTAGCCTATTAATTTGGCTAGTATGATGATTAGTTACATGGCAGAGGCCAAGAATAAGAAGAGGTCCACCTTACCATATGGGATGGTTTTGATATTGATTTTTAGGAGCCAAGAAGTAAATATTTTGGAGAATGAACCACAGAAAAAGCTAAGGCATACTAACTACTACAGCGTCTCCACTCTTTACCGAATGGGCTTTAGAAAGTTAAATGACCAATGGCAAAGGAGACAATCTGATCTATGCCAATGAGAGGAGTCAGAGCAGTGGATGATGATGATGATAATGTAGAGGAGGTCCCTGGACCTTCAGCAGCTGGACCCTCTGCTCCTGGACCTTTTATGCTCCATCTGGATCGAGTTCTCAGCACCTCCACCGGTAGCACCATCTGGACCTTCCCTTGTTTTCTTTATTTTCACTCCAGATCAGCTATTGCAAATTAAAGAAGTTATAAAATCCACATTAGCTGAGCAAGAAGAAAGAATTAAAGAGGATTTGTGAGATCAGCTTCTGAGCATTAAGTAGTTGGTTTATGTCCTGGAAGAGAAAGTTGATAAGATTGAAAGGTCAATCAGTACTTCTGTTGATGTTTTGAAGATAGATTTGCAAATTATGTTTGACAAAATCAAGGGAATTGCTAATGATTCTGATGTCTTCTCCGATGCCACTGCTAAACTACAGGTTAACATCAAGAAGGCTGGAAGGAACCAAGGTTGAAGAATTGATCAATAAATTTTGTAAAACTCAAAAAGATGGAATGGGAAAGATTCTAGCTAAATTAAAGAAACTTCTTTCAATCAGTTTGAAGTAGAATTGTTAAATTATGTTATGTTATCTTGTCTTATATTTGTTTCACACTTTGTTTGTATTTTCACTTGACTTATACTTGATCCTTTGTAATCAATGGATGTGAATGCAATGTATGAACTTCTCATGACTCAATGAAATTTCTTTGATCTTTTTAAAATTTTGTGATGTGTATTTCTTATTTTGGTTGATTTAAGTCCCAATCTGAGCAAGGACTACCCTATGCTTCCTTGACTTTTTTGTTGATGATAAAAAAAGGGAAGAGTTGTATATGCATATGGACTTTCAATAAAATGCTCAATAGTATGCACATATTTAGGGGGAGTTATCTTACTCAAGGGGAGCCTACTTGAGTTGGTAAGAGCTTAATTGTATTGATAATCTGCATTGAGTTTTTGAGATTTAAAGAGCATGAATCATTGGATGCAAATTTTTTAATTTCTTGGAATAGTTAAAATGAAGTAATAGTTTAAGATGAATTATGTTAAAATTTTGATAATTATCACTCTGGTTAAAGAAGTTGTTTATTTTACTACTCATGCTTCAATTGGTTATGCATATACTCAATATTTTTATCATCATCAAAAAGGAAGATGTTGTTGACCCAATTATTAATTTTGATGAATAACAAAAACCATATGAGTATATCTCTTATGTTACTAATGATTTTGATTAAATGTTTTAGGAATTTAAATATTTAATTAATCAAAATCCAAAGAAAAATTGAGTTTGAATCTTTGTCTAGTGTCAAGTGTCAAGTTTCAGATATTAGAGTCGATTCTAAAAGCATTAGAACTGGCTCTAGAGCGTATCGAAACTGTTTAGCACTTTCGGCATAGATTAGAGCCGACTCCTACAAAGTTCAGAGCCAACTCTAATCGAAAGATAGAGAACCTCATTTCTACGTTAAATTAGAGCCGACTCCTGCAGTAAATTAGAGCCGACTCTAATTGTAAAACAGAGACTAATTTTTTTGGGGCACAATTAGAGTCAACTCCCATATTTATTAGAGTCGACTCCAGCACGAAAAGATATCAACCCCACAGAAAGCAAAGCTGACTTCACGATGAGCAAATGTTATCATTTCGAGCATTCCGACTTAGAGCCGACTCTAATATGTTAGAGGCGGATTTCAAATGTGTCAGAGATGACTCCAGATTTGCCTTTTCTCCAACAAACCTCAGTGGTTCTTTCCTCTTTTGTGCTAAACATATCTACAAGTACATTTAACAACTAGTTTTCATCAAAAAATGGATTAAGAGAAAATTATAAAAGGGAAGATATTCCACCATTTTAAGGGAACGAAAAATAGAAGAGAGGAGAGAAAAATCAAAAAAGGAAAAGTTTAAATTTGAAATTTTAAGTATTCGAAAAAGACTTTAGAGAAATCTAAAGCATTCAAAAGCCAATCTTGAAGGATTTTCATCAAATCAAAAGGAGAAGAAAAGAGCCCTAGTTTTTCAACAGTCTCTACATCAGCGATTCTTCCAAAGCTTCAATCTTATCTTGAGGGAGATCATTTCAGAGGAACAGAGGAAAAGAAGAAAAGAAGAAAAGCTCGACTTCAGAAATCTTCCAAATCAAGCTCTTCTATTTCTATCTTGTTTATATTGCTTATTTGCTCATTTGAGAAGTTGAATATCTATTGTAACCTTACTCTTATTACATTTGGTTATTGATTCAATCAAGTAATTGAATCAGGTGAGGCAAATTAGCCTTGTGCAAGCTAGGTAGTTTGTTGTAGGTTGTGTGCTGGTAAGCCTATGAAAACTTGTTAAGTTCGTTGTGATTCCGTTATTAAAACAAGTTTGAATTGTAAGCTTATAAAACAACTCGGCTGTAATTAGGGTGATTATAGTGTGGGCCCAAGAGTTGCTTGGGAGTGAATGTAGGTATAGGTAACACCAAACCACTATAAATTTCTTTTGTTTGTCGTGCTTGTCTCTCTTCTCTCTACTCTACCTTCATACACTGATTTGCACTCTTAACACCACACTCATTGTATTTATTCTTGTACACTATCACTTTGTGAAATTATTTTTTAAGCACCAAAATTTTTAAGAACCCAATTCACCCCCTCCCCCTCTCTTGGGTTG
Organism: Calamus simplicifolius; assembly: GCA_900491605.1. NCBI lineage: Eukaryota > Viridiplantae > Streptophyta > Magnoliopsida > Arecales > Arecaceae > Calamus > Calamus simplicifolius. The sequence goes on along the minus strand of UESW01004368.1, from coordinate 465,007 downwards.
CCATCTGGGCGAACAATAGCTAATATTTGGTTTTCTATCATGCCATAATTTATAGGGAGTCTTATTAAGAATTGGTCTAATCAAGGCTCTATTTAGGATGTAATATATTGTATTTATAGCTTTCACTCAAAAAATATTTTGGGAGTTGGCTTTCACATAGCATAGTATGGGCTATGTCCTCTAGAGTCCTATTTTTCCTTTCTACCATTCCATTTTGTTGAAGTGTCCTAGGTGCTGAAAAATGATGTTGTTTTCAATGCAAAAGTTTCAAATAAATAATTTTTAAATTCAGTTCTATGATCACTTCTAAAAGATACTATGGTATCATTTTTTTTATTTATGACTTTCTTGAAGAATTTCAGAAATACCAAGAAAGTTTCATCTTTATGAGCTAAAAACAGTATCCAAGTGAATCTAGAGTAATCATCTACTATCACAAGACCATATTTCTTTCCTCCTAAACTAGTAGTTCTAATTGGTCCAAAAAGGTCCATGTGTAGTAACTCGAGTGGCCTAGAAGTTGAAACAATGTTTTTGGATTTGAAAGAGTTCTTAGTTTATTTTTCAAATTGACATGCATCACAAACTTTATTATTTTCAAAATTGAATTTTGGAATACCTTTTAACCAAATCCATTCTAAGCAATTTTGAAATTAAGTGTGTGCTTGCATGACCTAATATACGATGCCATAGCCACCCAATCTCATTCACCTTAGCATTACCAGCAATTAGGCAATGGTTACTTGTAGATAAATTATTTAAGTCAATTAAGTATACATTATCATTTTTATTTCCAACAAAGATAATGCTATTGTCAATGGAATTAGATACCGTGCAAATAGATGCTTCAAATGGCACTTTGAAACCTTTATCGTATAGTTGGCTAATGCTAATCAAGTTGTATTTCAAGCCATCAATATATAAAACATTCTCAATAAAAATGGATAGAGTGACATAAATTTTATCAATACCCATGATGTGACCTTGACCATTATCTTAAAAGATCACCACTCTATCTCTTTTGGCTTCAAGGGTGATAAATTGATCCTTATCACCCATCATGTGTCTTGAGCAGCCGCTGTCAAGATACCATTTTCTTTTTAATCCTTTGGTTGCAAGACAAACACTCTTGCAAAGTAATCACATCTTATGTTTAAGTAACAAAGCCTTCTTGGGTCTTTCATGGTTAGTAGCAGCAAATATAGTTTCTTTGGAACCCAAATCATTTTACCTTTATAACTAGCATTTATATGAGAAATTTTATGATTGCAAACATAGGATTTATGCCCTTTTCTACCACAACAAAAATAGAAAATATCATTTTCAATCAATTTCTTTACAAAGAAAATTGTTAATAAGTTTTTATTTCTTATATGGTTTGTAATCCAAATCAGCCTTATCAAAAATAGCTCTTTGATTATTTAAGAGTAGATTGAGTCTTTCCGAGCTATAAGTAAATTTATCAACAATATTTTTGTACTTTTTAATTTTATTTTTTAAATTCTAATTTTTAGCAAAAATCATATTTTTTTTCTTTCTCTAAATCTTGCTTTTCAGATTTTTGCTTTTCAAATTCAATGTAAATTCATCCTTTTTTTGAGAAGATTTAAATTTTCAGTTTTCAAACATTTGTTCTTTGTTCTCAAAATTTTAAAATCACTAAGCAATTCATTAAATGCATCATAAAGTTTATCAAATGTAAAATCATAAATAGGGCTTTCAGAACTTACCTCTTTTTTAATGGCCATAAGATATATATTGGCAACTTCTTATTGTTCATCTTCGGATGAAGATTTATTATTGTCACTCCATGTTGCAACATACGCTTTCTTCCTCTTTCTATGTCCCTTTTTGAGCTGAGGACATTCAGATTTATAATGTCCAGGCTTCTTGCATTCATAGCATATCACATGATCCTTCTCCTTCTCTTTATCTTTATCTTTATCTCCTTCCATTTTTACATTAATTTTTCTATTATGAAATGGCCTTCTTCTTTGCATGAATTTCTTGAACTTTCTTGCAAGGAGAGCGGTGTCATCATCGTCTTCATCTTCTTCACTGCTGCTCATTTTCTTTTTAGCAACTTTAAGTGCAATAGTCCTCTTCTTCTTTACATCTTCTTCTTGATGTTGCTTCATTGTGAGTTCATGGGTCATGAGTGATCCAAGAAGCTCATCCAAAGGTAAAATATTAAGATCCTTGACTTCTTAGATTACTGTCACTTTGGCTTCCCATGCTCTGACCTAAGAATTTTTTGAATAAGTTCAGAATTAGTATAGGTCTTTCCAGGACTTTTTAATTCATTCACTATATCAGTAAATCTAGTGTACATGCAAGTGATGGACTCATTTTGATTCATGTTAAAGAGTTCATATTTATGCATAAGAATGTTAATCTTAGACTCTTTAACCTGGTTGGTACCCTCATGGGTAACTTTCAACTGATCCCATATCTCCTTGGCTGAGATGCAAGTAGATATTCTATTGAATTCATTTGCATCCAAGGAGTAGTGTGTGGGAGTGTTAGGACCATTGATGACCTTGAGATTGAGCTAGACCATTTTTCTATCATTCTCATTCCAATCCCTTTCAGGCTTAGGAATAATAGATCTATCTACTAAGTGTGTGGGAGTGTTAGGACCATTGATAATGACACTCCATAAATCATAGTCTAAAACTTAAATAAATATCCTCATTCTATCTTTTCAATATGAATATTTAGTGTCATTAAATAAAGGTAAACGATTTATGGATTATCTCTTAGAAAAAGAAGAATCAGCTTGAGCTGCCATTTGGATCTTTAGCTCTTGATTGTTAGATCAAGGAAGGATGAGCAATAGCTCTGATACCAATTGTTGGCCCAGATGGCAACCCAAGAGGGGGGTTGAATTAGGTTCTTAAAAATTTTGGTGTCTAAAAATAATCTCATAAAGTGATAGTGCACAAGGATATATGCAATGAGTATGGTGCTAAGAATACAAAGCAGTGAATAAGGATAGAGTAGAGAGAAACATAGATAAGCATGATAAACATAAGAGATTTATAGTGGTTCAGTGTTAGCTACACCTACATCCACTTCCAATGAACTCTTGGATCCACACTATAATTACCCTGATTATAACTGAATTGTTTTATAAGCTCACAACTCAAACTTGTTGTTTTACAACAGGATCACAATGAACCTAGCCAGTTTTCACAGGTTCACCAGCACAAAACCTATCCCAAGCTTTCAAGCTTGACCAAGGCTAATCTGCCTCTCCTGATTCAATCACCTGATTGAATCAGTAACCAAATATAATAAGAGTAAGGTTACAACAGATATAAAGCTTCTCAAATAAGTAAATAAGACAATATAATCAAGATATAAATAGAAGAGCCTGATTAAAAGATTTCTAAAGTTGGGCTTTTCTTCTTTTCTTCTTTTTCTTTTACTCAGAAATGATCTTCCTCAAATTGTGCTAGAAGCTCTGGTAAAATCATTGAGAAAGAGGCTATTGAAGAACTAGTGCTCTCTTTTTCTCTTTTTGATTTGATGAAAATCCTTCAAGATGAACTTTTGAATGCTTTGGATTTCTCTAAACTCAATTCTGAACAAAGGGTTTTGAATTTGAGGTTTTTTCCTTTTGATTTCTCTCTTTTCTTTTCTCTTTTGAAATGATCGGATGGCTTCTCTTTTATAATCTCTTCTTAATCTACTTTTAGATAAAAACTAGCCGTTAAAAGTACTTGAGATGGTGTTTTGCTCGAAGAAGAAAGAGCCATTGAAGTTTGTTGAAAAAAAGTTAACCGTTGAAGTCATCTCTAACACTTCTGAAATTTGCCTTTAATAGATTAGAGTCGACTCAAATAAGACCTGGAGTCAGCTCTAACTCAGAATGTTCAAAATAGAAACTTTTTCTCATCATAGACTTTTTGTGGGGTCGATATTTCTCATGTGGGAGTCAGCTCTAGTGAATGCGGGAGTTGGCTCTAATTGAGCCTCGAAAAAAATCATTCTCTGTATAACTATTAGAGTTGGCTCTAATTCTTTACAGGAGTCAGCTCTAATTGGACGCAAAAATGAGACTCTTTATCTTTTGATTAGAGTTTGCTCTAATCTGTGCCAAAAATGCCATACTGTTCTGATACGCTCTGGAGTCGGCTCTAATGCTTCTAGAGTCAGCTCTAATTACTAAAATTTGACATTTGGCACAAAACATGAATTCAAACTCAATTTTCCTTGGATTTTGATCAATTAAACATTTTAAATTCCTGAAACACTTAATCAAAATCATTAATAATATAAGAAATATACTTATATGGTTTTTGTTATTTATCAAAATCAATAATTTGGTCAACAAGATTGCTCTTTGAAAGTACCAGGAGAATAGTAAAGGATGTGTTAATCAGAGTTAATAACTTTATCTCCTTGGTAGACTTTGTGATTTTAGAAACTAAACCGGTGACAAACCTAAAGAGCCATAATCAAATGATTTTAGGTAGACCATTTTTATCCACAGCTAATGTCCTAATTAATTGCCAAAATGGATTAATAAAACTTTCCTTTGGGAATATGTCAATTGATCTTGATATTTTTAACCTTACTAATACATAAAAAAATAAGTGATTCAAATTATGTTCAGAATACTATTTATAATCCAATTGACCTTAGTGACAAAGAATTTGACCTAGAAATCTGCATGAACGAAGATGGGGAGCAAATTAATGAGGTTGCTATAATTAATGAAAAATAAAGATGGAAACCTCCAATTGAACCACTAGAGAAAGTACCTCAACCATTACCTAAACCGTTACCTAAACCATCAATAGAACTGAAACCACTTCACAAGCACCTCAAATATGCATACCTAGGTCCATCAGAAACCTTATCTGCGATTATTTCAGCCGACCTAGACTCCTCACAAGAAGAGAAACTACTGAATGTCCTAAGAGAAAATAAAGAAGCAATAGGATGGGACATGGTTGACATAAAAGGGATTAGTTCCTTAATCGTTCAACATAGGATTCACTTAGGAGAGAAAGCCAAGCTTATAAGAGACCCCAAAAGAAAACTTAACCCAGTCATGAAGGAAGTAGTAAGAAAAGAGATCATCAAACTCCTTGACAACAGTAATCGGAGTAAGCCCTGATGTCTAGCTTAAGACGTTAAACTTAGCACTTTTTGAGAGACAACCTAAAATTTTATTTTTAAACTTTATTTTAGTGATTCTTATTTCTAGGAATAAGAGACTGCTCTGCACGATCACTCCTAATATTACATGAGGCATATCTTATCCAAATGGTATTTCTTCTTGTTTTATTCTTCTTTACTCCATTGAGGACAATGAAAATTAAGTTGGAAGAAAACCTTTTTAAAACATATTTTAAAAATACCTTAGCAATTTTGAATTTTTTTTAATTTTTTTATCATATGCCATGAAAGAAATTCTTAAGCAAAATCGACTAGGAAAAGGTAATATAGTTAGAAAGTATTGGTTAATTACTGTAGTGAGCCAAGGAGTAGACTAGCTGGTCAGACTTTTAGCAGCCTATTTAGGTCATGTAAAGGTTATTAGCACTTTCATTACACATGCACACTAATGAAGTAAACTAGGTATTAGTTGTAAGGTTAATTAGAGATTTAATTATTACTAAAATTGATAATTGATATACACCTCAATAAAAGAAACTTAAATTTAAGGAAAGAGCTACATGCCCGATAAAAAATAAAAAATAAAATAATATATATTTATATATAAGCAAGTCTAAACATTAGTTTTTCATCGAGTAACCGAGCACCTTCGCCTAAGTAAGTGTTATTGTTCATGTCAAAAAGTAGGCAGTACGAAGATATTGCTAAAAAAGTTTAAAAAAATTAAAAATATCAAGCAATGTGAAAGCTACCATAAGTCATGTGCTTAATTTGAGGGTGTATAGAAAATTGACCAAAGTAAGTTATAAGCAAAGATACTATTCATTCCTTATAAGCTAGTACCGAAATGCTAAGTTAGCTATTACAAACACAAGTGCTATAGATCTATGGATGAACTCTAAGAATGTTTATGATAGTTCGGACTGCAAAATTTACTTCAAAAACTCAATACTTAATTACTGATACTAGATAGCATCTTTCAACCTTAAGCCTGAATTTAATTTTACAAAAGAAAATCTTAGTGACACATGATTTTATTGCTAAGGAACTAGCAATGATTAAGTTGGAGGATGTGATAAGCCTTTTATTATCCTAATTTAACCATTAAAATAAATATTAATTACTTTAAATTTATTAAGAATTAATATTTTTATGGATGTTTATAGAAAAGGAGCCTATAGATGGAAAGAGCTCAATTTTTTGAGTCCAACGATACAGACGGCACTCAAATCGGGACTCTGTTTGCCCAAAAAGGAAGAAAGATGATTTCGTATGATTCTCGAAGTAAACTAAGGCAGGTGATGTAAAACGGATGATTGAGGAGTTTTCTCACGATATTTAAACGATCTTGAACCCGATTAACTTCAACTTTGACTGAAAGGAAGCCCTAGACAAGCTCTATAAAAGGAGGACCTCAGGTAGTAGTCTAGAAGGAGAGTTTTCTTTAAAGTTCTTTTTATTTTTCTTTTATTGAGATCATTGTATTTAGGCCTAGAAAAGAAAAATTATGAAGGGGATAATGGTGGCAGCAATGCGTGGCTAGATTCCTTTAACTTGGGATGATGATGAAGCCTGTAACCAGATTCTATCTTTCCTTTTGTTCTTAATTTGTATGCAATAAAAATATGCTCTTCTTTCATATATCTTTCAAGTTATTTTTCTAATCGAGGTGTTGATCTGGCATACATGGCCTGTACCCTCTATCGATGTTCCATGATCTCAGGATACGGTACGTGCCTAAGAGAGACAGATCGTAGTATAATAGATTAGACCCCTAACCTTGTAATTAATTAGATAGTTTATACTCTAAGCGAACATGCCATGATCTCCTGATACGGCTTGTGCCTAACAAGAGATAAATTATTTTAATTCTGAATTTATAAAAATTATTGTTATTATAACAAAAGAAAAGAAGATAAAACCTATGAGCATGGTGGATTCGGATTCCTGGGTTGCTTCTTCTGCTATCTTAATTTTGTTAATTAATTAGTTGTTATATTTTAATAACCACTATTCTAAATATAATCATTTATAAATAATTTTTTTATTTTTTTCATGAAATAATTGCTCTTGATCCCCGAGGATACGATCTCGATTTATCACTAGCTATAGTAGTGAGTAGGCTTTATTTTTTACCGCCAACGACAACGATCACATAGCTTCAAAATGATGCCACCTCAGTTCTCACGCTACGACACTCAAGCAAAAACTCTTACCACAAAAACTAATGATACTCGAGCAGAAACTCTTACGGTAGGAACTGATGACATCCTCGAAAGGTTGTTATGACACCCTAGTTCTAACGTTACGACACCCTAGTTGTATAAATATGACACCCATTCATCTAAGGAAGGACCTTACGACACCTTGGTTCTCATATAACAACGTTTTAAGCACGAATGTCATAGTTTTATAACTAGTGTGTCTTAGGTATAAATCCGGGGTATCGTAGCTATTTTTTTAGCCAATTTCCGCATGGGATGTCATCAGTCTCTTCTCCAGGGTTCGTTTTAGGCACATGTACCGTAGGTTTATAACTAGGATGTCTTAGCTATAAAACTAAGTGTCGTAGCTATTTTTTGACCTATTTTTGCCTGGGATATCGTCAGTCTCTTCTCCAAGGTTCGTTTTAGGCACGGGTATCATTGTTTTGTAACTAGGGTATCTTAGTTGTAAAGCTAGGTGTCGTAGCTATTTTTTTGTGATTTCTGTTGGGAATGTCATCAGTCTCTTTTTCAGGGTTCGTTTTAGGCACGGGTGTCGTAGCTTTGTAATTAGGGTGTCGTAGCTATAAAGCTCGGTGTCGTAGCTATTTTTTTGACCTATTTTTGCTTGGGATGTTGTCAGTCTCTTCTTCAGGATTCGTTTCAGGCATGGGTATCATAGGTTTGTAACTAGGGTGTCTTAGTTGTAAAGTTGGGGTGTCGTAGCTTTTTTTTCGATCGATTTCTGCCTGGCATGTCATAAAGCTTTATAACATCCCAGTTCTCATTATATGACACCTGAGCTTTAAAATGACGACATCCTAGAAAAACTGTCACGATATCCCAGAATAAATTATGACACCCCAGTTTCCATAGTACGATACCCTAGCTAAAAACATTAACATTTCTAATATTAGAGGGAAAAAAATTATGATACCGTAGTTGTAACATTACGACACTCTAGTTTTAACATTATGACATTCCAGTTGAAAATTTAAGAGACTCGAATGTATATTTACATCAAAAAATGCTAAGGCAAAGTATAACGACAATATTTCTGATATCCATGGAAAGCACCATAACATCCATATAAAAAAATAAAAATTAATTCATTCATTATTGAAAAAATTACATCAATTCTGAAACACTATCATTATGAAGAAATGACATAAATTTTTGGAGCACTATCTGTATAAAAATTACATAAATTTTGAATCAATCATGTCTGAAAGAATCAAAAAGATTTTGAAGCAATATCGACGACCTTTTGGTTGAGCCCTTCTCTCAATATCCTTGCTGCTAATTCTTGTCGGTAATCTCTGATATCATCGTCGTGAAATCTATCTTCAAATCAGGATTGTCCCGATAAGCAAGGCATTCCATATACTTCAGACAATATAGGCTGCAATCCAGTAATCCAGGAGGTTGATTTGGGTAATCTAAAATTTCTTCCATCGACCAATCCATAACCTCTTCAATATCGCAATAGATATGGTCCATAGGGATGGAAATTTTCTCCGTTTATCCGTTTACCCGACCGGTACCATTTTTAATGGATCGAAGAATTCTCGATCTAAATGGTTTAACGGGTATGGGAATTACTCGTTAACGGCTAAATGGGTAAATAGGCCAGGGATGGTATTCTTCGCTCCATTCCTGTTTATCCATCTCCATCCCCGTTAGCTTTAATATAATATATTTAAATTTTAAATATATATATATATAATTTAAAATAAATAAAATATATATAGATTTATTGATTATGTATATTAGCTTATGTGCTTAATGATAATTTATTAATTTTTAGGATAAGAAGGAGACCAATTGAGAATAACCAAATGATGATATTGATATATCTAACACATTAGATAGCTTCATTAAAAATTCTTCGACTCTAGCTGAAACGCAAAACTTAACTCTATTCCTCTAACAAGGTCTTTATGATCAGAAGTTTAGAACCATTTTGAACACAAAATGATTTATGGGAGTTTGAAGGTAATTTGTAACTACTGTCAAAAGAAATTGGATGAGAATAGCTCCATTAGATTTTTCTATTAGTATTTTTTAATTTTTTAAAAAATTATAAATTTAATAAAATAATTTTATTTTTTTATATAAATGATCAAACGGGTACCCAATGAATATCAATTTATCCGGTCGGGTATCCTCATCCTCACCCTGTTAACTATAATGGCTTAACGGGGTAGGTAACAGGTACATTTTTTCTAACGAGAATGGGGACCGGTATAAGCCGCCCTAGGCCATCCCCGGGCCATTACCATCCCTGGATATGAAACATCAATTCAAGAATGCAATGCCATTTCTTCACAAGGGCCTTGTGTCTGGAGCTGTGTTTCAATGAATTAAGGTGCATAAACACCTTTCTTTCCATGTCGACAGTAATTAGGTGCCAGTGCGAATTCTTCAAGTTAATGATGGTGAAAAGAAACTGAAACTGAGACTTTTCTTCTTCGCTAACTCTATCAAAGATCATGCACTCGGCCGATCCAGTGAGTTCATGACCAAATGATCGAGAATTCAGATACGGATCGGATGTCATAACAAGTGCAATGATAAACTTATGATATCATTTTGGATGCTCTACCCAAGTCTTCATCAAAAATTTCTGCCTGGCATCAATAATCTGGCAATGCAGTGTAAACCGATTAATAAAAAAATAATATGTTGTCATTCTAAAATCCATATAAAAAAGATCCACTGAGATACGTACATCATCTATTATCATATCTTTGGCAAGAAGATCCTTAAGACTTTTTCTTGTAATGCCGCCACTTAATATATTTCTGTACACAATATCGTCACTAAAATGTTTCAGCATAAAATATCAGGCAACTTAAAATATTAAATAGAATACATAATGTGATAAAAATCAAGAAAATCACTTACTTGCTGGAACTTTCGCTCAAAAAGTTTTTGATCAAAAGATGGTCTTCTTTGATTCTTATGTCGGACTTTGTTAAGCCCACTGTCTTCGATGATTTTTTGGGACGGCCTGTCTCATAAGAATCTCCTCTGTACTTGAAGGCCTTATGCTTTCTGTGCTCTTTTTTAACCATCTTAATAAGTGAGGGTATTGCTCCAGAGAATTGTATGTCCCTCTCATCGGCCTTAGGCTCAGGGGTGATGATTTTATTATTATAGGATGCAAGTGTGACCTTTATTTCCTTCGACTTAGGCTCCTCCTGTCCGTCCATTGAATGACCCTCCCCCATCTTCTCCTCCCTCCTCTCCTCCTCTTTATCTGCAATCATGGGCTCCTCTTGGCCCTTCAAGGATTGTGCCTCCTCCCTCATCTCCTCCCTCCTTTCCTCTTCTTTATCTACAATCCTGGGCTCATCTTGGCCCTCCAAGGACTGCCCCTCCTTCATCTTCTTCTTCCTTCTCCTCCTCTTTATCTGCAATCCTGAGCTCCTCTTGGTCCTTCAAGGACTGCCCCTCCTCCCTCTTCTTCTCCCTTCTCTCCTCTTTATCTGCAATCCTGGGCTTCTCTTGGCCCTCCAAGGACTGCCCCTCTTCCTTTTCTCCATCCTCCTCTTCTCCTCTTTATATGCAATCCTGGGCTCCTCTTGGCCCTTCAACGACTGCCCCTCCTCCATCTTCTCCTTCCTCCTCTCCTTCTCTTTAACTGCAATCCTGGGCTCCTCTTGGCCCTCCAAGGATTGCCCCTTCTTCATCTTCTCCTCCCTCCTCTCTTCCTCTTTATCTGCAATCCTAGGCTCCTCTTGGCCCCTCAAGGACTGCCCCCCTTCCTCTTCTCCTCCTCATTACTTGCAGTGCTCTCCTTTCTGTGCAATGATTTGAGGAGGTCTTCAGCTATGGCAAGCCTGGGCGAAACATTATCGAGTTGATTCTTAATACCCCCAGTTCAATTCTCAACTCTTCACAGCTTGCACAGCTTTTTGTTGGATCAAGAGATGCTACTATCTGTAGAGTAAGAAGCCACTGCTCTTGTACCATTGGTACAATAGCTCTCTCCAACTACAAGCCAAGATGATAAACTAAATCATTTAAAAAAATTAATACTAAATTAATTTTTAAAATATTTATAGTATAATGGATTTTCTTACCAATTTGTGAGGCTGCATGTTGGCAATCTGAATAGACAGCACCTTCAATTGGCTATCATACCACTTCAATAGCCAGGACAGTTTATTGGGATATACTGGGGCTCTTATTAATGTATGTTCAAGGAACCACACCTGCACATAATAATTTTGTGATGTGAAAAAATGATGAAGATTTACAAAAAAAATATAATTACGATACTCATTCTGCATATCAATAATCCTTACCATTAGCGCTACTAACAAGATAAGCTGCCTCCTAACCTTGTTCCCTCACTTTGATTGGACTGGCTCCTCGGATCGCAAGAATGTAGCGACCTTTGGGAGACCTAGAAGGATCAACTCCTTGATTGCGGAAGCCTAGTTGATCCTCTCTAATTAAGTTAAATCATCCAAGTACTAGATGAGATATCGAGGACATGTCTGATTAGACTTTGGAGCCCAAAATATTGCAAACATGTAGGCGATCCAAAGTCTAACAGTGTCCTCGACATCCTCCTATTTCTTGGATGATTGGAGTCCATTTATTAACTTTTTTAGCCCCTTTTGGTGAAGATCTAACGCTCGGCCAAATCGTCTGAATAACTTTTCATTATACAATTGGCAGGACGTGTTGATCTTCTTTCCATGAGCTAGAAGACCCAAAATCAGTGCGACTTCGTCGGCACTGAATATGACCCCCTTGCAACAGAAAATAAACTCCTCACTAGTCGCCCATCAACTAAGAACAGCTGCATGTCGACGAAGACACCAAATGGGGTCCTTTGGATAAGTTCCATATATAGTGTATTAAACCCCATCTTTCAAACATTCTGAACGTAAACTGTCAGCTTGCAACAATTTTTAAACAACTAGGAAGCCTTCATTGTAGGGACTGAAATAATTTCTAAGTCACCTAAAATAGACAAGATAAACAAATTTATGAGATTAAGAAAAAAAATTTTATGCAGGGTGCCATAAGATCTGAACTAGGGAGTCATGTGCAAGATGTCATCATAATATTTTGAGAAAGGCTGTCATAATATCTGAATCAAGGAGTCATTGTGATGTTTACCTCTTTTTGATTCTGTAGCTTCATATGGGACGACACTTAAAGGAGCCCCATCCTCATTTGAATAAAGAACCATTTCTTTACTTCCTTCCGCCATTTCCCTCTTGCGGTGCTTCTGTGTTCATTGTGTTCGCAGTCTTCGTCGAACCACGAAACGACTCTTCACCATTGATGCAAAAGAAAAAATAGTGAAGAAGATCTAGGATGCCAAGCTACTCAACCACCAAAAAGAAGAGAAAAAGCTAGGTTAAATCTAGGGTTTAGAAGTTATATATGCTACCTTTAGAGGAAGATGAAAGGACACTGATGCGCCTTCTATGTGAAAAGATGGTAGAAGCGGCGCGATCATATCACGAATCCGCAACTATACCCTCTTGCATCCTGTACCATGCGGCCACGTAAAGCCATATTTTCAAACGGGTGGCATAGCTGTCTTAATAGGGTATCGTCGATATACAACTAGGGTGACGTAATAATTTTCTACCTATTTTAAATATATTATAGTTATGTCATAATTTTATACCAAGGGTGTCGTAAAAGTAAAACTGGGGTGTCATAGGGGTTTTTTTATCGATTTTCTCCTGGGATGTCATAAGGCTACAGGTGTCGTAAGTTTGTAACTACGGTATCTTATTAGTAAAGTCGGGGTGTCGTAAAGCTTGTTTCGAGTGATTTCCTCCTAGGATGTCGTAATGCTTTTCCCCTAAGCATGAATGGGGTGTCTTAGGTTTGTAACTAGGCTATCATAATATTTTAGCTAGGGTGTTGTAAGGGGTTTTTTTGGCCGATTTCCTCCTACCATATTGCAAAGCTTTTCTCCAGCATCCATTTTAAGGAAGGGTATCATAAGTTTGTAACTACAGTGTCTTATTAATAAAGCTGGGGTGTTGTAAAGCTTGTTTCGGGCGATTTCCTCCTAGGATATCGTAACGTTTTTTTTCTAAGCGTGAACGGGTGTCTTAGGTTTGTAACTAGGGTGTCGTAATATTTTAGCTGGGGTGTCATAACTGATTTTCAGTCGATTTTCTTATGCAATGTCATGAGGCTTTTTTCCACCATTCGTTTTAAGCATGGGTATCATAAGTTTATAACTACGGTGTATTTTTAGTAAATTGGGGTGTCGTAAAGCTTGTTTCGGGCGTTTTCCTTCTGGGATGTTATAATACTTTTTCCTTAAGCATGAACAGATGTTTTAGGTTTGTAACTAGGGTGTCGTAATATTTTAGCTGGGGTGTTGTAACTAGTTTTTGGCTGATTTTCTTCTGTGATGTTGTGAGGCTTTTCTCCAGCATCCATTTTAAGCATGGGTGTCATAAGTTTATAACTACGGTATCTTATTAGTAAAGTTGGGGTATCGTAAAGCTTGTTTCGAATGATTTCCTCCTGAGATGTTGTAACACTTTTTTCCTAAGCGTAAATGGGTGTCTTAGGTTTGTAGCTAGGGTGTCGTAATATTTCAGCTAGGGTATCGTAACTGGTTTTCGACCGATTTTCTCCTGCGATATCGCGAGGCTTTTCTTCAGCGTCCGTTTTAACCATGGGTGTTGTAAGTTTGTAACTACGATGTTTTATTAGTAAAGTTGGGGTGTCGTAAAGCTTGTTTCGAGCGATTTCCTCCTAAGATGTCGTAACACTTTTCCTAAGCGTAAACGGGTGTCTTAGGTTTGTAACTAGGGTATCGTAATATTTCAACTGGGGTGTCGTAATTAATTTTTGACCGATTTCCTCTTGCGATGTTGCGAAGCTTTTCTTCAGCGTCCGTTTTAAGCACGGGTATCGTAAGTTTGTAACTACAGTGTCTTAATAATATATCTGGGGTATCGTAAAGCTTTTTTCGGATGATTTCCTTCTGGTATGTCATCAAGCATATCCGTTCAGCTGGGGTGTCATAAGGTGAGAACATGGATGTCATAACGTTAACCTGGTAAATCTGGGGTATCGTAAGTGTGTCAAGAAGTAGAAGAAACGACATCCGAAACAAAAGAAATGATACTTGCCCACCTTCGAAAGATGAAGAAGAAGAAGAGCCCAGTTATCCTTTTGCAAGGAAACTTTTGGAGGGCAAAAATATCCTTCGTTTTGCATACAAAAACTGTAGAAGAGAAGTAGGACGGAGAGAAAGGGCATTTTCGTTTGCATACTAATTTTAAAATAAAGCTGAACAGCTTTAATTGAATGTCACGATCAAAACATTACATTATATCTCTACTCTCTATTCTAGGCCACTTGGGATTTATGTAGATTAATAAGGAGGGATTGTATAACCCATATAGAATTTGCTGCACTGAAGATGATAGAAGGCCTGCTTGTCAAAGCGACGGCCTCTCATGCGAATCAATGATTACTGATAGCATGAAGCGGTGCTGAAAGAATTTTTCTATTGTGAACAAAAGACGCACCTGAATGCTATACAGTGTGCATCCTTCCTTGGCAAACAGGCCCATAGCCCAAGGCAAGGCCTGGACCAGTCCGTCACTTACCGGATAATGAAAATATTTTTCAAATTAAAAATATTATAAAAATATAAAACTTTTCACATTAAAAAAATTATCATGGATTAACATGATATAACATAGTGGCCCAACATGATTAATATTTTTAATATTAAAAAAATAATAATGCAGACCAACACATAGGCTGTGTTGGCTTTTATGAGCGTTGCGATTCGTGCATGCTGGTTCATCGTGTTGCTCTTTGTAACGGTGCGATATATGCATGAGAGAGTCCATTGGGCTGCTATTTGCTAGCACTCGGTGCGTTTAACAAAACTATACTCGAAGAAATCAAGCAAAAGTTACTGGCTCAAAGCTTACATTAGGACTGCAAGTAATCCATCTAAAGCATAACTTTTATGATGTTATGCATATGCTGAGGATTGGTCATTACTGTACCAGCATCACCTAAGATTGGTCATTACTGTACCATCATCACCTAACCAAATTGCAAGCAAGATTACTTTTCATTTCAACCGAAAAAGTGCACTGAGATAAGTAAGTAAGAACCAACGCTGGCCATGAAAAGCATTCATAGTCTTTATGTGTGCTTGTTTCTTACCTCCCAAGCCATCAAATGATCCTAACTTTATTAGGTTTATCATGGAACATGGAACTTCCATTTGTTTTGACCTTTTTCTCTAAAGAAAAGATCGGTCGGATATTTGCTACGACTTATTGGCTAGTTTCCCTTTACCTTTTGGCAAAAAGGAACAGAGCTATGGAGGCAATTGATCAAGACAGCTGGTAGCGTCCGCATGATTTGAGTTGCCGTAGATATGCATGCGAAATAGTTTAACAGTAATTGGATAATATTTCAATGGCATAACGTAAGGTCTTAGATTCCAAAACCATGAGCTTGGCCCCATGTTTTGAATAGGTTTTAGGTTGACCATGCCATTCTTATCAACATTTTCACTATGATTGCTTGTAGTTAACCAAGGAAACAAATCTTGATCTCATCCCCGATCTGATTTGCCTATCTAAAGTCTGGAAGAAATAAACTAGGACATTGAATTAAAAACCTCATTAAAATAATGTTAGCTAAGCTTGCCAAGATCCTATCCTCTGCTTTTATTCTACCAACATGATGTCAGCTCGTGGTGCGACGTTCAGGAGTTCGGTGTCGATCGTCATTGGCTCTCACCATGGTCGCAGAGCTATCAATGATGGGTTGGTTAAACTTTTTTTTTTTTTCAAAAAAATGAGGCCCATTTGATGTTTCCATTTGTCCTGGCACGAGAAATCGCTTGAGTGATTCAAGGACGAAGGATTAGTGTGTTGGTGGACCAACCAACCAAGCAACCTTCCAATTAACAGAACTCTAAGGTAGCGTTTGATAGAAAAAATATTATTCATGGATAAGTGTATGGGATAGAGTTTGTCCCCTAACTATCTTTAGGGATATCCCTTGACTATCTCATTGATCATATCAAATGCAAAAAGGTAAATTCATAGGATAACTTTTTTTTACTCTTATTTGGAGGGATAACCAGCTATTCCTACATTTTCTAGAGAATAAATTGAGGGGATATCCCATGGTTAACCATGTATTATCCCTTTGGTTAATTTTATTCGCAAGCTATCTCTTATAGTTATGGCTTTTGGGAATAAAAGGGGATATCCCCTTTTATTCTCTATTTCAAACACTACCTTAGGTAGTGTTTGATAGCCCAAAAGCTATCCCTGGATAAATGTACGGGATAACATTTATCCAGGGGATAGCTGAGGGAATAAGTATTTTTTAAAAATTACAAGTCTGCCATCAAGGGATAACTTTTGTTGTTCCTGGATTCCTTAGGGAATAAGTTCAAGGGATAACCCATGGTTAACCATGGGTTATCCCCTCTGGTTAAATTTTTTAGACCTATCCCTCCTCGTTATAGCATTTGGAAATAAGAAGGGATATCCCCTGAATATCCCTCCTTATCCCCCATATCAAACACTGCCTTAAAGTTCTTTGCAACATTTAGGTAGTGTTTGATAGGAAAAATATTATCCATGGATAAGTGTACGGGATAGAGTTTATCCCCTGGCTATCCCTAGGGATATCCCTTGGCTATCCCATTGATCATATCAAATGCAAAAAGGTAAATCCATAGGATAACGTTTTTTTACTCTTATTTGGAGGGATAACCAGCTATTCCTGCATTTTCTAGGGAATAAATTAAGGGGATATCCCATGGTTAACCATGGTTAACCATGGATTATCCCTTTGGTTAACTTTATTCTCTGCTATCCTTTATAGTTATGGCTTTTGGGAATAAGAGGGGATATCCAAAGGGATATCCCCTCTTATCCCCTATTTCAAACACTACCTTAGCCTTTATATGGCATCAGGTAGATGGTTGCAACTGCCACTTTGGGCAATGAAGTTTTTCCTGCCGACTTTGTTGTGAATTAAGTATCATCACGGCTATGTGGCTCTCCAATAAAAGTGGAAGAACTGCGAACTGGACGCATTGATTAAGAATTATTCAATTGTAATGCAAGTAAAACATATCATCCCTTGGGTTGATCTGACTTTCTTAGTTGATGCATTTTCTCCGAAGAAGGTTAACAAGGTCGCGTTCTCGTTCAGAGCTCTCACCTTGGGACTAACCTATTTTTCACTCTATTTCTTTTAGAGGCATCAGGACATGCTTAAAGATGATGTTACAGCTGTCCTTCAAGACTTCCATAGGGATACTTTAGAAATGAAAAGGCTAAATTTTGCTTCTATGATTCTGATTCCAAAGAATCAAGCTTTACTTTCTATGCACAATCTTCGCCCCATTAACCTTATCATTGATATATATAAGACCATATCTAAAACTTCAGCCTCCCAACTCTGCTAGAAGAGACTCAATCTACATCCATAAAGAAGATATTTATTGCAGAAAACTTCGTCACTACTCATAAGATCTTGGTCATTGTAGGTGTTCTAACTCTTCAAGGGTTCTTTACAAATTAAATTTTTAGAAAGCTTTTGACAAAATTAATTGAAAGTTTTTCATTGAGACATTGATTGCTCATAGATTCCCCCTTCAAGTAAATAAAATAGATTTTTTTATTTTAAAAAAAATTCTTCATACTCTCCTCGACAGAAGTCAGTGTAATATGTTGACGCCGAGTCACTTTTTTCAAACGCCGAGGAAACGGATGTCCTTCTTGCCGGACTCCTACAAGAAAAGTTTCCGAAGACCGGATTGATAGATGTTCTAGGCAGTGGATCAAATGCAAACAAGGATTGCATCAGGTGATCTACCATCTTCAAAACTCTTTATCTTGGTAGTTGATATTCTTACTAGGCCATTAAAGTGAGTGAGATCTGTTGGTCTATCCGTTACCATGCTGACGAATTATAAGAGAAGGATCTCCTATTAACCTACCTTGGTTTATCCATCTATGACTGCAAGATATCTAAGTAGTATTAACTCCTGCTTATTAAGAACATTGAAAGGAGACTTGCTAGTTGGAAAGAAAGGCTGCTTTCTTTTGAAGGTAGACTATATCTTATTAATTTTATTCTGATAGTATTCCTATCATACTTTATGTTGATAGACTGAAATTTAAATATATTGATCCCTATCATATATGCGGATAAATATGGGACCAATATATTTATCCTAATTAATTATAGAAAGATCGATAAATACCTCCAGCCATTGCTGTTGATTTTCTTCTAGATGAGGGTAAGGATCTTCTACGCCTTGCGGTCTCTCTTAGCGATGTGTAAACTTTTTCTCTCTCGATGAAATCAGGCGCAGGGACCTCCCCGTTTTATAAACTGTATGCCTTATCTGTCCATCACAGAGGGCGCCGCTTTAAACGGATATGGTTGAGGGATTCTTATCTCAATCGTGAATTCAAAATTTGAATTCACGCAATCCCTCAAAATTAGAATATAGGACCACCTTAATCGTATCTAACCGATACGCTTTAATCGTATCTAACCGATACGCTTAATGGAGAAAAAACTAACATTCTCCCACTTGGTCCGTATATTCTATTACTATAGTAAGAAACAGAATACATGAATCATGGCAATAGGTCCTCTTAAAATCGAGTATTATTTACCATGTATCACAATGTATTATATTTCTCAAACATAAACCCATATAACTTAATGAATAAACCCCATGTTTATTCTAGGTCCAACTTAATGATGCTCATCACAAATAAATGTGTACACTAAATAACTGAATGTGAAAAACATCACAATCATAAAAGAGTTTCATTAATTATAAAATTCATTATTACAATGAATTAAATAAAATAACCAAGACCCATACGGTCTACATGATCCCTAAACTTCTGTAGTGGCATGCCTTTAGTCAAGGGATCAGCTATCATCAACTCAGTGCTCACGTGCTCTATAACCACTGTCTTTTCTTTAACACGTTCTCGTATGACTAAATATTTGATGTCGATGTGCTTGCTTCGACTACCACTCTTATTATTTTTAGCCATAAACACTGCAGCTGAATTGTTACAAAAAATCTTCAATGGCTTAGATATAGAATCCACAATTCTAAGCCCAGAAATGAAACTCTTCAACCATACACCATGCGAGGTAGCCTCAAAACATGATACGAACTCGGCTTCCATGGTGGAAGTAGCAGTCAAAGTCTGCTTGGCGCTCCTCCAAGATACAGCTTCACCAGCAAACATAAATATGTATCCAGATGTTGACTTCCGAGAATCAACACAGCCAGCAAAGTCAGCATCAGAGTAGCCAATTACTTCCAAATTTTCAGTCCGTCTGAACATAAGCATGTAGTCCTTAGTACCCTGAAGATACCTCATCACCTTCTTAGCAGCTCTCCAGTGGTCTAAACCTGGATTACTCTGATATCTCCCCAACATCCCAACTGCAAATGCTATGTCAGGCCTTGTACAGACCTGAGCATATATCAAGCTACCAACAGCTGAGGCATATGGAGTGTTTTTCATTTCCTCCCTTTCAAAGTCATTCCTTGGGCACTGACTCAAATTGAATCTGTCACCCTTGACTATGGGAGCTATACTCGGTGAATAATTTTTCATCCGAAATCTCTCTAAAATTTTATTGATATAGGTTTCTTGAGATAGACCTAAAACACCTCGAAGTCTGTCTCTTTGAATTTTAATGCCAATGACATACGAGGCATCACCCATATCTTTCATGTCAAAATTCTCAGAGAGAAATTGTTTCACCTCATGTAACATACCTTTATTATTGGTTGCAAGTAAAATATCATCTACATATAGGATTAGAAAACAAATTTTGCTCCCACTGACCTTCTGGTATATACATTGATCCATGATGTTCTCTACAAATCCAAATGAAGAAATCACATCATGAAATTTTAAGTACCATTGCCGAGAGGCTTGTTTCAATCCATATATAGATCTCTTGAGCTTGCATACTAATTGCTCATTATTACTAGAGGAAAAACCTTCAGGTTGTTTCATATAAATCTCTTCCTCTAGATCTCCATTGAGAAATGCAGTTTTCACATCCATTTGTTGCAACTCTAAATCAAAATGCACAACAAGTGCCATGATAATGCGGAAGGAATCTTTCTTAGATACAGGAGAAAATGTCTCCTTGTAATCAATTCCCTCCCTTTGAGTGAATCCCTTAGCAACGAGTCTTGCCTTATATCGCTCAATGTTGCCTAACGAGTCTTTCTTGGTCTTAAAGACCCATTTGCAGCCAATGGCTTTTGCTCCATCAGGCAACTCAATAAGATCCCAGACTCCATTAACTGCCATAGAATTCATCTCATCTTTCATAGCATCATACCATAAATTAGATTCCTTACAATTCATGGCTTGTGAAAACGTTTCAGGATCATTTTCAGCTCCAATGTTATAGTCCGACTCTTGAAGATACACAATATAGTCACTAGAAATTGCTGATTTCCTTTCTCTTGTAGATCTTCTTAATGTTGTAACAACCTCCTCTGGAGGAGTTGATTGTTCAACTATCTCTGGTAACTCATGAGAGACTGGATCTACTAGTTCATTATCAGCAAATTGTGGAATTTCAACGACTGGTTGTATAATGCCCGTTTGATCTTGAGGGGCACTATGAACGATAATCAGTTTGTCACTTGAAATGGAAGGTTGAGCATCAGAATGTTCCCTTTCAGGAATCATGCTCTGCAATTGATCACTCCCACTGATCAAGTCATTCTCAAGAAATTTGGCATTTCTCGATTCCACAATCCTAGTTGTATGAGATGGACAGTAAAATCTATATCCCTTGGACCTCTCGGCATATCCAACAAAATACCCACTAATGGTCCTAGGGTCCAGCTTTTTCTCTTATGGATTGTATACTCTCACTTCACATGGGCATCCCCATACGCGTACATGTCGCAAACTTGGTTTCCAACCTTTAAATAACTCAAATGGCGTTTTAGAAACAGCCTTGGTTGGAACTCGATTTAAAATGTACACAGCTGTCTTGAGAGCTTCTGTCCACAAGGACTTAGGTAGTTTGGAGCTGCTAATCATGCTCCTCACCATGTCCATCAATGTTCGGTTCCTTCTTTCTGCTACACCATTCTCATCAGGTGAGCCAGGTAAACTGTATTGGGCAACAATCTCATGTTCTTGAAGGAACTTCGCAAATGGACCAGGCATTTGTCCATCTTCTGTGTATCTCCCATAATACTCACCTCCTCTATCAGATCTCACAATCTTGATTTGCTTTCCACATTGTGTCTCTACTTCTGCCTTGAATACCTTAAAGGCATCTAATGCTTCGTTCTTATTATGAAGCAAGTAGAGATACATAAATCGTGAGTAATCATCAATAAAGAGATAAAGTATTTCGGACCATGAAAATCCATATCCGGACAATAAATGTCCGTGTGTATGATCTCTAATAGGTCTGAACTCCTCTTGGCACCTTTCTTTGACTTATTGGTCTGCTTGCCTTTAATGCAGTCCACACAAGTATCAAAGTCAGTGAAGTCCAAAGTATTGAGTACCCCTTCATTCACTAACCTCTTGATTCTATCTATGGAGATATGTCCCAATCTCCGATGCCACAACATAGAAGAGTTATCATTTACAACACATCTTTTATGTCAGCCCTAACATGCATTACATCATGAGTGGTATTATTTTGCAAACTAATATAGAAAAGACCATCAGACAAAGTACCATTCCCAACAAGTTCAGATTTATAATATAAACTGGAAGAAGTATCTGAAAAGTTGAAAGAATAACCCAAAGGTACAAGTCTTGAAACTGAAATTAAATTCCTAGAAAAACTAGGTACATAAAAGTTCCTTTCCAAATTTAAAATAAAACCACTACTAAGAACTAAGGTGCATGTCCCTATAGCTTCCACATGTGAGCGCATCTTATTTCCTGAAGAGATATACTGCTCACTTCCCACTTGCTTCCTTAAGTTTTGCATACCTTGCAAAGTATTGCAAATGTGGATTGTAGAACCAGAATCAATCCACCATGTGTTATAAATAACATCAGCCATATTAGATTCATAACTGACAAGAGCTTTAACTGAAGTACTGAATTGCTCATCAATGGCCTTTAGTAGCTTCCTGACATTCTCATGCTTATCGACTAACCACGTATACCAACAGAGATTTTTGTCTTTATGAACATTGTACTCAAGCGATTGGATCGCTCCCAACGTTCATAAATCGCAATCTCATTAGGAGTGCTGGTCTGAGTTACTAAAGGTGGTTCATCCTTCCTTATAGCATAATCAATGTCCATCCAGCCCAGATGAAGGAGAATTCTCTCCTTCCAAACCTTATAGTTATCACCCTTAATTCAGGTATGTCACATTTTATTTCAGAGAAATTTACATGTTGCATAACTGCAAAATTTAAACATACATGCTTATTATCAAAAAATTGAGGCTAATAAAATGCTTTACCAATATAAATTATGCATTTAGAAACCAGTGAATCTACTGACATAAAACTTGTCTGTGGGCTAAAGCTCTAATTCAATTAGATTCACTTAAGTCTGTATGATAAAACTATCAAATTATGTTCCTTCTTTCTAATTCCTGTGGGTAGATTAGAAAAATATAATTTGATATTTCATCTCAATTAATTATATAAATATAAAATAATGAATCTACTGACATAAAACTTGCCTGTGGGCTAAAGCTTTAATTCAATTAGATTCACTTAAGTCTGTATGATAAAACTATCAAATTATGTTCCTTCTTTCTAATTCCTGTGGGTAGATTAGAAAAATATAATTTGATATTTTATCTTAATTAATTATATAAAACAGTGAATCTACTGACATAAAACTTGCCTGTGGGCTAAAGCTTTAATTCAATTAGATTCACTTAAGTCTGTATGATAAATCTATCAAATTATGTTCCTTCTTTCTAATTCCTATGGGTAGATTAGAAAAATATAATTTGATATTTTATCATAATTAATTATATAAATATAACAAAAATTCCTATGGAATAAATTTTATTATATTTATATAATTAATTACAATTAATGTCTATTATTTATGTGATTTACTAACTTTATTATACAATTTTATAATTAAGGATGCTGTGGCTACTCCTCAATTATTCAATTGTATTTATCACTTAGACATTATTTAATTTTTATATTCAATTATGTCACTTAAGATGCATGCATAATTCATAAAATTTATACACACAAATTCTAAATATAATTGAACATAAATAGGCCAGACTAATGGTCCAACCACTTAATGAACGAGCCAACAGCCCATCATCCTCACCCAATTCTAATAGTTTAAATTTAACCAAAAAATCTCTCAATCACCTCAAAAAATTTTGGATCAGATGTGCTTGGACTGCTGCAATCCAGCCTGCTGCAATTCAAGCTGGGCACACAGTCCAACCTGATTGCTGGTCCAAATGGCTAAGCTAGCCAGACGGTGGGCCAGCCCTGATCACTGGGCCATACAGTGGGCCAGTCTGGTCAGGCGCTGGACCCAGGCCTGGCCAGCGGTTGGCCCATCAGCGCTGAGCGCTGGCCCAAGCCGCTGGGCCAGCCAGCGGCTGGCCCAAGCGCTGGGCCAGCCAGCTGCTGGGCCAGCCAGCGGGCAGCTGGCTGGGCCAGCCAGCTGCTGGTCTGGCCCAGGCCAGGCCACTGGGCCAGCGCCAGCCACCTGGCCCAGGCGGCTGGCTGCTGGGCCAGCGCTGGCCTGCTGGCCCAGCGCCTGGGCCAGCAGCGCTGGCTGATTGGCAGCCAGCGCTAGCGCCCAGGCGCTGGCCATTAATTATTTTTTTTTTTTATTCTCTATGTCTTGCACGTTTTTCTGTAAGAGGCGTTTTTCATCCATCCTCGTTCCGTGCACATATCCAAAGTAAGAAAACCGATGCTTCCTTATCTTATGGTGATTTAATCATGAGATATTTGGATTTATCTTTTATTTAAACTATATCCATAAGGGTGAGCAAATAGATAAGAATGACATAAATCTTACTAATCAATCTCTTAAATAAAACTGAATTAAATAAACTGAATATTAAGAGTACATAAGATCTAATGCCCTTTCAAATGATTCTTGATGATCTATTAACTCTCCCGGTACGCAGGTAGTTGGGTCAAATGCACCAAGGTACTACAACAGCCTCCCTTATTGGTACATCCCTAATATCCCTACCGTACGTCCGTTGGGTCAAATAATCCAGGGTACTACCAGTAGCCTCCCCTTTGGACTATCCCTAAACGAGAGAAATAGAGATCAAGAATATCTTATCCCTCTTTATCAAATAAATCATATAAAGATTGTTTCATAGGATTTTATCAGATCCATATATCAATAGAAACAATCCTATCCTAATAATCAAGGCAGAGGTATTATTTTATACGCTTTGATACCAAATGATAGACTGAAATTTAAATATATTGATCCCTATCATATATGCGGATAAATATGGGACCAATATATTTATCCTAATTAATTATAGAAAGATCGATAAATACCTCCAGCCATTGCTGTTGATTTTCTTCTAGATGAGGGTAAGGATCTTCTACGCCTTGCGGTCTCTCTTAGCGATGGTGTAAACTTTTTCTCTCTCGATGAAATCAGGCGCAGGGACCTCCCCGTTTTATAAACTGTATGCCTTATCTGTCCATCACAGAGGGCGCCGCTTTAAACGGATATGGTTGAGGGATTCTTATCTCAATCGTGAATTCAAAATTTGAATTCATGCAATCCCTCAAAATCAGAATATAGGACCACCTTAATCGTATCTAACCGATACGCTTTAATCGTATCTAACCGATACGCTTAATGGAGAAAAAACTAACATATGTTAGTGCTCAAACTCTGAAATTGGATAGTTAAAAAGATTGACAAGTGAAGGCGGACTATTCTTTGGAAAAAGAAGGTTTGATAAATGGATTTAGTTATTTTGTTAACTAAAATAGAGTTTGTAAAGGCAAGAAAGAATGTGGTTTGGGTATTAAGAACCTCAAAGAGTATGAATCAAATACTTTAGCAAAGTGACTATCGAAGTTTGTTTATAATCAAGATGAAGTAAACCACTTAGGCAAAACTTATATTCCAAAACTATTATTTGAGGGACCAATTTGCTATGCAAAGGTATTAGGTTACAGAAAGCATTGCCGATATTGAAAGATATTTGTAAAGTTCTAAATATTTTTTTTAAAATTACTTATCTTTAACTTGGAAATGAAAAAATTATCTAGGAGGATTATTGGGTTGACCCTACCTCCTAGCTTATTTGTTTGGCAATCTTTATGAGAGTATGCCACTAAGAAGCATTTCTAAGTAGCCTTGCTTTAGAATTGTAGATTGTAACAATGAAAGATGAGATGACCTTCTTAACCCTGGAATTCCTTAAGCTCGAGCAGATCTTAAGTCTCTTTTCTTTTTTTCAACCTATGCCATCATATGATGTTCCGGTTTAGAAGCTCAGTTATAATGGCAAGTATAGTGTAGACTCTTATAGATTCATTAATCGTCGTAAATTTATTTATCCCTTCTATTCCAATGTGGAAAGTATGTGTCCTAAAGAAAATTAAATTTTATTTGTTTAGTTGATCTTTTTTTTTTTTTGGTTGGCTCTCTGAAATAAGCTAAATATAGGTGTATCTTGGCCAAAAAAGAATGAAAGTAAAAGGTACATATTATGCAAATTTAATCATGAGTTAACAGATCACTTATTCATCAAATGCTTATTTACAGGGAAGATGTTGGAAACCTTGGTAGATACTATAGGTTTAAACTAACTTTCTTGTAGTATCAATCGACTTTAGACTTGAGTGGAGAAGAAAGCATTGCATAGGCTACTTAGAAAAAATGTTAGGATCAACTGATTATGGCATCTATGTGAAATATGTAATAAGAGAGAAATTCAAAAAAATAATTAAAGAAGAAATCTTTTATGATTTCGATACTCTATAAATCCATAGTCTCTTTTATTCTAGGGGAAAACTTTTGTATTGATTTTATAATTTGGACTTTCATGGAAGTTTTTATAATTTCCTTTCTTTGATTTTTTTTAATGTTCAACTTTTTGTAATTTTGTAAATGGAACAAAATCTCATAAGGGAATTCTTCCCTCACCATTACTTCAAAAAAGAAATTGCTGGGAAATCTAGTAAATTTTGTAGTAGTAGCATCGTAGAGTTGCAGGCATGTGTGGCCTATATTTGATGATGGTCATGCTTTATAAAATAGCTAAATTTTCTCATCTCCTACAGGAATGTGTTTTAAACATTTCTTCTTGTAAAACTTATGCTGGGTACTTATCTTTTTAGAAAGTGTTTTTTTTTTTCTTTTTGTTTCAAAAGTCACAAAAGTTTTTTTGTGGCAGGAAGTAGTTTGTTACAATTGCAACTTTAATTAATGAAATTTTCTTGGCAAGTAATTCACAATGGTTGCATATATTATATAGACTGATTTCTTGATTTATGTATACTTTTATTTTAAACTTTTGACTTTTATTTTTCCTTAAATTTGTATTTACCAAGTCTATGGATTGGTTGCTCATAGGCATTTTTCTTTTAGAAAATCACTCTCATCTACATTCTAATATCTTAGACCAATTGTTTTTAAATCATATATTTGTTCTTAAAGAAAGCAATAAACAATATATGCATGATTATATTGCTATATTACAAATTATCATATATTCAAATTTATTTTAGCATTTTAAGTAGCTATTTTTTTTATTCTATTGTAGTCCTAAAAAGATGGGCACCATAAGTAGATAGGTTGGCAACTTTTTGTTTTTCAGATTTAGCAGGCAAATATCCTGTATTACCATAATATATTATTAAGCATAAATTTATCTTATATTAATTTTATCTTTTGACCTTATGTTTTAAGATATATTTCAGCAATATTTTTTAAAGAGAAGGAAAGAGGGATGCATCTATATTATAATCATTGAGATCCAAATTTTCAAAAAAAATAAGAATATGAGTTGGTTATGTTCATATATTTTAAAAAATATAATAATATTTTTTAAAATATTACTTAAAATTAGAAAAATTGTAATTACATCCTAATTATATGATGAACAAGCAACAATTTCCTTTTGTGTATGCGTGTGGGGATGCATCCTCCAGCATTTTGATGTTGCAATTCAAAACTATTTTTCAGCCAATGCTCATCTCCATCCGAATTTATATGAGTTGTGATGCAGAGAAAAATTAGCACCACATCAATAAATGTGCTCGATGACTAAGGTCGAGCTATTGAGCCAAACTATCTGGCCAAACTAAGGCCGAGCTACATAGCCGAACTATCTGGCCAAACTTCAGAGCCGAACTATCTGGCCGAACTATCTTAGTACCTCGGAAGGGCTGAGCTATATCCGAACCTCAGCAGGGTCAAGCTATCTTAGTACCTCGCTAGGATCGATCATCATCCATTCAACGTAAGCACCATTGCTGCTTTAAACCACGCTGGATATCTCAGAGGATGAACCCTCTGATCACAAGAATCGCGAAATAAGCCTCCCAAAATGGAAACGGAAGCCAAATACAGCACATCATCCATGATCAACGAGATTCTAATTTTTTGATAAAGCGCCCGTTAACTTCATCAACTGTCGATCTCTGTAACTATTGGGATTCTAACCTTATCGGATGCCAACTCTCTAAAACGTACCTGAAAAATCAAGTAACAGCTCACCTCCTTGCAGCATACAAATATCAAGTCCTAGGACCCTCTTAGGTACGCTCTCAAAGGCAATCTAAGCCCAAAAAAATAACTCTAGCAAAGGTCATTACTCCTGAAAAATCATGCGAAGGAGGAAGATCCTTTTGCTAGAGCCTTCTTCTCTCATTTGTTTGCTTAGAATCTTTACTGACTTGGGCGTCGGAGGGTCTTGCGCAGGGACCACCCCCTGTAATTCCTACATGAGGACTGCCTTACAAGTCCATCCGAATGGAAGAGCGCTATCCGGATCCCGATGTGCACCACCCCCAAGCCGAAGAATAAATTTTCGCAGCAACAGATTGGTACTAGAGGAAGGGCCTCAAGTCCCTCTAAAAACTTAAAACCAAGGAGATAAGGTTCTATACAAGAAGGACGATTGCTCAATGGCCAACCGTAAGAGAGCAGTCACAAATGCTCCTGATCAAGCCACCTCTCAAAGGCCTGATCCTACCAACAACACGACGCTTGCCAATCGAGATTCCTCCACCGCCAACCGCCCCGATTACACAGGACCAATTTGCCATGCTGGTCCAACTAGTTCAAGCCCTGCTACAACTGGTGCAGGGGCTTCTTAGGGGTCTTCTTTCCGCTGCACCCTTTCAGCAGCTTCCTAGTGGGACAGTCACTCCGGTCCTACCGGTGGTCTCCTCGCCCAACCCACTGGAAGCCACCAGCCTTCCACGATAGCCAGGCCATAGAGAAGTTGAATCGGCACTATGGAGGGGAGGAGATAGGAGCCTGCCCAGATCCCGTCAGGTTTGTTCCTTACCTCCAGTATTCTCTTGCGACAATTCAACACCGCGGCCGCGATCCCCTCGTTTCGTCTCTCCTACTGCTTGGACTGACTAGCTGCAATGACAACTACGCATGCCAAACCTATGGGCGACTGACGCTATTCAAAAGATTAGCAACGCCCCCCAGGTATGGCCAAGCGAAGAGGAGAACCGATTTGAAAGGGTTCGGTGCGAGGGGCTCACCTCTTTAGATAAAGACATAAAAGAGATACCGTACCTCGAGGATATGGGACTCGGATCATCTTCGAGCAATGAAGACCTTCAAAGGATACAGTATCCCCATGATATGAAACTCGGATCATCTCCGAGCAATGAAGACTTTCTAGGGATACAGTACCTCGAAGACATGAAACTATATTAAACCCCGAGTTATTACTAGTGAAGTATGCCTGAACCGAGCCATTTTGCTCATTGTAATAAAACTTCACTCTTCGATTCAAATGTTTCTTATTGAATAATAATTTTTCTTGAGTTATGGATGAAAAGCATGTCTCATCCAATCATTGACCAACGAGTCCATTTCTCTGTACCTCTGCAGGGCAGAGCAACATTCTTCGTACCTTGGTAGGGCCAAGTAAAAATATCTCCAAACCTCAGCACGGTCGAGCAAATTTTTCACCATACCTCACCACGGCCGAGTAATATTCTCTGTACCTTGGCAGGACCAAGTAAAATTTCTCCATACCTCGGCACGGTCGAGCAAATTTTTCTTTGAACCTCGACATGGCCGAACAAATTTTTCTCCGTACCTCGGCACGACCGAGCAACATTATCCATACCTTGGTAATGCCAAGTAAAAATTTCTTCATACCTCAGCACGGCCGAACAAATTTTTCTTCGTACCTCAGCACAGTCAAGCAACATTCTCCATATCTTGGCAGGGCCAAGTAAAATTTTTTTTCATAACTCGGCTGATGGGGCATGAAAAAAATTTGGTGGAATGAGGGGATAGTGATGTGTTCTAAGTGATTACCACCCTTAATGAACATTTGAGCCCAAGCTATGGCTGAATTCATGCATGGGAGAAATGAAGAACATCAACCGGAAGTAGAAATCTAAACACCCTTGTGCAAGCTTCTTTCAAAGAAATAAAAAGATTAGG
Source organism: Calamus simplicifolius (assembly GCA_900491605.1). NCBI lineage: Eukaryota > Viridiplantae > Streptophyta > Magnoliopsida > Arecales > Arecaceae > Calamus > Calamus simplicifolius. Next base: position 434,997 of record UESW01004368.1, on the reverse strand, counting down.
ATTAAAGGTATGGAAACCTTCAAACTAAGTTAAGCCACATTTAAAACTTCAGATCTAAAGGACCAAGAGGTTTTTTTTTTTAACAATGAAGTAAGATCTTAAAGTGGAAGGGATGCACTTAACACTCAAAGAATTGAGGGTTGGTTGACAAGATCTACACTCCTTACTTAAGAACTTACTTGGCACTTGATCCTTGACATGGAGCCATCATCCTCAACTCTAACATCCTCAAGAGAACCTGCAAGTGATCAGAAGTAAGATAGTGGAGGCAAAGGAATTGAAGGAAATAAAAAAATCGAACAAGGAAAGGAAGGATTTGAAAAATTTTGCTGAGACTTGGGTAGCACTTGTCCTTCTTCCTGAAACTATTATGAAACCTTGGTAGAATGGTTTAGAGTAGCAAATTGGGCCTCTTACCCTCTCCCTCAAGGAGTGACCTAGATCTAAGACTAGGGAAACACGAGCCTCAACTCAACCTAAGAGCATCTCACCCTCTTCATACTCAAAGATGAACAAGCACTTGGCAAAAGAAATCAAATAAACTTGATTTTATTTCTCAAACTTCATATCTACAAGAGGGAAAGCTTGGCCTATTTATAGGCCAAAGGACTTCCAGAAATTTCAGCCCAAAAAACTAAAAGATCATAACAATCTAAGGATTAGTTATGATATAGCTAACTAATTACAACCAATCCCTAACAAATTTGGTTGCACAAGCTTCCATGTGGCACCTCCTTAGTTGCCATGTGTCATCATCAGATACCTCCATGTGTCCTCCAAGATTTGACTTCTAAGTTGCCATGTGTCATCATCAGATACCTCCATGTGTCCTCCAAGATTTGACTTCCAAAGAGAAGACTTGATGTCTTGATAGCAGTGTTGACTCAAGGCAGGAAGTGTCGATACTTTGAGACTTGGCAGAAGTTAAAATTTTGCAGCATGAGTTGCCACTTGAAAAATTGAAACTCTTGGCTCGAGTAAGTGGAACCTGCGAAAAGTGGATTAATTACAAACCAAAGAGTGTCAGTCTGCAACCTTTTCTTCTTGCCGATGTCCCCATCAATTCTTCCCGGGTGAAAAAAACTCGGCCCTGACGAGTATGGATCATTTTGGCTTTGGTAATATTCAAGCAGATCTGGATCGATCTTTTGCAGTTCTTCTTGAGTGATCCATGAGTCTTCAGAATCAGGTCTACCTTGCCAATGGACCAAGTAGCATTGATAGTCTTTATTTCAGGTAGTGACAATCTTTTCATCTAATATCGTTCAATTCTTTCTCGCTTTGTGGCTGGTGGACACTCTGGGATTGGTTCACTCTCAAAGGATGGATCAGGTCCTAAAAACTCACTGGGATTCATTGTTGGTTCCTTGTATTCTACCAGATCTGAAATATTAAAGGTGGAACTAATACCAAAGTCAGAAGGTAGGTCCAGTATATAAGCATTAGGTCCAATTCTTTTTATTATTTTGAAAGGACCTGCACCACGGGCATGTAGTTTCTTCATAGTTCCCTTTGGAAACTGTTCAGGTCTGAGCCTTATCATGACAAAGTCTCCTACATGAAATTCTTTTGCTCTTCTATGGGAATTAGCCATATGCTTGTAACTCTCATTGCTTATATGGATTTTCTCGCTAATTTCTTTGTGTAAATCCCTAATGTGTTGTGTGCATATGACTCAGCAGACTCTGATGTTTGTACATGCATGGGCAATGGAATGAGGTCTATTGGCTTTCTTGGTTTGTACCCATGAATAATCTCAAAAGGACTTTTCCAGTGGATCTGTTAACTGAACTATTATAGGCAAACTCTATACGTGGCAGTAAAAGGTCCCAATTTCCAGTATGTTTCCCACTAAACATCTTAACATATTTCCAAGACTTCTATTTACAACTTCTGTTTGACCATCAGTTTGGGGGTGATAAGTGGTAGAAAAGTTTAACTTGGTTCCTAGCAGGTGCCATAGGGTTTTCTAAAAGTAACTGGTGAACTTAACATCCCTATCAGACACGATGGTTTTAGGTAACCCGTGTAATCTAACCATTTCATCTAGAAATAACTTGGCCACTTTTGATGCATCGAAGGTTTGGAAACAAGGCAGAAAATGTGCCATTTTAGAAAATCTATCGACTACCACAAAGATGAAATTGTGTCTCCTTAAGGTCTTTGGTAGTCCCAACACAAAGTCCATACTGATGTCTTGCCAAGGTCGATCAGGGACGGGTAAAGGGGTGTATAGTCCGGTGTTTTGTTTTTGCATTTTAGCAACAGCACATGTCCTACACTGGGCTACGACTTGGGCAACATTTCGTTTTAAGCTGGGCCAAAAGAATTGTTCCTCCAAAGCTAGAATAGTTTTATTCTTTCCGAAATGGCCCACTAAACCTTCGGCATGGATTTCCCAAATCAAGAATTCCCTAATTGAGGTTCGGGGAATACACAACTTATCTCCTTTAAAAAGGAACCCATCATGAAGAGTAAAGTCTTTGTATTCTCTAAAAGGCCTTAGACTGACAGATTCAAAAATCTCACTAAAGTCAGGGCAACTTTTATACTCTTCCTTCAACTTATCAAATCCTGTGACTTCAGTACTTACAGACGTCAAGAGCATAGAACGTCGACTTAAAGCATCGGCAACCTTATTGTCAAAACCAGCACGGTGTTTTAGAACAAAGGTGTAAGCTTGGATGTACTCTACCCATTTTCCATGCCTAGGGTTTAACTTCTTTTGGGAGCTAAGGAATCGGAGGGCTTCATGATCGAAAAATAGAACAAACTCCTACGGTAACAAGTAATGTCTCCAATATTTCAAAGCCTGAACTACCGCATATAACTCCTTGTCATAGGTGGAATATCTCAACTTTGTGCCATTTAGTTTCTCGCTAAAAAAAGCTACCGGATGGTTCTCTTGACTTAAAACTCCACCAATTCCAATCCCAGAGGCATCACAAGCAACCTCAAAAACTTTAGAGAAGTCAGGCAACCTTAAGATTGGTGCTTGTGTCATTCTTCCTTTAATCTCAAGGAAGGCTTTATTGGCTTATTTGGTCCATTCAAAATTTCCTTTCTTAAGACAATCCGTGATTGGAGCAACAATGGTGCTAAACCCTTGGATGAATCTCCTATAGAAGGTGGCAAGACCGTGGAAGCTACGGATGTCATGTATGTTCTTGGGTTCGGGCCACTCGACTATGGACTTAATTTTCTCGGGATCAGTAGAAACACCATTAGTAGTAATAATGAACCCTAGAAAGGTTACTCTGTTAGTCATGAATTCGCACTTCTTCAGATTGGCATATAGATTTTCCTTTCTAAGGGTGTAATAGACTTGTCTAAGATGATCTAAATGGTCTTCCCTAGTCTTACTATAGATGAGGATGTCATCAAAATATACTACAACAAATTTTCCCATGAAAGGTCTTAAAACTTGAGTCATGATCCTCATAAATGTACTAGGGGCATTTGATAAACCAAAGGGCATAACCAGCCACTCATAAAGACCATCCTTAGTTTTGAATGCAGTTTTTTACTCATCTCCAGGTTTGATCCTAACCTGGTGATAACACTCTTAAGATCAATCTTGGAAAATATAGTGGCTCCGGTCATCATGTCAAACATATTATCAAGGCGAGGGATAGGAAATCAATACTTGACCGTAATTTTGTTGATGGCATGACTATCGATGCACATTCTCCAAGTGCCATCCTACTTCGGGTCAGTAGGGCAGGTACTGCACAAGGACTTAAACTCTCCCTAATAAACTTTTTCTGGGGGAGATCTCCAACTTGTCTTTGTAGCTCAGCGTGCTCAGTAGGATTCATTCTATAGTGAGGTAGGTTAGGCAAGGTGGCTCCGGGACTAGATCAATTGTATGTTGAATATCCCTAAGTGGGGGCAGGTGATTGGGTAAATCTTCTGGGAATACATCCTTAAAGTCTTCTAAGATCTTTGTGACTTCTTGAGGTGGTTCCTTAGGATCTTCATTCCGACTTTCTTTAAGTGCCAAAATCCACATAGGTGATCCTTCATTGATTTCTTTCTCTATTTCCTTGACACTGATCAAATTCAGATCTTGTTTCTTCTCTTTCAAATCACTAGACCATTTCTTGATATTGTCCTTAGGTGGGGTCGAGTTAATGATAAGCTTTTTCCCTAGATGGTTGAAAGCACAAGAATTGGATTGACCATATAAAGTTGCATTATGATCATACAACCAAGGTCTACCCAAAATGATGCTACTTACTCCCATGGGTAGTACATCGCACCAGACTTGTTCATGATAGGATTGGATTTGAATGGGAACTTGACATCTGGATTTAATGGGAATGGATGTTGAATCTATCCAAGAAACTTTGTATGGATTGGGATGGGGAACATGGGTCAAACTTAAACTCTTAATGGCTTTAGTGGAAATAGCATTCACACAACTCCCATTGTCTATAATGATTTTATAAACCTTCTCCCCTATCTTAACAAATGTTTGGAGTATATTAGTTCTTCTCCAATCCTCCTTTTCCTTTGTTTGGGTCAAAATTCTAACAACACCCAAAGTCTCATCATAATCAATCTCTTCTTCCTCTTCATCATATTCATTGATCAGATTGGATTCAGCCTCATATACCTCTTTTTCAAACTCTTTAGTATCTTCAGGGTCTCTTCAGCTAGTTCTCCTATGTGTAGAGAACGGGCAGGGCATTGGTTGGCATAGTGTCCCTTCCTGTTACATTTAAAACAATGGACATTCGGGTTGTTACTCTTTTGAACTACAGGGGCCTTACCCTTGTCACTCGTTTGACCGGATGGGATAGTAGGAGTGGGGTGATTTGGTCGCATTTGGTTGAACCCTGGTTTCTGAGTAGGGGTGCTAATCTTACTTAGTTTGGGTCTTCTGACTATCGGTCCCCTTTGAAACCTTTCACAATCTCTGGCTATTTGATAGGCTTGGTCTAGGTCAGTGATTTCTCTTAGAAATAATTCCTTTTGAATTTCTTCACGCAAACCGGCTCTAAACCTAGACAATGTTACAGCTTCTGATTCATTAATATTACACCTCATCGTAAACTCATCAAACTTGGTAATATATTCAGACACAGTCTTATTGCCCTGGTATAATCTTTGCCACTGATCTAATAGTCTTGGTGATAGGACATAGGGACATACTTTTCCTTAAGCTTGATTTTTATAGCTCTCCAAGTGGTTATGGGCATGTCTCCTCTTTGCCTAAGCATTCGCCCGATATTCTCCCAGTATAACCTAGCCTGGCGGACTAACCTCAGTTTGGCAAACTTATACTTTCTCTCCTCGGTCATCTCATACCATTCAAAATATTGATCCATTTCTTCCTCCCAGTCAACATAAGCTTTAGGGTCTAGGCTTCCATCAAAGATAGGAGCCTCTAATCGAATGTTCCTCATGGCTCTTTCATCTTGATCTAAGTAATTCTGGTGAGGTTGCCTAGGGATACGATCAGGAGTAAAGTCAGGCCGATGGACTCTACGGGCTTCTTCCATGAGGAGACATGCCCATAACCACTTGGAGAGCTATGAAAATCAAGCTTAGGGAAAAGTATGTCCCTATGTCCTATCACCAAAGACTATTAGATCAGTGGCAAAGATTATACCAGGGCAATAAGACTGTGTCTGAATATATTACCAAGTTTAATGAGTTTGTGATGAGGTGTAACATTGATGAATCAGAAGCTGTAACATTGTCTAGGTTTAGAGCCGATTTGCGTGAAGAAATTCAAAAGGAATTATTTCTAAGAGAAATCACTGACCTAGACTAAGCCTATCAAATAGCCAGAGATTGTGAAAGGTTTCAAAGGGGACTGATAGTCAGAAGACCCGAACTAAGTAAGATTAGCACCCCTACTCAGAAACCAGGGTTCAACCAAATGCGACCAAATCACCCCACTCCTACTATCCCATCCGGTCAAACGAGTGACAAGGGTAAGGCCCCTATAGTTCAAAAGAGTAACAACCCGAATGTCTATTGTTTTAAATGTAATAGGAAGGGACACTATGCCAACCAATGCCCTGCCCGTTCTCTACACATAGGAGAACTAGCTGAAGAGGACCCTGAAGATACTAAAGAGTTTGAAAAAGAGGTATATGAGGCTGAATCCAATCTGATCAATGAATATGATGAAGAGGAAGAAGAGATTGATTATGATAAGACTTTGGGTGTTGTTAGAATTTTGACCCAAACAAAGGAAAAGAAGTATTGGAGAAGAACTAATATACTCCAAACATTTGTTAAGATAGGGGAAAGGTTTATAAAATCATTATAGACAATGGGAGTTGTGTGAATGCTATTTCCACTAAAGCCATTAAGAATTTAAGCTTGACCCATGTTCCCCATCCCAATCCATACAAAGTTTCTTGGATGGATTCAACATCCATTCCCATTAAATCCAGATGTCAAGTTCCCATTCAAATCCAATCCTATCATGAATAAGTCTGGTGCGATGTACTACCCATGGGAGTAAGTAGCATCATTTTGGTAGACCTTGGTTGTATGATCATGATGCAACTTTATATGGTCAATCCAATTCTTGTGCTTTCAATCATCTAGGAAAAAAGCTTATCATTAACTCGACCCCACCTAAGGACAATATCAAGAAAGGGTTTAGTGATTTGAAAGAGAAGAAACAAGATCTGAATTTGATCAGTGTCAAAGAATAGAGAAAGAAATCAATGAAGGATCACCAAAGCTGATGGGGCATGAAAAAAAATTGATGGAATGAGGGGATGGTGATGTGTTCTAAGTGATTACCACCCTTAATGAACATTTGAGCCCAAGCTATGGCTGAATTCATGCATGGAAGAAATGAAGAACATCAAACCAGAAGCAGAAATCTAAACACCCTCGTGCAAGCTTCTTTCAAAGAAATAAAAAGATTAGGATCTAAAGGTATGGAAACCTTCAAACTAAGTTAAGCCACCTTTAAAACTTTAGATCTAAAGGACCAAGAGGTTTTTTTTTCCAATAATGAAGTAAGATCTTAAAGTGGAAGGGATGCACTCAACACTCAAAGAATTGAGGGTTGGTTGACAAGATCTACACTCCTTACTTAAGAACTCACCTTGGCACTTGATCCTTAACGTGGAGCCATCATCCTCAACTCTAACATCCTCAAGAGAACCTGCAAGTGATCAAAAGTAAGACCGTGGAGGCAAAGGAATTAAAGGAAATAAAAAAATCGAACAAGGAAAGGAAGGATTTGAAAAATTTTGCTGAGACTTGGGTAACACTTGTCCTTCTTCCTGAAACTATTATGGAACCTTGGTAGAATGGTTTAGAGTAGCAAATTGGGCCTCTCACCTTCTCCCTCAAGGAGTGACCTAGATCTAAGACTAGGGAAACACGAGCCTCAACTCAACCTAAGAGCATCTCACCCTCTTCATACTCAAAGATGAACAAGGCACTTGGCAAAAGAAATCAAATAAACTTGATTTTATTTCTCAAACTTCATATCTACAAGAGGGAAAGCTTGGCCTATTTATAGGCCAAAGGACTTCCAGAAATTTCAGCCCAAAAAACTAAAAGATCATAACAATCTAACGATTAGTTATGATATAGCTAACTAATTACAACCAATCCCTAACAAATTTGGTTGCACAAGCTTCCATGTGGCACCTCCTTAGTTTGCCATGTGTCATCATCAAATACCTCCATGTGTTCTTCAAGATTTGACTTCTAAGTTGCCATGTGTCATCATCAGATACCTCCATGTGTCCTCCAAGATTTGACTTCCAAAGAGAAGACTTGATGTCTTGATAGCAGTGTTGACTCAAGGCAGGAAGTGTCTATACTTTGAGACTTGGCAGAAGTTAAAATTTTGCAGCATAAGTTGCCACTTAAGAAATTGAAACTCTTGGCTCGAGTGAGTGGAACCTGCGGAAAGTGGATTAACTACAAAACCAAAGAGTGTTAGTCTGCAACCTTTTCTTCTTGCTGATGTCCCCATCATCGGCACAGCCGAGCAACATTTCTCCAAACCTCGACATTGCCGAGTAAATTTTTCTCTGTACCTCAGCAGGGCCGAGCAACATTCTCTGTACCTCGGTAGGGCCAAGTAAATATTTTTCTCCATACCTCGGCATGGCCGAGCAATATTTCTTTGAACCTTAGCACAGTCGAGCAAATTTTTATCCGTACCTCAGGTCTCCATACCTTAGCACGGTTGAGCAAAATTTTTTCCAAACCTCGGCACGACCGAGCAAAATTTTCTTCGAACCTTGGCACGGCCAAGCAACATTTCTTCGAACCTCGGCACGGCCAAGCAAATTTTTCTCCATACCTTAGCACGGTCAAGCAACATTCTTCGTACCTTGGCAGGCCAAGTAAAAATTTCTCCATTCCTCGACATGGCTGAGCAAATTTTTTTCTGTACCTCGGCATGGCCGAGCAACATTCTTCGTACCTTGGCAGGGCCAAGTAAAAATTTTCTTCGTATCTCGGCATGATCGAGCAACATTTCTCCGAACCTCGGCATGGCCGAGTAAATTTTTCTCTATACCTCGGCACGGCCGAGCAACATTTCTCCATACCTCGGTACGATCGAGCAAATTTTTCTCCGTACCTCGGCAAGGCCGAGCAACATTCTTCATACCTTGGCAGGGCCAAGTAAAAAAAATTTTCCGTACCTTAGCACGGCCGAGCAATATTTCTCCATACCTTAGCACGACCTTGCAACATTTCTCCGAACCTCAGCACAGCCGAGCAAATTTTTCTTCGTACCTCGGCACGATCGAGCAACATTCTCCATACCTTGGCAGAGCCAAGTAAACATTTCTTCATACCTCGACACGGCCGAGTAACATTTCTCCGAACCTCGGCATGACCGAGCAAATTTTTCTCTGTACCTCAGCAGGGTTGAGCATCATTCTCTGTACCTTGACAGGGCCAAGTAAAAATTTCTCCGTATCTCGACAGGGCCAAGTAAAAATTTCTCTGAACTTCAGCATGGCCAAGCAAATTTTTCTCCCTACCTCGGCATGACGGAGCAACATTCTTCGTACTTTGGTAGGGCCAAGTAAAAACTTTGCAGAATAAGGTCCATCTGCCACATGCCTTGACCTTTGATTAGACGTCCGACATGGAATTTATGGGGCCATCATGACGTGCCTATGTTGGTTCAAATCCCGCCAATGAGATTGAGCAATCATGGACTCTACTCCCTATGTTCGAATCTACGCTTTGGACTAGGGAGTGGGAGGCATGTTATACGGAAAAAAAATTATCACCGCATCAATAAACGTGCCCGATGACTAAGGCCGAGCTACTGAGCCAAACTATCTGGCCGAACTAAGGCCGAGCTACAGAACCGAACTATCTGGCCGAACTTCAGAGCCGAACCATCTGGTCGAGCTATCTCAGTGCCTTAGAAGGGCCGAGCTATATCCGAACCTCAGTAGGACCAAGCTATCTTAGTACCTCACCAGGATCAATCCTTATCCCTTCAACGTAAGCGTCATTACTGCTTCAAACCACGCTGGATAACTTGGAGGATGAACCATGCTGATCGCAAGAATCGTGGAATGAGCCTCCCAAAATGGAAATGAGAGCCAAATATAGCACACCATCCATGATCAACGAAATTTTAAATTCCTGATAAAGCATTCGTCAGCTTCATCAACTACCGATCCCCATAACTGTTGGGATTCCGGTCTTATCGGATGCCAACTTCCTAAAACGTGCCCAAAAAAATCAGGTAATGACTCACCTCCTTGAAGCATACAAATATCAAGTCCCAGGACTCCCCCTAGGTACGCTCTCAAAGGCAATCTAAGCCCAAAAAAATAACTCTAGCAAATGTTATTGCTCCTGAAAAATCATGCTAAAAAGGAAGATCCTTCTGTTGAAGCCTTCTTCTCTTATATGTTTGCTCAGTATCTCTACTGACTTGGGCGTCTGAGGGTCTTACGCATGAATCACAAGGCCTGTAATTCATGAATGAGCATTGCTTTGCAGGTCTATTCGGAAAAGCACTATCCAGATCTCGACATGCATTGCCCCTAAGCCGAAGAACAAATTTTTGCGGCAATAAATTGCAATTACCACCCTAGCACTAAGGGGTTACAATCAACGAGCTGTATTTGAGTCCACTTCTCCTCATCTATCATGGTCCTTAAGCATGATCTAAACCCATTAGGCAATCTAAGGCCTAGGTACATTTTATTTGATGCTTCATATATATATATATATATATATATATATATATATATATATATATATATATATATATATATATATATATATATATATATATATATATATATATTGCATTAATTCATTTGTATTGTAAATCATCTCTATTTATTTTATTTCATTATAAGGCAATGAAATGGTTTATATATTATATTAAACTTGAATAAATATCGTTGTGATTATAAATATTTTTAATCTATATATTATTTTATGACTTGGCTTTTTAAAACTCACCCAAACCCAACGTCTAAGCGTGACCTTGCTAGCGTTCGCACCACCGACAACAGGAGGCATTCAACACGGCGCACCAATTCGTATTCCCTGCACCCTGCTCCGCTTCTTCCGAAGATACCTTTCCCACTCTTGCTCACTCTTTTTAAGTGGAATTCCACCGCTCAGCGATTAAAATTTCTTCGAGTCGTCGGCGGCGGCATTCCAAGCGGATGCGGGAGCGGGACAACTCACCGGAAGGTGACCGGATCGAGTTCCCTTTCCGACCACCATCCGACCTTTCCGACCATCATCCGACTTTTCCCTCCGCGCAAGAAAAAGATAACGCCGTTTGACGGTTCTATTCCCCCCACCAAGCGCGTTCATAAAAAATTATGGGACTTTAGAATCGGCGAGGAAAATACTTCGTAGACCGCATCAGATACAATAAGTTAACTGTATTGTTCAATTTTATTGATTCATATATATAATATTTATTAAAAAATATTATAATAATTTTATAATAATTTTTTTTAAAAAAAATATGTATCTAGTTTTAAACTTATGATATCGTAATTATAAGACTAAGACATAGAAAATTAAAAAAATTATGACACCCCAACTGTAAACTTACAATATCGTAACTATAAAATTACGATACTTGTGTCTATACATAAATTTCAAAAAAAAATTAAATGGATATTAATGTTTAAAATTTAAGTTGATATAACTAATTAAGAAAGTAAAAAAAAATTACGACATCCTAGTTATAAATTTACGAGTTATAAAATTATGATACACATCCAGAAATACACCAATTCTTAAAAAAAAAATGAACGACTGTATTAATGACAATTTTTTTGGAATTTATTCTGAGTGTCTTAATTTTATAACTACAGTTTTTTTTTATGCTTTCTAAACGGATACCTTAATTTTATTTACGATGTTATAAATTTAAAACTAGGATGTCATAATTGTTTTACTTTCTTAACGACTATGATGTCATCAGTTTAAATCTGAGGTGATACGGCTGGCCGTTTCCTCTGGGTGGTATTATCTTTTGCATGATTTTTGAAAGCAATGATGTGGCAGCAAAACCCCTTTCGCGGGGCCTTCAGCGTCGGCTCAGCGCTAAGACTTTGGCTCCGGCCTCCAGCACTGGCATCCAGCGTCGGCCACCAGCGTCGGCCTTCAGCATCGGCCACAAGCGTCGGCCCTAGCGCTGAGACTTTGGCTCCGGCCTCCAGCGTCGGCCTTCAGCGCCGGCCACCAGCGTCGGCCCCAGCGCTGAGACTTTGGCTCTGACCCTCCAGCATCAGCCTCCAGCGACGGCCATCCAGCGTTAGCCTCCAGCGCCGGCCTCCAGCCCCGACTCCCAGCGTCGGCCTTCAGCATTTTCCACATGCACAAAGACCAGTCTCATACAACGGATCCCGTGATCTAAGGTCTACTGCCGAGCACCTCGCTCACCAAAATCACGGGCAAGTGTTAGCTTGATCGGCGGTTACCGCTATAAGCGGCCCTTATCCAGCAACAGCCCAACAACTTGCTGTTCGATGAAACATCACAACGGGAAAGATTCGACGGTTCCAACAGAACGAAGTAAATGGGATCCCAGGCATGTATAAAAAGAGGACCTAAGCTCCATGTGAGGGGACTCTCTCTGGCTTCCTCTTTAAAAATTCTACACAAATTATATCCCTATTCTACGACTCACTGACTTGGGCATCGGAGGGTCCCCACCGGAACCACCGGTCCGGGACTTTTTGCAGGCTCTAGAAGGAAGACGGCGACCTCTCTGCACACGCGACAATCTCCGACGTTCATTGCACATGATTTGACAGCAACAGATTGACGCGCCAGGTAGGGGGAGACTGGGTCGAAAGTTCTCCCTGGAACCCCTCCAATTTTGCAAAGGAAACGATGGTGACTACACGAGCACAAGAGGCTTCCTCCAGTCAGGTAGCCGGGCGCATTCCACAAGCTGAGCATTCGGAGGCCAATCTCCATGCTCCGCCCCCTGCACTGACAAACCAACCCGACCGGCTTGAAGTTCTAGCCCACCAGGTCCAGGATCTAACGACGATGGTCCGGGGGCTGCAAGAACATTATTTGGCTGCTGTAACTCAACCCCCTACGCTGGACGAAGGGGTGCGGGGAACAGTTCAGTCTCACCAAGGAGGGACCCCGCCTGAGGTCTCCCACCGCTCACCCCCCGAACCTCATCACCAAGGGACCTCGAAGTGGCGGCGGTCTCCCTCTCGCCACTCCGATCGTTCCCACCACCGGCTGGGGAAAAAGAGTCCAGGCGGGCGCGTTCTTTGCGCCGGAGGTCTTCTTTAGCTCCTTCCTCTGATTCATCCCAAGATGACACTCTCCGAAAAACTACCTGTCGGGCTGAGCAAAGGCTCGACGAGTATAACCGACGGTTGGATGAGCTCAGCCGCTAGATCACCGACCCTTACGGGACAGCTTATGAATGCCGTCCCCCACTTTCCCGTCATATCATGAAGGAGCCGGTCCCGCCACGGTTCCATCTCCCCCAACTGGATCCATACGATGGGACGACGGATCCCCTTAACCACCTAGAGAGCTACAAGGTCCTTATGCAGGTCCAAGGAGCGACGGACTCCCTTTTATGCATCACCTTTCCGGCCACTCTCCAGAAAGCGGCGCGCGCATGGTACTCCCGCTTGCCTCCGCGCAGCATCAACTCGTTTCGGCAGCTCGAGCGATCTTTTCTGGCTCACTTTGATGCCTATCAAAAGATCCCGCGAGTGGCAGATAGCTTCTTTGCTGTTCAGCAAAGGGTGGCGAGACCTTGAAGGATTTCGTCGCTCGATTTAAGGAGGCAACGTTGGAGGTGTACAACCTAAAGATTCCGTAGCCACTTTGGCCTTGAAACGAGGACTTCGCCCATCCAGGTTCGCGTATTCCCTGGATAAGAAGCCTCGAGTTCTTATGCTGAGCTTCTGAGCTGAGCCCAAAAGTACATCCGCGCCGACGAGGCAGATTCTTCCAGGAGGAAAGTTGACAAGAACACCAGTAATAAACCACCACCCACTGATCACGCTGGCACACGACCTCGAAAGCCCGAGCCTCCACGCCGCTCAGATCGCCGACCACAAACACTGGTACCCAAGGAGCAATTCACCCCCCCTCATGGCTCCCATCTCTCACATCCTGCTGGAGATCGAGGAGGAACCTTATTTCAAGCATCCGGCTCCCTTGAAGTCTGGGGCCCCCCGCAACAAGGAGCTTTACTGCCGGTACCACCAAGACTACGGTCACAACACCGAGGACTGCCGCCATCTAAAAAAGGCCATTGAGGAGCTGGTTCAGCAAGGCCATTTGGGTAAATTTGTTCGAAGGGGAAATCCCCCTGCGCCGGGCCCCCCGTGCCTCCGAGTCGCCTGGCTGGTGTAGATAATGCTCCAACTGAAAAGACCATAGCTATGATTTCCTGGGAAGCGGATGGTGGTTGGAAGAGGCAGTGAGAGGGAGTAGACTCTGTAATTCCTTTCTTCGGGAAGGATCTAGATGGGGTAGTTAATAAACATGACGACAGCGTCGTGGTGTTCATGACTATAGCCAAACATCCTATAAAAAGAATTTTAATTGATAGTGGAAGCTCGGTGGATGTCTTGAGCTATGAGGCTTTTGTTCGGATGAACTTGTCAAGATCTTTGCTCTGGCCCGTTGCTGCACCGCTAATAGGCTTCACTGGAGATTCGGTGAACGTCGAGGGCGAAATTGCCCTCCCGATCACGGCTGGAACCCCTCCATGTCAGAGCACCGTGGTTATAAACTTTTTGGTGGTCCGGGTTCCGCTGGCTTATAACGCCATCTTGGGAAGACCAGGGTTGAATCTGCTGGATGCCGTAATCTCCACTAAGAGGTTATTGGTAAGGTTCCCCACCAATGAAGGGGTCGGAGAAATGAAGGGGAGCAAAGCCCACTTCCGCCTTGCTACCATTTGTCTCCCAGCCTGCTGAACGTGGCGTCAGCGATAGCCTCTGAGTCACTCGATCCTAGGAAGTTGGGAAGAAGGGGAGAGCCGGCAGAGCACCTTCTAACCCTCCCCTTGGGTGATGACCCGGCAAGGACTGTTCAGGTGGGGGCATCGCTCCCAGAGGAAGCACGCCATCAACTTCTTACTTTTCTGCGTGCCAACACTGACGTCTTCACATGGTCGTCCTCGGACATGTCGGGCATCCCTGAAGAAGTAATCACCCATCGACTTAACCTCAAGCCAGGGTGTCGGCCGGTCCGACAGAAAAAGAGAAACTTTGCTCCAGACAGACAGAAAGCTATCAACGAGGAGATCCGCAAGTTAATGGCTGCAGGCCATATTCGGGAGGTCCACTACCCCGAATGGTTGGCTAATGTGGTGCTAGTCCGCAAGACCAACGGAAGCTGGAGAATGTGCGTAGATTTCACCGACCTCAACAAGGCATGCCCTAAAGACAGCTTTCCCCTACCTCGAATCGATCAACTGGTGGACGCTACATCCGGCCATGAGGTCCTTAGCTTCATGGATGCTTTCTCTGGATACAACCAGATCCGGATGAATCCGGCGGATGAAGAAGCTACCTCCTTCATAACTGAAAAGGGGCTATATTGCTACAAGGTGATGCCTTTTGGGTTAAAGAATGCGGGAGCCACTTACCAGAGGCTGATGAACAAGGTCTTTGAAGGTCAGATAGGACGTAACATGGAAGTGTACATGGACGATATGTTGACAAAAAGCGTCCATGCCATCGACCACATCGCGGACCTAGCGGAAACTTTTGACAGCCTTCGTCGGTACCAGATGAAGCTAAACCCTCACAAGTGTGCATTTGGGGTAACAGCTGGGAAGTTCTTGGGTTTCATGGTGACCCGGAGGGAGATCGAAGCGAACCCGGACAAAGTCCAAGCCATCTTGGACATGAGGCCTCCTGCCAATAAGAAGGAGATACAGCGCCTGACGGGGAGAGTAGCTGCCCTAAGCCGCTTCCTATCCAAGTCCGCTGAAAGGTGTTTACCTTTCTTCAAGGCGCTTCGCAGAGTCAACGAGTTCGAATGGACGAAAGAATGCAGGAGACGTTTGAAGGGTTAAAGGAATTCTTATCTACCCCGCCACTGCTAGCCAAGCCGACGGGTGGAGAAGAACTCCTTCTGTACCTCACGGCCTCTCCTGAAGCTGTTAGCTCTGTGCTAGTCTGTGTGGACACTGATGGCACACAAAGGCCGGTATATTATACGAGTAAGGTGCTTCATGATGCAGAGACCCGATATTCAAACATGAAAAAATCATCTTTGCATTGATCGTGTCTGCCCAGCGTCTGCGGCCGTACTTCCAAGCCCACCCGATCGCGGTGATCACAGACCAGCCTCTGAAGACAGTTCTAGCTCGCCCAAATACTTCCGGTCGGCTGGCAAGGTGGGCCCTCAAGCTGGGGGAGTTTGATCTATCTTTCCGCCCTCGTTCAGCCATGAAGTCTCAAGTCTTGGCAGATTTTTTGGTTGAATGTACCTGGGGAATGGAACCACCTAAAGAACCTCCTACGGACACTCAGCCCCTCGGAACCAGTGATGATGAGTGGGTCCTTCATGTGGATGGGGCATCGAACTCTCAAGGGAGCGGAGCAGGCCTCATCTTGGCCAACTCGGATGGGGTTGTGACCGAATGTGTACTTCACTTCCTCTTTCCAGCCACTAATAATCAGGCAAAATATGAAGCTTTGCTATCCAGCGTGAGGTTGGCTCGAGAGCTTGGGGTGAAATGCCTTATAGGGCATTCACCGACTCCCAACTGGTTGCCGGCCAGATTACAAAGGAATACGAGGCAAGGGATCCCATCATGGCCTGCTACTTAGAAATGGTGCACTCGCTGATTTCCCCCTTCACTCACTTCAGCGTCAGCTACATTCCTCGACAGGAGAATGCTAGAGCCGACACCTTATCCCGTCTTGCCGCCTCAGCTGATGGGATGTTGGGAAAGGCTTATGTGGAGCACTTAGAAGCCCCGAGTATTGATGTACCAAGAGAAACTTTACCAGTGGAGCAGGAGCCCTCCTGGATGGACGCCTATGTCCGGTACTTTACTGAGGGCACCCTTCCAGAAGACCCTGCCGAAGCTAGGAAACTGAAAAGACGGGCCCCAAAGTTTTTCATTATGGAGGGAAAGCTCTATCGAAGGTCGTTCTCATACCCTATTCTCAGGTGTGTCGGTCCCACCAACGCCAATTATATTTGCGGGAGATACACGAAGGGATATGCGGAAGCCATCTAGGGGGCAGGGCTCTTGCATATAAAGCTCTACGTCAGGGGTATTATTGGCTGACAATGAAGGAGGATGCATCCGAACTCATTAAGAGATGTGACAGCTGCCAGCGTCATGCCAACATCCAACATCAACCGGCGTCTCAGCTGACCCCTCTAGCTGCACCGTGGCCCTTCGCACAGTGGGGCATGGACATCCTGGGACCGTTCCCTCCTACCTCCGGACAACGTAAGTTCCTAGTGGTGGCCGTCGACCATTTTACTAAGTGGATCGAGGCGGAAGATCTTGCTAAGATCACGGAAGCCAAAGTAAGGGCTTTCTTCTGGAAATCTGTGGTGTGCCGGTTCGGGCTACCGCACACCCTCGTTACAGACAACAGCCGACAGTTTGATAATACAGCCTTCCGAGAATTTTGCGATGGCCTGGGCATCCATCATCGATTCACCTCAGTAGGGCATCCCCAAACCAACAGCGCAGCCGAGGTGACCAATCGCATCATCCTCCAAGGACTCAGGGCTCGGCTAGATAGCTGCAAAGTGTGCTGTGGGCCTACCACACGACGCCGCGAGCGCCTACTGGGGAAACCCCTTTCAGCTTGGTCTTTGGGACCGAGGCGGTCATCCCAGTGGAAATAGGAGCTCCTAGTCCCCGAACGGAATAATACCGCAAAGAAAGCAACTCAAACCAGCTGAGGGCTGATCTGGATTTGGTGGAAGAATTGCGAGATCAAGCACAGCTTCGCATGGCAGCGTTCCGTCAGCGAGTGGCCAAGCACTACAACTCTCGGGTGCGACCCAAGACATTCCGTCCGAAAGACCTCATTCTACGAAGAGCTGAAGTATCAAAGCCGACAGAGGGGGGCAAGCTAGCACCAAAATGGGAAGGACCATACCGTGTCAAGGAAACACTCCACCATGGGGCATACAAAGTCGAAGAATTAGACGGGAAACCGCTCCCTCGCACCTGGAACGCCGACAACTTACGCCGGTACTATCAATAGAACTCTATCGTCATTAATTTGAAATTGTTTGATACATGAATGATCAACATGTTTTTATTTTCGAATGAGTATGTTTAACACCAAAGATCGACGCCCAACATCGGCACACTAAAGACCAACCCCGCGTTGGCACCAAAGACCGGCGCCCAGCGTCGGCAATAAAGACCAACTCCGCGTTGGCACCAAAGACCAGCGCCTAGTGTTGGCACCAAAGACCGGCGCCCAGCGTCGGCACACTAAAGACCAACTCCGCGTTGGCACCAAAGACCAGCGCCCAGCGTTGGCACCAAAGACCGGCGCCCAGCGTCGGCACACTAAAGAACAACTCCGCGTTGGCACCAAAGACCGGCGCCCAGCGTCGGCAACAAAGACCAATTCCGCGTTGGCACCAAAGACCAGCGCCCAGCGTTGGCACCAAAGACCGGTGCCCAGCGTCGGCACACCAAAGACCAACTCCGCGTTGGCACCAAAAACTGGCGCCCAGCGTTGGCACCAAAGACCGGTGCCCAGCGTCGGCACACCAAAGACCAACTCCGCATTGGCACCAAAGACCGGTGCCCAGCGTTGGCACCAAAGACTGGCGCCCAGCGTCGGCACACTAAAGAACAACTCCGAGTTGGCACCAAAGACCGGTGCCCAGCATCGGTAACAAAGACCAACTCCGCGTTGGCACCAAAGACCGGCGCCCAGCGTCGGCAACAAAGACCAATTCCGCGCTGGCACCAAAGACCGGCGCCCAGTGTCGGCAACAAAGACCAACTCCGCGTTGGCACCAAAGACCGGCGCCCAGCGTCGGCAACAAAGACTAACTCCGCGTTGGCACCAAAGACCGGCGCCCAGCGTTGGCACCAAAGACCGGCGCCCAGCGTCGGCACACCAAAGACCAACTCCACGTTGGCACCAAAGACCGGTGCCCAGCGTTGGCACCAAAGACTGGCGCCCAGCGTCGACACACTAAAGAACAACTCCGAGTTGGCACCAAAGACCGGCGCCCAGCGTCGGCAACAAAGACCAACTCCGCGTTGGCACCAAAGACCGGCGCCCAGCATCGGCAACAAAGACCAATTCCGCATTGGCACCAAAGACCGGCGCCCAGCGTTGGCACCAAAGACCGGCGCCCAGCGTCGGCACACCAAAGATCAACTCCGCGTTGGCACCAAAGACCGGCGCCCAGCGTTGGCACCAAAGACCGGCGCCCAGCGTCGGCACACTAAAGAACAACTCCGCGTTGGCACTAAAGACCGGCGCCCAGCGTCGGCAACAAAGACCAACTCCGCGTTGGCACCAAAGACCGGCGCCCAACGTCGGCAACAAAGACCAACTCCACGTTGGCACCAAAGACCAGCGCCCAGCGTTGGCGCCAAAGATCGGCGCCCAGCGTCGGCACACTAAAGAACAACTTCGCGTTGGCACCAAAGACCGGCGCCCAGCGTCGGCCACCAAAGACCAACTCCGCGTTGGCACCAAAGACCGGCGCCCAGCGTTGGCACCAAAGACCGACGCCCAGCGTCGGCACACTAAAGAACAACTCCGCGTTGGCACCAAAGACCAGCGCCCAGCGTCGGCAATAAAGACCAACTCCGCGTTGGCACCAAAGATCGGTGCCCCGCATTGGCACCAAAGACCGGCGCCCAGCGTCGGCAACAAAGACCAACTCCGCGTTGGCACCAAAGACCAGCGCCCAGCGTTGGCACCAAAGACCGGCGCCCAGCGTCGGCACACTAAAGAACAACTTCGCGTTGGCACCAAAGACCGGCGTCCAACGTCGGCACCAAAGACCAATTATGCGAAGACCGGATCCGCTCCGGCAGTCAAAGACCGACGCCCAGCATCGGCGCCAAAAACCAACCCCGCGTCGGCAGTAAAGACCTGTGTCCCGCGTCGCCTCCGAATGTCGGCCTTGTGTTAGCACTTGGGATAATATCGCAGTTCATGGTCCCATTTCGCGTAACCTACTTGACATAGCCCTACTGGTTGGTAATTCACGACAGCTTACCCAACTAAAGCTAATCATAACCAAAGGCGTGAAATAGGGATTAAAACATTCATTGATGGCCAAAAGGTTACAAAATTGCCGAACTAAGTCGGACTTAGAGCGATACAAAAAGAGAAACTAAAGCTATTAATGGTCATCTGAAGCCGGGACATCATCCTCAGGAACGTCATCAGGCTTCAGTCCCTCAATATCCTCTAGGTCGTAGAGCTCCTGGATCTTATCTTTGCAGTTTTGAAAGCCGGCGTCATAAGCAAGCGCCGCTGACTCGGCCACCTCCTTGTCGAAGGCTTTGGACTTTTTAAAATCTTCTACGGCCTCGGCAACCCTTTTTTCAGCCTCGAGAGCTTTTTTCTCGGACTCAATGGCCCCGCTCTGGGCCTCTATCGCTGCCGCCTCCAGATCTGCAATTTTGGTTATGTACTGGTGGGTGGCTTCTTTGGCTGCATTTATCTCAGCGGAGGCAGAACTTAATTGGGTCTTCAAAACACACACCTCCAATTCTGCCACTTTCAGCTTCTCTTCGGCTGCCCTTTGGTTCTCCTCAGCCGCTTTCTGTTTTTCCTCAGCCACCTGAGCATTATCTAGCTCATTAGCTGCGCGGCGCTGAGCAACCTCTAGCGCATACTCAGCCTTTTCGGCTCTTAGCCGGGTGACATCGATTTCACCCTTCAGGGTGGCCCGAGTATCCTCCAGAGCCATTGCCGCCTTCTCCGCCTTGACTTGGAGGGACAACATCTCCTCCCGCGCTTGTTCGATAGCGGTATCGCTCAAGGTCCAGAGGTTCTTCAGGGCGACTAGAGAATTCAATGCCTGGAGGAAATGTCAAGATGAGAAAAAAAAAAGGAAAGAGATGATGATGGAGCAGAAGCTCACCCAGAGATGCGCCACCGATGCTTCACGGAAGAAGGTGACTCTCCCCTGACCCCGGAGAAATTCTTGCACCTCAACCACCGTGGCTTCCTCCAAGGTCCGTTCAGCCCAGCGGCCGTGGTTTGCCAACAATGACTGGAAGGAAGGATCGACGCCCCTCTCTTCCCTTGGCGTTGGGCCTACAGAGGCAGATTTCACCTCTGAGCCTGCCGCCTCCGATTCCTTGACTGGCGGAGGCACTTCGGCTGTTACCCCCGTAGGGGGCAGGGTAGCGGCTGGAGTCGTCACTACTGCCGCAGGAATTTTATCCATCTCTAAGGCTTTGGGCAAGGGCGACGGCGCCTCCCCCTCAGGAGAAAGGTCGAGCAGGATAATGGGAGGAGCTGAAGCTGAAGATCCTTTCTCCGGTTGGCTCCGTTCCACCTCCCTGCCGGTCTCGGCCCTTACCGCGTCTACCATGACAGGTTCGTCGGCTTGGGCATGGGCCGCCTTGCCTGCGTGTGAGGATTCCACAGTTCTGGCCCCTTTGGCCTCGACCTCCCCAGCGTCAGCCCTTTTAGGGCCGCCCTTCTTCAAAACCTTTGCACGCAGGGGCTTCACGACTTTAGCCCCTCCAGTGTCGGCCTTTTCCGCGTTGGCCCTCTCAGCATCAACCCTCCCCGGGTCGGCCCTCCTTGGGACTTTAGCAATGGCCCTTCTTTCGGCAGGGGGCACATCCCCTGTATTCTTCCTCTTTCTAGTGGCCGCTTGCTTAAGCTCATGAAGCGTCGGCGCCATCCCTATACAGGCGAAGGACAGTTAAAAAAGAGAGAAAAAAGATAATAAAAAAAAAAGAAGAAAAAAAGAGAGAGAAGAAGAAAAGCAAAGGGAGGAGAAGAGAAGCGAGTGATCAAGTGCTCACCCCTCGGGGGAATTAAACCAGCACGATGAAGATTCTCCTCGGCTAAAAGCATATTACACCGAGGGATGTCGGCAGTTAGAAGCTGCCCAAACGCCATCCGATCTCATGGAAGGATGGAGGGATCCCTATTAGCGTCAATGTTGGGTATCCCCTAGCTTCCACGAACCCTACCGATGTCAGCAAAAAAGAACTTATCCTTCCACCCTTTGACGGAAGTAGGAAGGCACAATTTGAGAATCCTATTAGACCTAGGGGTGAAGGACCACCAACCCGATTGCTTGCGAAGGGTGTAAAAGCTGCGGAATAAAGAGATACTGGCCTCAATGCCTTGCAAGTGGTAGAGTACCAAAAAACCGACGATGGTTCGAATTGAGTTGGGAACTAACTGGGAGGGAGTCAAGGAGTATCGGTCTAGGAGATTGAGAATAAAAGGGTGGATAGGCAACCGAAGCCCAGCCTTAAAAAAGGCTCCGTACAAAGCAACCCTTCCGGAACAGGAAGAAGTTACCCTGTCATTGGGGGTAGGGAAGAACAAATGAAGGTCCGATGGGAAGCTATACCTGGCTTTTAGGTTTACTATGTCTTGAGCAGACATAGCGGACGCAGTCCCTTCGGGGGACTCCCTGGAGACCCTGGAAGGACCGGCAGCCATCGACTGGCTCCGGACGGAAATCCGTCCGCCGGTCGGACGACTCCCGGTTAGGGGATGACTGACTGGCCGCTGCTCCGGTGAAGAATGGTTAGAAGAAGGAGTAGACCATTGGCTTAATAAGGAATCGAAAGTCTGAGAAGGGTTGTGGGAACCCCCCTAGGAACCAGAGATGGAGCAAGAAGGTGAGGAAACCATGAGAACTAGCCTGGAAAACTCGAGCCAAAAACAGAGCACGGGGAGAGAATGAAGGCAGGAGACAAATGGACGCAGACGGACTCGAAAGGGGGCAGCAGCGTAAGAAATGGGGAGGATGGGAAGATAAGGGCGATTTTTCCTCATGACGCCATCTCAGGACACCCTATAGTTGTCCGATCTGACCACGCGTCCATCTTCAATTGGGAGGCGTTTCGACGGCCTGCCAACGCGAAAAACTTGAAAAGACCACCGATAAAAAGGGAGGCATTAACTTTATCGCAATGATACCGCTCGCCTTTTCGTAACGCTGCTCGAGGAAATCCTCTCTAATCCCAACAAAGGCAAAATAATGATGCGAAAACCGGCCGCCTAGAGGATATTAACACCCCTTTCGCGGGTAAGTGAACGCTCACCCATCTCAGGGGCGGGGGGGCATCTGATACGGCTGGCCGTTTTCTCTGGGTGGTATTATCTTTTGCACAGTTTTTGAAAGCAATGATGTGACAGCAAAACCCCTTTCGCGGGGCCTTCAGCGTCGGCCCCAGCGCTAAGACTTTGGCTCCGGCCTCCAGCGCTGGCATCCAGCGTCGCCACCAGCGTCGGCCCCAGCACTGAGACTTTGGCTCCGGCCTCCAGCGTCGGCCTTCAGCGTCGGCCACAAGCGTCGGCCCCAGCACTGAGACTTTGGCTCCGGCCTCCAGCATCGGCCTTCAGCACCGGCCACCAGCGTCGGCCCCAACGCTGAGACTTTGGCTCTGACCCTCCAGCGTCAGCCTCCAGCGACGACCATCCAGCGTCAGCCTCCAGC
Source organism: Calamus simplicifolius (assembly GCA_900491605.1). Lineage (NCBI taxonomy): Eukaryota > Viridiplantae > Streptophyta > Magnoliopsida > Arecales > Arecaceae > Calamus > Calamus simplicifolius. The sequence continues at coordinate 411,888 of UESW01004368.1, read as the reverse complement.
GCCGGCCTCCAGCCCCGACTCCCAGCGTCGGCCTTCAGCATTTTCCACATGCACAAAGACCAGTCTCATACAACGGATCCCGTGATCTAAGGTCTACTGCCAAGCACCTCGCTCACCAAAATCACGGGCAAGTGTTAGCTTGATCAGCGGTTACCGCTATAAGTGGCCCTTATCCAGCAACAGCCCAACAACTTGCCGTTCGATGAAACATCACGGAAAGATTCGACGGTTCTAACAGAACGAAGTAAACGAGATCACAGGCAGGTATAAAAAAAAGGACCCGAGCTCCATGTGAAGGGACTCTCTCTGGCTTCCTCTTTAAAAATTCTATACAAATTATATCCCTGTTCTACGACTCACTGACTTGGGCGTCGGAGGGTCCCTATCGGAACCATCGGTCCGGAACTTTTTGCAGGCTCTAGAAGGAAGACGGCGACCTCTCTGCACACGCGACAATCTCAGCCTACCCAGACGTTCATTGCACATGATTTGGCAGCAACATGAGGTATCATAATTTTTTTTCTTCAAAATATTATAAAGCTATTTTAATATTTTTTAATTAGTACCATAAATATATAAATTAATAAAAAGAGATGATATAGCTCGTATAGAACTTATTGCATTGAATACGGTTTATATATATATTTTTTACGGTAATTTTTTCCTCGTAAAAAAAAAAAATGAAGAGAGCCCGTTCAAACCCGCGCGTCATACGTGGCAGAACCGTCGGGACCTAACGGAGCCGGTCCGGAGAGGAAACTCGAGCGTTAAGGACCATCTCGTCTCGAACCAGATTCCCCCCTCTGCCGTTTGGAAACGTTTGGGTCTCGACCGTATGACTGATGGAAACGTAAGTCTTCGGAATTTGTAAAGCTGAACACGATTATTGACGCCCTTCGTGCGTTGCTTGGATCCCGCAGTCGGATGTAATTTTCCGCCGGTATGTAGGGCTACCATGCGTAACGTAGAGACACCACCGCTTTATGTATTTATTGCCTGTTTGGAAAACCCTTTTCGGTTATGCTTTACTCCCCTTCTCTGCCAATCCCCGAACCCCTCTCTCTCTCTCTCTCATCTGAGACGCTAGAAGTAGAAACGGAAGAGCTGGCGAAACCCTAACCCTAACCCTAGAGGGCTTTTCGATCGGGGGCGTGGCTTCGATCCTCTTTTTCGAGTGCTCCGCGATCCGATGAGCTGGGGCGATAGGAGGATTTGGTGCGCGAGATCCGAAACGCCAGCTTCAGCCTTGAGAGGAGGCGGATTCCGGTGGGGACGGCGGTTTTCGCGGCAGCGGGCTACGGTTTAACTCTGACCCAATAGAGCCGACGTGCTCGGAATTGCATGTATCGCGGTTCGAGCTGGCGCGCCCTTACATCGATTAGTTGGTTTTTTTTTTAATCAATTTTTAAAGATAATTTTAGCATCTAATTCTAAGAATTTCATCGCTTCCAGGGGTTCTGTGGCTGTTGCGTTTTCTAGAGAAAATAGAGAAGCTTGGAATAATCGATGTTTGCCGGGGAGTTTCTCCGATTTTAGGGATTGGAGAGGAGGTCAATAGTTGGTTCGCTCTCTAGAAAGGAACATGATTTTTGGCTGAATAGGTTCTACTTCTTCTTCTTCTTCTTCTTTTTCTTCTTACTTTTCTCTTTTTCTCTTTCTCTGTTTTTTAAAAAGCGAGTTTTGGGGATCACTAGAAGAACAGTTGCGATACTAGTGTTCCTGATGTAAATTTTTAAGGTAAACTACCATCTAATTCGAAAATTTTCGTCTAGAAGAGTTTTTCATTCTATGATGGAAAACAATTTCTCGTATGTTAGGGGTTTTAGGATTTCCTCGTGTTTGAATTATGTTATGAAATTACTGGATTCGATTTCTTCTTGTTTTATTAATTATCGCAGATCAGTAGAAGAACAGTTGGGATAACACTCATCAAGTTGGATGAGATCTCTGAATTATTATTGTTATCACTAATTTTTCAATCGGTTTAAACATAACAGCATGAGCTGGTGGGGTCGTCACCACCGCCATCGCCACTACGTTTTCTATTTTGGATTGCGGGTTTTCTTCTTTGTTTTTTGTTCTTTTTTGCAGACTTTATGGTTGCTTTGACCACGTTCTCTCACTGAATTTAATAAATTTGTTTCTAATATGTGCGTGGAAGGAAAAAACCCGGAAAATTCTTCTTTGAAAGAAACTTTGCCCTTGGGGCTTTAAGAATTTGGATGTGTTGATTGCTTCTTTGACAAGTGATTGTCAGGCATTTTTCTTTCCCTTGCCCCCCTTTCCCGTGGTTTCATAAGGACTGTGACAAGGAGAAGATATCTAGCGCGTAATTTTTTTTAAAAATCATTTTTAAAATTACGTTCGGGGCTGCTTTCAGCAACCCACCTAGCTCATTTCTTTTTCTTTACTTTTATTTGATTTTTGTGATGACGATGATTCAGAGATCCTCAGTTGTGTTTGATAGGTCACAAAGAAGTTTTTTAAGGATTTGGACGATCTTTCTTTCTTCTTTTTTTCCCTGGTAATTTGGTTTGTGTGACTTCTGAGGGAATTTATGAAACTTGAATGTTTTTCTCTTTTTCACTCGCGCTGAACTTTCCAGTATGGTGGCTTTCTATTTTTGTACCCTTTTTCATTAATTTATAAGGATTTGATTTCCATGTTTTTGTGTGCAGGGGCAGCTGGATATTAGAATTGTGAATTTTCTTTCTAGACCATTGGCGTGATAGTCGTGAAAAAATCACGTCTTCTCACTGCAAATATTATTGTTGTTATCAGAGGATTCTCAAAATTTTTTCTTTCTTTCTTCTGGTCCTGTTTTTCTTCTTTGACCATACGCAAGTATGGGAGCTAACTGTTGTGTGGCTGCAAGAGACAAGCCATTGCCCAATAGATCGCAGTTTGAAGTTTCTACTTATAGAAACGCCAGACGCTCACCTTCATGGAGCTTTCGATGGGATAATCGAACCCACATAGAGGATATCATGGACAACCCTGCCCGGTTTTCTCATAACAATAGTGGGAATGGAGGCTGTGAAATTAAGAGTGGGGCGACCACAGAAACTGAAGGCCTTTCAGATGGGGGAAGTCCACCGAATTCTTTTCAGACACAAAAGTGGTATAAATCTTCTACAAAATCTGAAACTGAAGGGAACTCTAAATCTGCTGCTGCAGGTAATATTTTCCAACTTTTTCGTGTGCAGCCCCTGTTTTTGGTCTCAGTCTGATTGTCTTTCAACAGAATCTAATCATTTTGATAAGGATATGGCATGAGTATTTGTCTTATTGTTGAAAAGTTATCTGCTCATGTTTGATTGTTCTAAGGTAGTGGTTAGTTATAACATAGACTGCAGCAAGACTTAGAGCAAATCCTAAAACAAATTTTATGATGACGGGTGATGCAGAAAAAGTATTGTTATAAACACATTCCAAGCTCCTTATATAAGAAAAACTAATAACAAAGATAGTCAAGACAAAAGATATTAAAAGTAATTATGCGATCTTGCATTAAAGATAAGCTGTTCCAAATGAGCCAAACATCTATATAAATTTCTGATATGTATCAATGCATAAGCTGCTATAAATTAAAGATAAGTTGTACAAAGTAGGACACACTGATGTTTTGAACTTGGAGTGTATTGTTAGAAGCAATCATCAATCACATGAAAGAGTTAAAACATGGTTACGTTTGATGAAGTCTTTGCAATTTGAAATTTGTCAGCCGAGGGCAATGATTCATCATCATGGGATATTGTCACAAAGTCCACCAATATGTACATGTCCAGGCTAATATCCATGGGATCTTGAGTAGGCATGATAATCGATTGGTTTGGTGGTTATGATGATTGTTTAACTATCTTACAAAGATGGGATGTGCAAGTAGCAACCACAAGATTGTATGGACTTGGAGTCGCATTATAATTTGCTAGCTAGGTAATTCTATCTTCAGGAATCAATAATACATATATGTATCTACATGCACACACAAAATTCTTCTGTTATTCTCACTGTGTTTAAAGCTAATTGGCAAGATAGGCCCAAAATATGGGCATACATGTGAGGCACCAAATACAACCTCAAGAGGTTAATGCCATCAGAAGGCATCTAGTGGGGCCCAGCAGAAGCCCACTTATTTGCTCTTGGTATCATGCGGTCATTCCGATTGATGAAAATATGAACACATGCAATTAATGGGTCCTGCAAACAGTTTCCATTGTAATACATGTGGCAGACATTAAAATATGCAAATCTCTGAATGGGTTGGAATGTCATTATGACTTGTTTGAGGAAGGCAACGACGTAGTTGCAACACCACACGATCCAAGTCATTGTCTCAATATCCCCAGCAAGAGGATTGAATTTTGGGTCTTTGATGTTTGTGTGGATGAGGATCTTGTAATATTCTGGAGAGCTTGAGACAAACCCTCATGCGCTGACAATTCTAAATGGCTGTGTTTGGAAGCAGAATGAAAAGAACCAGAATAATTAGATTAGATGGTGTAAGTTGAGGGGTAAGGGGAGTTAAAATTACTCCGCCTTTTTATTTGGGTAAGTTATTCCTGGATTAAATGGGGCAAATGGTTTAGGAGGAAAAAGTGCTGTATTTATGGTGCACTGTTTTTTTTCCTGTGATAGCTGTTCCACCCTTCTGAACAAGGGATTTGTTCCATGCGCTCAAATGGCTGTTTGGCTGAAAAGAGGTGGAATAAGTGTGTTAAAAGATTTTTTACTCCTTCAGCTTTCAAACGCAAACTTGGCCAGCGACGAGGAGAAAAATGTGGAAACATTTTGAGTAGGTTGGTGCAGCTTACAAGTGGATCATGTTGGCAGCTTTTGTGTGTACGATGTCCAGATTTATGTTTCATCTCTCAAACAAGTTTTAAAACAACTATTATGACGGTCATAAAGGCCTGATGTTAATGTATGTATGTATTTATTATTTAGTAAAATGAATCAGTAATCAGAATTTTAGTAATAATGAGATGTGTTCATTAATTCCTTAAAATGATTGCCATGAAATGAGAAGCATGATCATTACTTTACAATTTATCATTGATCTAAATGGTAGAATATAATAATGAGATGTGTTCATTAATTCCTTAAACTGATCGCTATGAAATGAGAAGCATGGTCATTACTTTACAATTTACCATTGATCTAAATGGTATAATATTTTAAGTTCAAATCCTCTTGTTATAACTATGTTCATGGTGGATAGTTGGTTAAACATGCAGTGACATTATTTTATAACAGCAAGAAATGACTATTATAGCAATCATTATTTTATTTCCAAATATTTTCAATCCAGGCAGATGTAGACAAATAAAATTGTAATTTCTTCTATAATGATAGATAGCGGCAAGAAGGAGATGTTATTCAGAGATATTGGTGTTTTTGAAACCTTGCCACCCGCATAGTCTGCCTTAACACTTAGCCTTAGCAACACTTCACCATCCTCTCCTCATCCCTCTCTCCTATAGTTGCTGGCCATTTAATGGGTGGTGAGGGATGCCCCCTTCCTTTAAGGTTCCTTGGATCACTAGAAGAATCTTGTTCAAGCATCAAATACCCCAGTCAATGTAGTTTCCTTTTGGGTCCACCAATATAATGATATGGGTTGTGAAAGCTGGTGCACCCAAGTTATTATCTTTCTTAAAAAGTTGAACATAATATTCCATCTTGTCAAGCAATAAAGGGACTTTAAGATATGTTATATGCAAGGTATGTCGAACCATACCGATGCGAAACTAGTATGGTTCATCATTTCAAAATGATGGATGGATACTAACCCAAATCATTTATATAATTCAGTACTGTCCTGATCGTTGTCGTTGGTGGTCAAAAATAAACCTACTCACTACTATAGCTAGTGGTGAATCGGGATCGTATCCTCGGGATCAAGGATAATTATTTCACGAAAAAAGAAAAGAAAATTTATCTGTAAAGGATTATATTAAGAATAGCAGTTATTAAAAGGTGACAACTAATTAATTAACGAAATCAAAATAGCAGGAGAAGCAATTCAGGAATCTCTGAATTCACCATGTAAACAGGTTTTATCTTTTTTTTTAATGTTGCACTAGCAATAATTTTTACAAATATCTCTTATCAGACACGTACCGTATTAGGAGATCACGATACGTCCTCTTATAGTATAAACTATCTAATTATTTGCAAAGTTAGATGTTTAAACTATCATACTACGATCTGTCTCTCTTAGGCACGTACCGTATTTTGAGATCATGTTACGTCGATAGAGAGTACAGCCAAATCAAAATCTCGATCAAAAAAATAACTTAAAAAATATATGAAAGAAGAGCGTGTTTTTATTACATAAAAAACAAGAACAAAAAGAAAAAACTTTCATCATCCCAAGTTGAAGGAACCCAGGCCTAAATACAATGATCTAAATAAAAGAAAATTAAAAAAAACTTTGGAGAAAGTTATCCTCCGACTATTGCTTGAGGTCCTCCTTTTATAGAGTTTGTTTAGGGCTTTCTTCAAGTCAAAGTTAAAGTCAACCGAGTTCAAGATCGTTTAGATATCGTGAGAAAACTCCTCAACCATCAATTTTACATCATTTGCCTTAGTTTGTACCGAGAATCATGCGAAATCATCTCATTTCATCATTGGACTTAAAAAATCGAGCTTTTTTCATCTATAGGCTTCTTTTCTGCAAACATCCATAAAAGTATCAATTCTTAATAAATTTAAAGTAATTAATATTTATTTTAATGATTAAATTGAAATAATAAATAGACTTATCACATCCCCCAACTTAATCATTGGTAGGCCTTTAGCAATGTAATTAAAATAAAATCATGTCACTAAATTTTTTTTTTTGCAAAATTAAATTCAGGCTTAATGTTGAAAGAAGTTAGCGATTATCACTAATTAAGTATTGAGTTTTTGAAGTAAATTTCGTAGTTGAAACTTTCTTAGAGTTCATTTATAGATTTATAGCACGCACTTGTGTTTGTGATGGCTAACTTTAGCATTTCAATACTAGCTTGTAAGGAATAATGATATCATCGCTTGTCACTTACTTTGGTCAATTTTTTATACACCCTCAAATTAAGCAATTTTTTATACACCCTCAAATTAAGCACCTGATCTGAGGTAGCTTTCACTGCCTTATATATATATATATTAGTGATATGCAACAACGCTTACTTAGGCGAAGGTGCTTGGTTACTCGATGGAACTCGATGGAAAAACCAATGTTTAGACTTGCTTTTTTTTATTTCTATATATATATATATTATTTTTTTATCAGGCAAGTAGTTTTTTTCTTAAATTCAAGTTTCTCTATATCAATTATCAATTTTCAATAATGATTGAATCTTTAATTGATCTTACAACTAATACCTAGTTTACTTCGTTAGTGTGCATGTACAATGAAAGTGCTAATAACCTTTAGATGACCTAAGTAGGCCACTAAAAGTCTACTCCTTCTCGCTACAGTAATTAGCCAATACTTTCCAACTCTATTATCTTTTTCTAGTCAATTTTGCTCAAGAATTTATTTCATAGCACATGATTTATTAGAAATTTTAAAATTTTTAAAAATAAGGCGTTTTCAAAATATTTTAAAAAAAAAGTTTTTCTTATCCCCTAACTTAATTTTCATTGTTCTCAATATAGTAAGAATAAAACAAGAAGAATTACCACCTAGACAGGATATGACTCGTGTAATGTTAGGAGTGACCAAATTGCCTCCCAAAAAGCAGACGTCATGGCTCACTTTGATTACCGTTGTCGAGGAGTTTGATGATCTCTTTCCTTAGTATTTCCATTATGGTTGATTTAAGTTTTCTTTGGGTCTCCCTTAAGTAAATCTTATGTTGAACAATCAAGGGGCTAATCCCTTTTATGCTAGCCATGGTTCATCCTAACACTTCTTTATTCTTATTCAATAGTTTCCCTTCTTGTGAGGAGTCTAGGTCGGTTGAAATAATCATAGGTAGGGTTTTTGATGGACCTAAAAGTATGTATAGTTAAGATGCTTGGGAAGTGGTTTCAGTTCTAATTTGGATGCTTCCTTATGGTTTGGGTAATGATTCAGGTAGGTGGTTCAGTTGGAAGTTTTCGTCTTGATTTTTTATCAATTATAGCAACCTCATTAATTTGCTCCATATCTTGGTTTATGTAGATTTTTAGGTCAAGCTCTTTGTCACTAAGGTCAATTGGATCATAAATAGTATCCTGAACATAATTTGAGTTGCTCGTTTGATGTGTATTTGTAAGATTAAAAATATTAAGATCAATTGATATATTTTTAAAGAAAAGTTTCATTAATTCATTTTTACAATTAATTAGGGCATTAGCTGTGGCCAAAAATGGTCTACCTAAAATCACTGGGATGTGGCTCTTTTGGGTTGTCATCGGTTCAGTTTCTAAAATCACAAAATCCATCGGGTAAATAAAGTCATCAACTTTGATCAATACATCCTCTACTATTTCCTTGGGTACTTTCAAAGAGTGATCTGCTAGTTGTAGGGCCATTTTCGTAGGCTTTAGTTCTTCGCTTATATACTGAGTATGTCAATATATTAACACTTGCCCCTAAATCTAATAAACCCTATTTATGAGGTGTTTCCTATAATGCATGAAATAGTGGGTGATCTTGGATTTTTGTATTTCATTGGGATGTGATTTCATAGGTAAGAGCTTACACTGGCTACCAGAAAGGCTCTTTTGGGCATATTGGTCTTCTTTTTGGTACATAGATCCTTAAGGAATTTTGTATAGGCTAGGACTTGTTGGATCATGTCCAGTAAGGGGATGTTCACTTTAACTTGCTTAAAGACTTTCAAAATCTTATCGAATTGGACTGAATTTCGATTGGACTTAAGTCTATTTGGGAATGGTGCTATAATCCTAATTTTTGGTTTATCTTCTTTTGACATGGGCTCAGCTGGTGGGTTGGGCATTATATTAGACTCAAATGCCTTAGGTGTTTCAGGCTGATCCAGCTCAATAAGTTATTCAAGTGGTGAGACTTTTAATTTTTCTTCTTCATATGTACTCACCTGATTATCTATTTGTTTCTTAAATCTTAATGTATGAATGATACTTAGTTGGTTAATTTAGGCTCTTTGTTTTGATCCTTGGATGTTTAGGTTCCTAGGGTTACTTCGGGCTGACTCCGTAGCTTACCCCATTTTCTCTCATTGAATGCTGTGGCTAGTTGATCTATCTGGGTTTCTAGTTTTGCAATGGATTGTGAGTGTGAGTGAAGGAGTTGAGTATTCATTTCCAGTCCTTTTAATGCTTGTAATACCTTCTTTTCGAGAGTAGGATCATGATTATTTGGAGGTTGAGAAGCACTTGGATATTAGGAATTGGGTCTTCTGATGGTTAGGCCTAATTGATGTTGAACTGATGATAGGTTGGGGTTTCCATGAAAAATTTGGGTGATTTTGTCAACTAGTAAGTATTCGCATATAGATAATTTTCTGGTCTAGGAGCCATTCGGGTTTGGGCTTGATGTGCTTTCTCCTGAATAAGTTCAGGAAATTGATATGCAGCTGGACATTCACCTATAAAATGGGTCGGACTCGAACAGATTATACAAACCTCATGTAATTGAGTAGATGGAAAAGAGGTGTTTCTAACTTGTAGAATTTGGTCTAAGTTTTTGGGATAGTTCATCAATTTTGATATAGATGTTTATAAACTGACCTATGTTGTATATTCACCTCTTTTAGGCAGCAGATATGTGGTGCAAGAAATTTTTACTTAAGAGTTTCAAAAAGCTCTCATATTTCATGTTCATTTTTTAGCATAAATGTTCTTCCACATGTGGCATCCACCATTTGTCCGTGCCTTTCTGATAATCCATTATAAAAACATTGAACTAACTATCATTTAGGTATTGCATGGTGTGGACATTTTCTAGTTAATTTTTTTAATTTCTCCCACATTCATGAAACATTTCTCCTTCTAACTAGAAAAAACTGGTTATGGCTTTTCTGATTTGATTCATTTTTCTATAAAAAGTATTTCTTAAGAAATTTCCTTGAAGTTGGTCTCAAGTTGAAATTATAACAGTATCTAGTGAATTTAATCAATATTTAGCTCTATCTTTTAGGGACAAAGAGAATAACTTAAGCCTAAGTGTTTCATCGGAGAAATTTTGATTCTTGACTATGGAGCAAATTTTCAAGAATTCATCTAAGTTTTTGTAGGGATCTTCGTTTGTAAATCCATGAAAAGCTGGTAACATTTGGATTATAGTGGACTTAATTTCATATTGAATAGCCTTTACTGGGGGTACTTGTATGCATGGTGAATATGTATATTGTGAAAGGGCGAAGTACTCCTTTAATTGACGTGGTGGATTATTTTCTTGATTAAGATTCATAATGCATGCTTTGTTTGCTCTACAAGTTCTCTTTATTTTAGGATTTAAGGGTATGAGGTTGGGTTGTAACGATCGGCGATCAAGCTTGGGTTGTAACGATCGGCGATCAAGCATACATCCTACCAATACACTCTAAAGCAAACAGTAATTTAGTTTTTTTTAATTAATGTAATAGAAGTGAAAGGAGAAGATTCTAAAGAAAATATCCTAAAAGATTTTTAGAACTAAGAGCAATGAAGAATAATTTAATTAGGGTTTAATAATTATTAGCAATCAAGTTAACAAAGATTAAACTCTTTGCTCTATGCTTAAATTGGATCTAGACAACTCCTAACTTTCAAGACGGCCTTAAAGCCCTTCAAGTAAAAATTAGTTGATTAACTAGCTAGTTAAGGGTAAGGTCAGTGGGGTCTCCTTACTAGGTAAGCAAATGGAACCAATTAAATAATCACTTTCCTTTTCTTTTCTAAACACCAATTAATTAGTCAATCCCGATCCGATCCAACTCTTTCGGGTCTTGTTCTATTGAGCTTAAGTTCCTTAAGGGCTGATGTCTCTAGTTAATTTTAGAGTTAAAAGGCTTGGGTTAATGCAAAATGAAGGGTGGTTTGTGGGCCAACGAAGGATGATCAACTTCTCACCTTATCTTGATTAGGAGTTTGTCCTCTTAAAGCTAATTATGAAAATGCTATGCAACAAGCAAATGTCAAAATTTTGAAGTTATCAAACAACATTAATCTAATTACTTTTTTTTTTAGATTTTTGTGATTAAGTTTCTAATTTTCTAATAAATTATAAGATGTCAATGAAAAAATTTTGAGTTTTGTAGAAAATAAATTTACCTAAGTCAATCTAAGCATAAAAATAAAATAAATTTTTTATTTTTATTATACTTTATTTTATTTATTTATTATTATTATTATTATTATTATTTGTTTTCTTAAATTAATTATGTTTTATGGAAAGTGTGTTAGGGTTTTCTTTCAGGTTCTTTAAGGTAAGTTAATTAAAAGGAAAAGTTGATTAGGTTAAAATGGATTTGTGGTAAGAAGAAAAGTAATTTTTTTATGTTAAAAAATATAAAAATTTAATAATTAAGGTAACTAAAAAATAATAATAAACTAAAGAGGGCAATAACTATAAAAAAAATTTACTCCTTTTTTTTATATAGAAGCACGAAAAAAATTGAAAATAAGAATAAAATTAAGAGAAAGTCATGGTAATTTTTTTAAAATTTTTAAATTTTATTTTTTTGTGAAATAATCATGTTTGGATCTTCGGCAATGGCGCCAAAATTTGATCGCTATCGTTGGCGGTTAAAAATAAAATCTACTCACTACTATAGCTAGTGGTGAATCGGGATCGTATCCTCGGGGATCAATGGCAATTATTTTACGAAAAAAAAATTATTTGTAGAGGATTATATTAAGAATAACGGTTATTAAAAGATAACAATTAATTAATTAACGAAATTAAAATAGAGGAATTTGAATCCATCATGTAAATAGGTTTTATCTTCTTTTCTTTATGTTGCACTAACGATAACTTTTGTAAATTCAAGATTAAAATAATTTATCTTATATCATGCACGTATCGTATCAGAAGATCACAAAACGTTCTCTTAGAGTATAAACTATCTAATTATTTACAAAGTTAGAGGTCTAAACTATCATACTACGATATGTCTCTCTTAGGCACGTACCGTATTCTGAGACCATGACACGTTGATAGAGGGTATGCCAAATCAAAACCTTGATCAGAAAAATAACTTAAAAGATATATGAAAGAAGAGCATTTTTTATTGCATAAAATTAAGAACAAAAAGAAAAATTATTTTTTAGCGGAAAAATGGAGCGAGAGTAGGCGAATCGGAACGGATGGGGTACGGCGGCACCATTAAAAAAAGGATATTTCTTTGAGAAGAAATTGCAGGAAAATACGAGGGAGCGGCCCGAGCATGTTTTTATTGCATAAAAATTAAGAACAAAAAGAAAAATCATTTTTTAGCGGAAAAATGGAGCGAGAGTAGGCGAATCGGAACGGATGGGGTACGGCGGCACCATTAAAAAAAAGGATATTTCTTTGAGAAGAAATTGCAGGAAAATACGAGGGAGCGGCCCGAGGAGCTCCAAACGGGGGCAAAAAAAAAATAAAATGGGTGTAACACGAGGACTTCCCAAGGGGTCACCCATCCTAGTACTACTCTCGCCCAAGCATGCTTAACTGCTGAGTTCTGATGGGATCCGGTGCATTAGTGCTGGTATGATCGCACCCAACAAGTGCTGTATAGAGGCCCGTTTTAACTCCGGTATCATCGCAACGCGGTTCGCTGCGTTATCATTCCAAGTTGAAGGAATCCTGCTGCCAGCAGCCCCTTCATAATTTTTCTATCCCAGGCCTAAATATAATAATCTAAATAAAAGAAAAATAAAAAGAACTTTAGAGAAGACTCTCCCCTAGACTATTGCTTGAGGTTCTTCTTTTATAGAGTTTGTCTAGGGCTTCCTTCCGGTCAAAGTTAGAGTCAATCGGGTTCAAAATCGTTTAGATATCATGAGAAAACTCCTTAACCATTCGTTTTACATTACTTGCGAAATTATCTCTTTATTCCTTTTCGGACAAATAGAGTCCTGATTTGAGTGCCTGCATCGTTGGACTCCAAAAATTAAACTCTTTTCATTTATAGGCTTCTTTTTTCTGCAAACATCGATAAAAAGTATCAATTTTTAATAAATTTAAAGTAATTAATATTTATTTTAATGATTAAATTAGGATAATAAATAAACTTATCACGCCCTATACCAATATCATACTAATCTCATACCAAATCGTCATGTATCGAGCCGAATCACCTTGTTTGACTCGATATAAGATGGTTTATGTATACAACCTTTCAGTTCAACTAACTTGTAATTAGTTTGATATGAGGTGATCAAAAGGTGGTTTGTTTAGTACGATATGCCTCATATCAAATTGTACCAGTCTAGTACCAAAATGGTACCGGTTTTTGATACGACAAACCTTAGTGTTATATTATGATGCAAACAAATATTTAACTGATTGATTGAGGTCTTTGCATCCTTTATGACATTACATATAGCTACACTGAATGATGAGACTTTGACGACCTTTTCAAGGATGTACTTCGAATAAATAACTTGACTCCACTAATGTTAAAAGGTTGTATTGCAAGGTCATTGCAACTCAACTTGTAATATAATGTGAGAATGAAAGAGAAGATGCTCGTCATACACGTGCACACGCTCGGTGTTTAGGTTTACATGACTCGTAACTTGGTGTAGGCCTCCACCCATGTCTCCTTGGTTCCAGGTGTAGGCCAAGAATTATATGTTGACTTTATGAAGGAAAAACCTTGCTAGGAAATTAGATCTGGTAATATTTCAAAGTAGTGGCTCAAGGATATGGAGGGTGACATGGGGATCTTAGGTCTTATCTCCACTAGATATAAACATAGTTCTTTGATTTTGCCTTCTACCTTCACTCTCCAGGGATATATGGGGACGTTTCTCCCTTTCTTCACTTGCATTTCTCATGCATGTATGAGAGCAGAGTATTTTCATTTTAAGAGGTAGCACAAAGATGATGTATGTAGGGGGGGGGAAAGCCTATTTTGTTGTAGGGATTCAAGTAGGTTGATTCATGAAGATTGCTTATGTTCAAACTACCTTGCTATGTCACATATGATATGTAGTTATAGTACCTAAACAATTATCTTAGTTTATTATTTCAATGACTAGCAAATATATCCCTCTTATTTGGTTTGGTATTCTTTTTTTTTTTTTTTTGTGGTTTGTTACTCTCATCTGACTTGTTTTTCCTATTACAGATCAATTTGTTGGAAGCAATTCATCCCCTGAGGTGGGTTGTGATTGGACTTTCATTCAGAATTCACTTGTTGATATGCTTCTCAGTGATGTTTCTATTACAGATCGGGTGATGTTAAAACCTTTGAGTACATGTGCAGGAAAACAACTCCATTAAGTCAATTGGCAAAGCAAGTGCTTCAGATGCCAAGCCTTCAATTTCAGTTCCAGTAACTCCATCAACATTCAACTCAGATCCTTCATCATCAAGAAGTCACTCCCTTCCCTCAGACCCAACTACATCACGCAAAGTACAACGTTCACCAGGATACCAACTCTCTAGGCAGGTCTCTGATAGCAGGATTCCATCGCTCAAGTCCCTGAATGAGAATAGCTCTCCTGAAGAAAGGCGGTCTTTTGTGCTGTCTGTTTGCAGCAATGACTTGTCTACTGGAGGATCTCATGGTGGATCATCTGATGGCTGGTCCATGCGCACGTTTTCTGAGCTGGTGGCTTCTTCTCAGAGAGAGAGATGGTCATCTGACAGCGAAAACCTTAGCTCCAGCAACAGCAAAATAGCAATATCAAACACTCAACAAGCAGCACCTCTCTCTCCTGATCGGCAGACATGCAGAGTTTGCTCAAAGCTATTAAAGGAGAGATCTCCATGGAGCACCCAGAAAATAGCATCTACCAATGAGCTCTCTGTTGTCGCAGTTCTGGTTTGCGGGCATGTCTATCATGCTGATTGCTTGGAAAACCTGACACCTGAAACCGAAAGATATGACCCATCATGCCCTGTCTGCACCCATGGCGAGAAATCTACTGCAAAGCTGTTGGGAAAAGCTGAGTCAAAAGGAAGAAACAAGATCTCCAGGACTGCAGTGGCTAACGTTGATGTGGACAGCAATCCTCTCCCTGAGCACCAGAGAAGGAGTGGGAAAATCCCAAGGATGGGAGCCAGTTCTAGCATGAAGAACTCCTTCGGCAGGCCTTTCTTGAGGCGGCATTTCTCTTTTGGGTCACAACCAACGCAGTCGGCATCGGAGAACGAGTCGACAAGGAAGAAGGGTTTCTGGGCAAGGTACCGCAGGGATTGAACTAGCCCTTGCTTTACTGTATGGAAGGTAAAGAGGTGAGCAGCTGCTCTGATTCCTATTTGTTGCTTACATTGAATATACTCATTACTGGAAAAGTAAATTCTCTTTACCCTGATGCACTTGAATAAACAAAGCATTCTTCTGTCTGCTACTGTTGCTTTAATGATACAGAATACACCTCTTATTTCTTGATGAAGTGCAAAACAAGTGTCTGAATTGTTCCTGGTCAAGTATGCGTTTCTGTAGTGAAAGAAAGGATGATGCAGCATAGCAGACAGCCGCGGTATCGTTCTTCCCCAATACCTAATCATAATGGAAACCCCAGGGCACTTGTCATGTTCTCCCAGAATAAACTTCCCCTTTGAATGTGTCAAAGGATACACTTTGCAGCTTAGTTAATGGTTAAGGTGGTGCACAGAACAAAAAAAATAGCTGGTAAGATTGAGATCTTGGATTAAATCCCCAATTGGGCATCTTTTTTTCTCATTCTTTTTCTTGTATTTGTCAGTAGTGTTTGTAGATTCATTTTCATTGTTTCTTCTGCACCTTTTTTACTATGAAACTTCTAGCATTAAGCTACTGCAAATAGTCTACGAAATTAATGTGCATGGAACATATGGTAATGCCAATAGCGTGCAACGATGAAGCTTTTGTGTTTGTTTGTTGTTTGGCCTCTTTGTTGTGTTGTGTTTCTCGAGGAGTATCCGGGTGGAACTTGCCATTCTCATTCAAACTACTTCCAAGTTGAAGGCATTATAGTTGGTTGTCGCTTCATGCATCAGGTTAAGCGACCTAGCGTTGAAGGTTTGTACGATCACCAAGTGGACTTGTATATTTCATTTCTTGACAAGCCTTGCTGTTGCCAACGATACCATGTTAGTAATCTGGATGATGAAAGATTGCCGGAGAAGGTTCTTTGGTGGTTTAGCAAGATGACCAAATTGTTGGGTTTTTCTTTTATTTTTATTTTGTGTGTTGAACGCCGCGATAAAAAGCAAGATGGCCAAATTGGCTGGAAACGTGCCGGGGCCGTCTGGCTTGGAGAGGCCGGGACCGGTTGGAAACGTGCCGGGGCCGTCTGGCTTGGAGAGGCCGGGGCCGGCTGGGAACGTGCCGGGGCCGTCTGGCTAGGAGAGGTCGTCGGGTGTCCGCCTTTGGGGCCATCGGGTGTCGGCCTCTGGAGCCGTCGGGTGTCGGCATTTGGGGCCGTCGGGTGTTGGCCTTTGGGGCCGTCGGTCTTGGAGGTGTCGGCCATTGGGGCCGTCGGGTGTCGGCTTTTGGTACCGTTGGGCTTGGTGCCGTCGGGTATCGGCCTTTAGGGCCGTCCGAAAAAAATTTATTTTTCATGGGGTCAACTGGTCCCATCAAATGCTCCCCACACTCTTTGAGCTTGCGTGCCTCGCATCGGCTAAGCGAAAGGAGTGTAGAACTTTTACCCTGGCACCTTGCGCTACCTTGGATGGACGTCTGCGTGCCTTCTTTGGCTAGCTGAGGGCGGCTAGTAATCCTCTTCCAACGCGGGGTCTAGGAGTGAACCCCGAAGGGTGACCTGAGAGCTGGGAGTCGTCAGGTTCCTTTTGAACCGCCTCGGGTGTGTGGAACCGCTGCGAGGGGCGACTCAGCTGGGTACGGAGCCTTTAGGGTCTTAACCTACTCGGGGGCACTACGTGCCGGGGCCGAGTGGTGTCCCATGGGCTGCGATGCCGGTGAGCTCTTTTTGAACCAGCCTGGGGGTTTGTGTGCCGCCCAAGTAGCGGCTCAACCGGGTATGGAGCCTTTAGGGTCTTGACCGACTCGGGGGCACTGCCGTGCTGGGGCCGAGTGGTGTTCCGTGGGCCGCGATGCCACTGAGCTCCTTTTGAACCAGCTTGGGGGTTTGTGTGCCGCCCAAGTGGCGACTCAACCGGGTACGGAGCCTTTAGGGTCTTGATCGACTCGGGGGCACCGCCGTGCCGGGGCCGAGTGGTATCCCATGGGCCGCGATGCCAGTGAGCTCCTTTTGAATCATCTTGGGGGTTTGTGTGCCGCCCAAGTGGCGACTCAACCGGGTACGGAGCCTTTAGGGTCTTGATCGACTCGGGGGCACCGCCGTGCCGGGGCCGAGTGGTGTCCCATGGGCCGCGATGCCAGTGAGCTTCTTTTGAACCATCTTGGGGGTTTGTGTGCTGCCCAAGTGGTGACTCAACCAGGTACAGAGCCTTTAGGGTCTTGACCGACTCGGGGGCACCGCCGTGCCGGGGCCGAGTGGTGTCCCATGGGCCGCGATGCCAGTGAGCTCCTTTTGAACCAGCTTGGGGGTTTGTGTGCCGCCCAAGTGGCGACTCAATCGGGTACGAAGCCTTTAGGGTCTTGACCGACTCGGGGGCACCACCGTGCCGGGGCCGAGTGGTGTCCCATGGGCCGCGATGCCAGTGAGCTCCTTTTGAACCAGCCTGGGGGTTTGTGTTCCACCCAAGTGGTGACTCAGCCGGGTACGGAGCCTTTAGGGACTTGACCAACTCGGGGGCACCGCCGTATCGGAGCCGAGTGGTGTCCCGTGGGCAGCGATGCCGGTGAGCTCCTTTTGAGAGACTTGGCGCAAGGGAGAACAAACTGTGGCATCAGAAGGGGCTTTCTTTATTATTCATGCTTCTGGGAGTACATCATTGGTAATACCGGCGGAGGTTATCTGCATTCCAGGCACGTGTAATGGGCTTCCCGTCAAGCTCTTCTAGTTTGTATGCCCCCCGGTGGAACGCCTCGGCGATGCGGTAGGGACCTTCCCAGTTGGGGGATAGCTTGCCCCCCTCGGTAGGCTTTGATACCTCGGCCTTTCGTAGCACCAAGTCTCCACGGCGGAAAACCTTGGGATGAACCCAGGCGTTGTAGTACTTAGCCGCTCGCTGGCGAAAGGTCGCCATGCGTAGTCTCGCTTTGTCATGCGCCTTGTCGATGAAGTCTAGGTTGGCCCGAATCAGCCCGGAGTTGCCTTCCTCACTGAAGGACTCCACACGTGGAATGGGCAATCCGATCTCGACGGGGATGACGGCCTCGGATCCGAAGGAGAGGCTGAAAGGAGTTTCGCCCGTTCTTCCCTTGATGGCTTTGCCCTCAACAGGAGGAGCCCCTGCCCACATGCTTCGGCAGAGGGATCCCCCCTTCTTGGTTCTTCCACCGGGGTGGCCTCGGGAGCCGTGGATGGAACCACGGAGGGCCGGGGTGGCCCACCCTATTTTTTCTGACGAGGCTTCTTGGGCGCCGCCCTCACCGTGTCGCCGACGGCCTCTTTTCTTTTTTTGAGCCCCATCACCAAAAAGTTGGGAGAAAACCTCATCGCTGCACAAGGAGGTAAAGATTAAAAAAAAAAAAAAGAAGCAAAAAAGCGAGGGGCTGCAACAAATAATTAAAAATATAATGCTCACCGGGCGCCAGTGATAGTGATGCCGGAACTGCGCTAGCTTCACAGAGGTTATCCTTCGATAACAACTCTCGGTAGGAGGGGATGATGGAAGACATCAAAGCATCAAAAAGCTCTCGGTCTCCCTCCTCTACAACCGAGTTCTTATTGGGACTGGTGTCGGGATAACTCCAGGTCGTTTTCACTCCCTCCACATGAACATAGAAGAATCGAAACTTTCATCCATTAATCTTGGAGGATAGATCAAGTTTGAGAGCTCTTTTGGGCCTAGAGGCAAAGCTCCACCATCCATTTTTGTTGGGGTTTCGGAGTTTATACAAAGCCCGGAATAGGGAGACTCGGGCGGAAGCACCATGAAACTGGCAAAGCACTAGTAAGGCACAGATAATCCGAATGGAGTTTGGAGTTAACTATGTCGGAAGGAGGTTATACATATCCAAGAGGTTGAGAAAGAAAGGGTGGAAAGGAAAACGAAGCCCACTCTTAAGGAATTCCTCGTACAAGGCAACCCCAATAGACCGACCAAAGGTTACCTTGTCACCATACCAAGGCGCAGAAAGACAAACCCTGTTGGGTATCTTGTATTGGGCCCTGAGATTCCTTACATCCTGGATGGTTATGGTGGAAGTTATTCCCCCCGGACCTACGGATTTGGAATGGGTAATCGAGGGAGATGTTGAACGAGAGGGTGGAGGCGAAACCCTAGAGGGTGGAGATGATGCCCTAAAGGGTGAAAGAGAAACCCTAGAAGGTGGAGATGATGCCCTAGGAGGTGAAGGAAAAACCCTAGGTGCCGAAGAGGAAGCCCTAGGTGGTAAGGGGGAGGCCCTAGCCGATGTTGGGGCGACGATTGTCGAACGACCACGGATGAAAATACCATTAGGAGCCCGACATCGTACCTGAAGGATTTTCTCCCTGGAAGGTTTGACCATAGGTCTCTTACCCTTTCTATTGGAGTGAGGATCCATGAGGATGAAAAGAAAAGAACATAAAGGCTCAAAGGAACTAACCTTGAATCAGAGAAATAGAAGCAAATACTCAGTGTTCAGAAGGTGAAGAAAGCGAAGAGAAAGTAATGGAGGCGTAAGAAGCTCAAAGAGGCAGGCGGGATAGTCTTTATGCATAATTTTTGTAAGTCCTGCCCATTATAACGCCACGCGAAGGCATAGAGGCAAAATTACTATCCAGCTGTCCGTGAGTTATTGGAGGGGCACGATTCGTGCCCAATGATGGGACATCGACAAGAACAATCCAATAATGACACCCCACCTTTTCTTGCTAATCATGAGGCATTTTTCTCAATCCTTCCACAAGCTATATTGCTTGGGACATCGACAAGAACAATCCAATAATGACACCCCACCTTTTCTTGCTAATCATGAGGCATTTTTCTCAATCCTTCCACAAGCTATATTGCTTGGGACATCGACAAGAACAATCCAATAATGACACCCCACCTTTTCTTGCTAATCATGAGGCATTTTTCTCAATCCTTCCACAAGCTATATTGCTTCTAGTGCCATTCTTTAAATGATGAGAAGACTTCGGAGAGACTTTACTGCTCCAAGGGCATGTGCCCGCCTTTGCTAATTTATGGCGCATGAGACCCAGCAAAACAGAAGAGTTTGTGCTCCTTTATCTTGGCAAGTGCTGCGTATATGAGTGCCAAGACTCAAGAGTGGAGGGGCATATGATGTGGTTGGTAAAAGTTATGTGTAAACTAACGCCAAAAATTATCCAACGATGGGAGTCGTTAGGATGTTGACGGCCCCGGCTCCTAGGCAGCCCCTTCCTACAAGCGGCCCCAAGTCGCCCCGACCTACAAGCGGTTCCTAGGCAGCCCCAACTCCTAGGCAGCCCCAAGTCGGCCCCAACCTACAGGCGGTTTCTAGACGGCCCCTACCTACAAGCGGCCCCAAGTCGGCCCCGACCTACAAGTGGTTCCTAGGCAGCCCCGCCTCCTAGGCGGCCTCGGTCCTCATATTGTCTTATCTTCAAGGCTCACCTCAGCTTCCCGTGTAAGCCTATGCTTTTGACTAAACCAGACCCACTAATCATCCTTGATCCATATCAGTCTAATAAGACAAAGTTCATCAATTCCAGGCCCCAAAGGTCATAATCCATCATGAAGCTACAATTCTCCAAACTAATGAGGCCCAAAAAGTCATCAGGAAGATTTAATGACTCTGGCCAAATAAGCCTTGAAAGGTGATCATCTGGTATGAAGTACCAATCACTCGGATCAGAGGGGATGAATTCGATCCCATTAGTTCTGACATTCTATCTGTAAAAGTCATGGCTCATCATAAGATTTCAATCTTATCAAGCAAGCCATACATGCTCGAAGGATCAACAAAACGGGTAAGAAGGACCCCTAACTAAGATATAAAAAAAAACACTCAAGCGAGTACTTAGAGATTTTTCTCATCTTCTTCCTCACTCATTCGAACTTCCTCAAGCTTACAGCTATGATACTGATCACTAATTTGAGCGTCGAAAGGTCCCGACTGAAATATCCGATCCCCGAGACTTCTTGCAGATCTTGACGCCGAGGTGAAGCTCCTTTAAGAAACTCACCGCACATTCCTTAACGCTCAAGGACGTCAGCTTAAGGTGATTGGGTATCATCAATATCCATATTAATTTAATAAAAAAATTAATAAGGAAATTAAGAAATCGACCTTTTGTCGAATGTCTTGAACTCCACCAACACCATCTTGGAATCATTGAATCCTTTTGATCACCACAAATCTTTCCAAACGTTTTTCAAATTATGATGAACACGAACGAGTGGATGTTTCTAATTTGGGTTGAGATCACACAACTGAGTTTATTTATTCACTTTGTATTCTCAACTCATAAGATAAAGTGAAGATGAAGGAGAAAATCTATGTGGCTTATGATAATCATCCTACATTATTTTTCTCTCGTGAATCTTATATACTTTGATAATATTAACTACCATCCTTTTTTAATTAATTAATTAATTAATTAATTAAAATGTTAAGATAACTTTTAACTCTTGAAGATTACTTTAACGTGGGATGATATGTGAGAGACAAATTTTTTTTACAATCTCATATATCAATGGAAGTTAATCAAAGGTGCTATGGTGATTACCAAAGGACAGAGATCATGCACATTATATAAGTTGCAGTCCAGTTTGGTTAGGGGAGAGGTATGCGCAGCAGAGCATGATACTGCAGATTTGTGGCACAAGAGATTAGGCCATATTGGCGGGAAGGGATTGCAAACTCTCGTTAGGGCAGGGGTCTTACCAGAGATACAGGACAGAGTTCTTAGTGATTGTACCCACTGTGTGGTGGTAAGCAGCACAGGGTGACATTTCAGAGTAGCTCCAAGAAGAAGACTGGCCTTTTGGAGCAAGTGTACTCAGATGTGTGCGGACCCATAAGAGAGAAGACCTTAAGAGGAGCCTCATATTTCGTCACATTTATAGATGATGCTTCCAGAAAGGTGTGGGTTTTTGTTTTAAAGTCCAAGGACCAGGTGGCAGCAGTTTTTGAGTTTTTCCACAGGCTTGTGGAGAGGCAGATAGGAAAGAAGTTGAGATGCATTTGTACAGACAATGGGGAAGAGTACATAGGAGTCTTTCACCAGTACTGCAAAGCACAAGGCATCAGACATGAGCAAACAGTGCCAAAGACTCCACAGGAGAATGGAGTAGCTGAGAGAATGAACAGGACAATAGTGGAGAGAGTCAGGTGCATGCTCTCCCAGTCCAAGTTGCCCAAGAGCTTTTGGGGGGAGGCAGTCCAGACAGCATGTTATTTGATAAATAGATCTCCCTCATCAGCTCTAGATGGAGAGGTGCCAGAGAAGGTGTGGACAGGCAAGAATGTTAGATATGATTATCTAAGGATTTTTGGCTGCAGGGCATTTGTGCATGTACCTAAGGATGAGAGGACAAAGTTAGATGACAAGACAAGACAATGTATCTTTATGGGGTTTGGTGATGAGCAGTTTGGCTATAAGCTATGGAACCCAGTTGATAGGAAGGTAGTCAGGAGCAGAGATGTCATATTCTATGAGGATCAAACCATAGAAGACATCAAGAGGGCAGAGCATCAGTCCGAGTCAGATATGTATGGCCCAGTAGATATAGAGCATGTCAGTCCTCCAGCAGTTCATGCAGATGAGCTAGAGAAATAGCCAGTATAGGGTGCAGATGAGCAGTAGCCTATACCTATTGAGGATACAGATCAGGAGATTCAGATCCCTGAGGAGGAGCTACCGACAGAGGTGAGGAGATCCACAAGAGCAAGGCAACCATCTAGTCGGTATTCAGTGCATGAATATATCATGTTGACAGATGCAGATGAGCCAGAGTCATATGAGGTGGCCCATGTCAGTGAGCAGCGGGAGCAGTGGCAGAGAGCTATGCAGGAGGAGATGGACTCTCTTCTGCATAATCATACATATAACTTGGTAGCTAGGCCCAAGGGGAGAAAGGTACTCAGAAACAAGTGGGTCTACAAGGTAAAGGCAGAAGAGAAAAGCTCACAGCCTAGATATAAAGCACGACTAGTTGTGAAGGGCTTTGCACAAAAGAAGGGAGTTTATTTCGATGAGATATTTTCTCCAGTAGTGAAGATGACCTCAATCAGGACGGTGTTAGGATTGGCAGCTAGCATGAACATGGAGGTAGAGCAGTTGGACGTGAAGACAGCATTCTTGCACGGTGACTTAGAGGAAGAGGTCTATATGGAGCAGCCTGAAGGTTTCAAGGTGAAAGGCAAGGAGCACATGGTGTGCAGACTCAGAAAGAGTCACAAAAAGTTTGAGGCTTTCATGGTACAGGTTGGTTATAAAAGAACAACCACAGATCATTGTGTCTTCATTAGAAGGTTCCCTGGAGGTGATTTTATCATCCTTCTCTTATATGTGGATGATATGTTGATTGTTGGGCAGGACTCCAGCAAGATTGCCACACTGAAGAAGGAGTTAGGGAAAGCTTTTGATATGAAGGATATGGGGCCAGTGAAACAAATATTGGGGATGCATGTATTCAGGGATAGACAAGCATGCAGGTTATGGTTGTCCCAGAAGAAATACATAGAGAAGGTGCTTCAGAGATTCAGCATGAGCAATGCCAAGTCAGTGGCATGTCCACTAGCTGGACACTTTAAGCTGAGTTCAGAGCAGAGCCCAGCCTCAGAGGAAGAGAAGCAGGAGATGAAGAGAGTCCCTTATGCCTTAGCCGTGGGTAGTCTTATGTATGCTATGGTCTGTACCCGACCAGACTTAGCATATGCAGTTAGCTTAGTGAGCAGGTTCCTAGCGAATCCAGGAAAGGAGCATTGGACAGCAGTCAAGTGGATCATGAGGTACTTGAGAGGTACAACTAGCTTGAGTCTTTGTTATGGACAGGGAGAACCTGTGTTACAGACATATACAGATGCAGATATGGCAAGAGATGTTGACTCCAGGAAGTCCACATCCGGTTACTTGGTTACATTTGCAGGAGGTGCAATTTCATGGCAGTCCAAGTTACAGAAGTGTGTTGCATTATCGTCCACAGAGGCCGAGTACATAGCAGTGACAGAAGGATGCAAGGAGATATTGTGGCTGAAGAGATTTCTTCAGGAGCTGGGTGTTAGACATGATACTTATGTGGTCTATTGTGACAATCAGAGCACTATTCACCTGAGCAAGAATCCGACTTTTCACTCCAAGTCGAAGCACATTGATATGCGTTATCACTGGATCAGACAGGTCCTGAAAGAGAAGCAGTTGCTGTTGGAGAAGATCCATACAGATGATAATGGGTCAGATATAATGACAAAGTCATTACCTATCAAGAAGGTTGGAGCTTGTAGAAAGAAAGCAGGCTTGGTAGATTTCCCCACATAGTCGGGAGGGGGAGATATTGTTGGGTGCTCCCTCCACGTGGGAAGGGAACCGGCCCATGATAACAAACTGCATCACAGTTTGTTACGGAGCTGTTTTCAAAAAAGGGAAAAGAAACCCAAAAATAAAGTAGGGGGAGAGAGATCCGTATGTGGTAGATACGAGAGAAGAAAAATCCCAGATTGGGGAGAGAGAACGGTGTGCGGCCTGAGAGAGATCCAGAGAAGCCCAGGCTTGGAAGAAATCCTGTGCAACCTCAGGAGGTCGATACAGACGAGTCTGAGAGCAGATTTGGGGGCACGGAAGAGCAACCACACGTTGGTGAGATCTTTCTTGTACCCACATCAATTAGGAGAAAAGTTGAAATCTTTTATTAAGATTAGTGAAGTGCTCTCGGAATTTGCCCAGTGGTTTTTCCCTTTCACATTGGAGGGGTTTTCCACGTAAATTTGGTGTTTTTGTGTGGTGTTTGTTTTTATTCCGCATATTCTGTGAATGTGGTAGATCGGTATATTTTTCTGTGATTGTGCACGCATAGTTTTTTCATTAAAACAGGTTCCACATATTTGTTCTGAGGGTGATTGAGGGTGTATTCCCAACACTATTAATTTTAAATTAAAGATCCTAACTTTAATTTATAATTATGGATAAATTTAAATTATTTTACTTTAAATATTATCCTCTGTATATAACATTTATATACAATATTTAAAATTATATTTAAATAATCCAAATATTTTTCATATTTATAAAGCATGCATGCAAAAATAATATTAAAAAATTTTTAAATTAATTAATAAAATAATATATCTCATTTGTTTATGAGCACATATCCCAACTCAAGCTCCAATTGTTATTTGCACAAAACCTGTGAAATTTGATTATTGGTTCCCCGAACTTGGAGAGCCGGTAGAAACGACGAGCCACGTCGTTTTCGTTTCGTTGGTGTGGGTAGAAATGATTCCAATTTGCAGGGCAGACTACTATGCGTTTCATAATCCAATCAAATTAAGGTCGATAAATCCCATTTGATGGATGTAAGGGCAATGGGGAAGGACGGATGTGGTTTAACCAACTTGTATGATGTGGTGAACGTCTTCTCTGACGGTAGGCCCAGGATACTCCTTTCAATAGGGGAGAAACTTGTTGGTAGGTATTGTTTAGAGAAACTGTTAATTCGACTTTGGCTTGAATTCATCTGTTGGTTTGCTCGCTTATCCGGCTTGGCGGACATACATCCTACCCGATAAAGGAAAAGAAAAAAAGACGCTTGTTATTGTTACAGTACTGGAGTCACCTTCCTCGATTCAAATAAGGACGTGGAGTTTACCTTTTTTTTTTTTTTGGTACAAACGGACGATCACACTAGTCTAGTGCATGCGATTCAGCCCAGATAGCTCTGAGTACAAAATTAGCTGTAAAAGAGAAGGGCATAGATCGCCCGGCCTCCAAGATCATGATCCAGCATGCCGCGATACAAAGTAGCCATCCAGTCCGCCGCCGAATTGGCTTTATGGTAGATATGACGGATCTGGGCACCATCCACCTCCCGCAGAATAGACCAAATATCCCAGAGGATCGAATTACTAAAACCCGGAGGGCAATTCTCCTTCTTCAGCCAAGAAATGATCGACATACAATCACCCTCAATGAAAAGCCTCTGAGCCTAAAGAAACCGAACAGCATAAGAAATACCTGCCCAGGCCGCATAAAGCTCGGTCATGGGGACAGAAAAGTCGAGAGTTCCAAAACCTCCCACAGCCAATAAGTCACCATAAGGATCTCGGATAATAAAACCAGAACCAGCAGCTCTACTACGGACACTCCCATCAAAGTTGATTTTGACAAACCTTGGAGGAGGGGACTCCTAGGAGATGCAAACAGTATACCGACTCGCTGTCGAAGCAGCAGGAGAACCCCAGAGGCCAAAGTTGTCAGAACCAATACAGGCACAGTCCGCTAACAACAATCTAATCTTCCTCACAATCTTATGAGGAGAAATAACATCATCAAAGAAAATGAGCTGGTTCCTAAACAACCATATCTGATATGTCGTGACAGCCCAAAGACCTTTCTTCTGCTGAGAACCCCTCCGTAGATCAAGAAGGAAAGAGGAGCGCAAGGAACCCGAGTCATCCTGTCTAATAGAATAGCCAATCATATTTCAGACACATCTAGCTCTGGGGCAGGTGAAAATAGCATGATCTGACGATTCCTCCTCCAGACTACATAAAGGACAGGTCGACGGGATAGGTAGACCCCTCCGGGAGAGAAGACCACAGGTTGGGAGACAGTCCCATAGAAGCTTCCAAATAAATAGCTGAACCCTGGGAATGATAGGAAGCTTTCAAATCCACGCAACATCCTCCGATCGCTGGGGCTGGGGCCTGAACAACTTCATCAGATCCCTAAAGGGGGCCTTAGAGAGACAGGATCTTTGCCAAAGCCTGGAATCAGATAACCGGCCAGGAGTAAGGGGCATCGAGAGAATCTATCGCGATAGTTCTACACCAAAGAATCTCATCACCGAAGGGACATGCGAGGCAGGGGATCTGAGGAAATTAAATCCTTCACCTTTAAACAGGCAGGGGCATCAATGCTAATAAAGGTGGGCCACCGAGAAAGAGGAAGCTCAGAAATCCAGGTATCCTAAATAACATTAATCAAAGATCCATCATCAATCATCCACGAAACATGATCCGAGATAGCCTGACCATAACGATAAACCTCCTTCCAAAAGAAGGAACATCCCCGAGGCGGAAAAATGTGCGAGATTGACAACCAGTCACCATACCTCGCACGCATCAGAGAGCTCCACAAGTAATGCGGCTTGAGAAGGAATCTTGATGTATGTCTGGCCAGAAGGGCATGACGTTTAACAATCAGGGACTGGATCCCGAGACCATCCTCAATGATAGGCATACAGATACTGTCCCAGGATATGAGGTGAATACCATGACCTTCGTGCATAGAAGCCCATAGAAAATCACGAAAACATCGCTCGATCCTCCTCAAGCAAGTAATCGGAATGGCAGCATTCGATAGGAGGTACAAGGGAATGGAAGACAGAACTGAACGAATAATGATAATCCTCGCCATCATCGAAAGGCCTGTGACCTGCCATCCCTCGATGCGCTAGCGAACCCGCCTCTCAATCTCGGCATAATCAGAACAACAGGGCTGTCTCCCCGTAATAGGGATCCCCAAATACATCAGCCTATCAGTCTGAGAAGTAATACCCGACAGATTGATAATGACTTTCCTGGTTTTTCTAGAAGTCTTCGGGCTAAAACATATGGAGGACTTTAGAAGATTAACCTTATGATCCGAAGCCTGACAGTAATGCTGAATAATTGAGTGAAAAGAAGCCGCATTAGCAATAGAAGCCTGCCCCAGAATGATACAATCATCAGTAAAAAGAAGATGAGAAACAAAGAGGCCTCGATCCGGGGTTTGCTTTTTCAAGTTCCTTATGATTTTGAGCTCTGTGGAAGGAAACAGAGCACGGAATATTAAAAGTCATTTGACTAGGTTTTTTTATTTTTATTTTTTTAGGCAGAGGTGAGAGAGATCTCCGACCAATTTTATTCAAATCATTTGATTAAGTTATTTATCTTTTTCCATCGAATACTTCTAGGAATATTTGGATTACTTTTTTTTGAAAAAAAAATGAAATGGATATTTCTAAAAAAGTCAGTGCTTGGTTTTTTATTTTTTTAAAAATATTTATTCACTTATTCCGAAAATAAATTATTCTGTCATGTAGGAAGGAGGACAGAGTATGAGTAAATTTATTTATTTATTAAGAATTAATTTTTTCATTTGATGGTTCAGGACTATTCATTTGACTATCAGGTGAAAGTATTTTGCATGTATAGCTCGCCAGTACTAGTAGCATATGCAATTATATATCTATGCTTTAATGAGTATGCTTTATGCCATATAAAGCTCAGTAATATTTGTTGGATGTATCATGATACTTATAGCATCATTTGTCCATCATTTGGCATTTTTGTTGTATCTATAATGTGATGTCTTTCCGTGTGTGGTTGTTATACCATGATGTTCAAAGGATGAACCAATGGATCAATTAGATACATATATTTGGCGTGCCATGCTTTACTAATTAAAACGAAAGCTAACTCTTTTAAGTCTAATCTAGATGTGTAAAGAAGTTAACTCTTTTAAGTCTAATCTAGATGCATAAAGCAGTAGTTGTAATAAGAACAAGCCGATGGAAGAAGCAAGCAAAACCGTTCCATTTAGATGATATTCGGTTTCTAATACGGTATTCGATTCCTAATACGGTATCATTTCTCTTAAATATATACGTTGATAGTGCTTGACTTGTTTATGATTATGTGGATTTTTACTGAGATCCAACAAAAATCTCACATCAATAGTTTAATTTATTATATAATAATATATTATTTTTAAAATATTTAAATACTAAAGATCATATAATTTGAAAACTCCTAACCCTTACATTATATAGTCAATATATGTGCGCGCGTGTGTACTCTTAATCATCTAATTTTTGAACATTTGATAATCTTTTTTACTTTGGCAATCAAAAGGTGGCAAGCAACGTGGACAAAGAAAGAAGAAGGTTGTTGCTTATAAGTTCAAAACAGAATGCTCGTGATGAATATGCCCACCAGGAGGTGCACCATGATCCTTAGAAGGGAACCCCCTTGTTATGATTTACTAACAATTAAAGTTTTTTTTTCCCTAAAGTTCCTTAAAATATTGATGCTCCTAAGGCAAATAATCTTATGGTAAATCTTAATATATTAGTTGCTAATCAGATAATTAATATTGATGCTCCTAATGCAAATAATAGCTTAAAAATAGTCCTAACTTGAATAGAAAAGAAAAGTTTGCTTCACCTACTAAAGTTGATGGATAGATGGAACCCTTCCAAGTACTGACAATCTGATTCCATATTAAATGAAAAAATTAAAAATTAAAAAAAATTGTAATACCCAAAATTAATTCTAATATTAAACTGCTAATAGATTAATTGAGCTTGGGTCGTTATACCGGTCTTCCCTCATTCATTGTCAGTCTCGCTTGAATTGATTAGGGGCCACCTTTGATGTGCGACCAAATTCACAAACAATGTCCATGCAAAACAATAGAGCTGCAAGTAAAGAGATGCTAAACCACTCTTTTGTTTATTCAGGACAAAATACAAGCCACCTATAAACGAACATATCCTTCCACTCTAATTGGATCACCCAACAAAAATCACATCCTACTTTGTACATGACTATACAAAACCTCTTATAAAAACATCGGGTGAAACCAAGACTCCCATGTACAAAACCAGTCACAAGTAAAGAACTGTCTAGTGTTCCTAACAATTCATATATCTGTTGAAAACGCTGCAGCTTGACAGTCATGCACTACAAACCAATGGAGTTATAGCTAACAAGGAAGCGCAGAGCATCACGAAGCAGAAAATATAGAATCAGAACAGCAGTTCCTAGCATGCAAACACTGAAAATCAAGCAATTCAAACCAGCAGACGAACGCCCATGGAACAACATATTGAGCCCCCTAATAACTCCCTTGATGCAGCTGACCACATCGACAAGAGCACTGGAAACTCCTTGGCATCCAACTGGATCGGCAGTCCTTTTCTGTGGTGTCTTCGATGCAGTGCAGCAAAGGTGACCAGATTCACTGCCTTTGGAGTCACAGACTGTACCAGATTCTGCACCAGATGGATGCCTATCATGGCCATCATTCATACTGAGATGGTGGTCTTTGTTGACAAGCTTGATGGTCTGATTAAGAGGTCCAGCGTTCCTTGATTCCATCTTGTGTACTTGAAGTCTAATGCTATGATTTGAAATTTCAGTAGATGGTTTTGTACGGCGTTGTCGTATTTGAATCCCTGTATCAATGTTTTCGTTCTCTTTCCTTGCACTTTCATATCCAAAGTTGCTTCCAGTAGGGTGAAGAAGTTCATCGCTTGCGATCCCAGCATTGTACTCAAGAACAGGAGCAGCATCCATGGTTCCGATATTGAGCTCTCCTCCAAACATATCAAAATTGAAGTTATCATAACCAGATTGCAGAATACTACTGATATCATCAGGTAATAGGAAGTCATCTGCACCAGCCAGTTGAAGACAGGATTCCACTTGTTCCTGCTTTGGTGCAAGAGAACCAGGATCTACCTGGAACTTGAGATGAATTAGTATATATATAGAGATGTCGCACTGATTTTCTAAGTTGAGATCTGGACTAGGCATTTAATATGAAAAGATTTCACCCTTTCAGAGTGTTTAAAGGGCATCCAACTTAAAACACTGTCAGAGCTAGATATGTAGCTTCTATTTTAGTGAATGCTGATCATTGTTTAATGAGTATTCATGGACAAAGAACTGAGTCGTAATCACCATTTTCTTTTAATGCAGTAGCTATTTTCTTGATTAACTATTTATCATGCCAGATAGAATCATGATTAACTACTTCAGATTACAATGTTATTCAATAGCCGTTTACACATAGATGGTGATCAATACATACCTACCGTACAGTAGATAAGTTATAATATTAAAGTGAAAAAAGAGAATTCTTTGCATGAACAGAAATAAGGTAACCATCTGTTGTTTAGTAACGTATTTCCTGCTTTCTATCTTGTTTTAAATTTTGATAATTCTAGACAATGGCTGTAGGAGCTCAGAACATACCTTTGCTTCATTGTTGAGTTCATCAATGGATGGAATGCCACTAAAGTCAGGATCAAAGAGTCCTGAAAACCAAGCCTCAAAATCCTTTACCTTGTCAGATGGACTCGATGTTTCTTCACACAGCATTGAGCCAACCATATCTTTTGGTTGCTCTTGGAAATTACTGGCCTCTTCGGTTTGGGTCATCTCACCTTCCAATGCCCAGCCATTCCTTTTGGTTACACGACATAGGACAAATATATCCTGCAACAATAAGAAAGCCACATCCATAAGTTTTTTTTTTCTAAAAAAGAAAAGCTTATTGCAAGATCTACCACATCAAACCATACCAATCATATTGTACCGTATGGTAAGGCACTGCTATGATATTAAGGTTCAATTTGATATGAATCGATTTGATCCAAACCAAACGGAACCACAATGTACAGACTAGAACCATCCCATACCATCCGGCACTAATTCGTACCGCCCAAAACCGATCCATGCTATCTCGGACCAAGCAATACTATGATTGTGAATGAGAAAATACATTGGCTTTCTATCCCAGTGTGGAGTGTATCGTACTGTAAGGAATTGGTAATGTATTAATATAACTCTCGGTACCAATTCTATGGATCTTGATCTTAACATAAATTTAAAAAAGATTCAGAATCAATCCGAGTATAGCGTACACTCTTACAAAAGGATGCAAAAGTTCATCTATGCTTTGATAATTGGACATTTTTCTCCAACACCAGTTTTTAAGTGATTGTGATCTTCATATGACAAAAGTAGCAACCAGTTGGAATTAACTTAAACTTTCAAGGTTAGTTAGAATCATCAGTAAATTTCATGTTTTCTTATTCATTCTCATGCAGATTTTTTTGTTAAAAAAAAATGTGTCTGATAACAGAACGATGACTTGCTTGAGGACTTCATTTTTAGATATAAATGGAAAACATAAAATAAGTATATTTTATAAACTGGCAAGGCAGTGTTCGATCTTAATGACTTTGGATGGTCGTCCCTCGCCTGATCCTTTTGTCAAAACATTGACATGGCAGTATATTGTGAGTATTAAAATATCCTCTAGGTGAACTTCTTATAATCTATCTTTTATTCTATCATCTGCACAGCTATTATAGTCATGAGCCTACCCTGCATCATGCTATAGACACTTTCTATTGGAACAGCAAATATACTTGATCTTGCTGTGTCAAACCATCATGTAAATTAGAAGGCTTACCTTCATTTCAGGAGGAGCTTTACACTCATTATCATCTATATGATATTCATGCATAATCCAATCAGTACGCTTTCCATGAGGAGGACGGCCTTCATGGAAAACTAGAGTCTTCTTGGTACCTATAAGCTGTTGGTGAAACTTGATGTTCCGGTCTTTACCAGTTGATTTCCAGTACCCTGCTTCTGTGGCCCTATTTGAGCGAGAACCATTAGGATACTTTCTGTTATGAGAAGTGAAGAAATGCCATTTGCTATCTCTGGTAGGGACGTGACATTTTGCTGCAAGACAGAACAAAAATACAAGCCAAAAGGTGAGACAGATTTCAAACAATGATATGTATCTTATCGTTCTCTATGTTCAGTAACCCTAAAATTCTTCAATGGACCAGGACAACATGTTGCAGAGGCTAACAAATACTAGACAAGGATAGTGATCCAAAAGTGTGTGTTAAATAGTACATATTATTGTTCTCAAGAAACAAACAACAGATTAAAATGTTAAATATGTATACAATCGTTGCATGAAATTTCAGAAGTGCAAAACCCCTTTATACATTGATAATTGTCTAAAGCAGCTGAGAGCATTAGCAGACTGCGGGTAACCTGAGCAAGGGGAGGTCATTTCTTTGGAAAATATTTGCAAGTATTTCACTAACTTAATCCACACTTTAATAAAGAAGGTTCACAAAACCATGCGGACGAAGATACACTATTGCATACTAATTCTAAATTTGCTGTTCCCAGTTACTCCTATGTGATATATTTATTGCCTTGAGAGCCATTGTTATTAAAAGACATTAAAATATGACACAATATGGTTACCAGGTAAGTCCCATGGTTCATGTTTATAATGTCCACCTCTGGTATAATTTCAAAATCAATTTTCTGACCAAGTATCTTCTTCTTCAGATAATGAGAAATAAGTTCCACATCGGTTGGATGGAAGCCAAATCCTAGAGGCAAAGATAAGGCACTTAAAGCATCCATTTCGCAAAGATCTGCAAATAGATTACAGCAAAACAAAATCAGTGAAACCAACAATCAGAACATAATGACGAATTGTTGTCCATAAACCTGAGAAAAAGTAAGAATACATGGGGAAAACTGACATAGAAAAAGCTTTACTTCATTTCAAAACTTAAATTCTGATCATCTGATGAATGTCCCAAACAAACCTCCCAAACACTAACAGAAGATGTCCAGCATCAGCCAAAATTAGGAACAAAAGTAAATAAGAGAGAAAATTGGAGAGAGCAAAAACTTATACATTTCTTCCCATCTGGTGTTATTTCGATAAGTGAATGCAATCACATAGGCATTCCACAAGACAGATAACGTCAGGTTATGAATTTTCGGCATTCCACAAGACAGATAACGTCAGGTTATGAATTTTTTTCCCACCAAAAAAAAAAAAACATTACTAACAAGCCCTATCTACTATATATATGGGGATATATGTGCATATGTATGGAAACATCATCCTACTCCACTCCCATAGAGCTTCAATAAATGCTTTCAGGTAATGAAAAACTTATGACAGGACTCCTGAAACCACAGCATTCATAATACAATACAAGAAAAATATACAAACAATCATTATTTCCTGAATCCAATGCTTAATCAATCAATATGTACCAGCCAAAAAAAAAAAAAAAAACCGTAATATTTAGGCTGTGATAGTTGTATCGTATATTATCCTAAATTTAGCTTGAGCTATCTTCTTATAATCTTGATCTGGAAGTCTTCTTTCCATAGGATTCTCAATGAATGCCTTGTTAACTCAAACACCAATTTATCAAGCACTGCAACCTAGTGTCTGGTACTTTACTTATATAAGATCCTTTCAGACCATAACAGAACACATCCAACAGAAATTAGTAATCCTAATCCTATGGTTACCTAATGCCTGATTCATAACCAATAACGTCAGCTAAGAGGAACCTTTACTTACGGCAACCTTTAACCAGATCAAAAGAAACAGCAAAAGAGAAAATAATACATATATAAGGCTAATCACTCGGCACACGGTACACTCAAGTCTTCTACCATATGCGACTACGGAAGAGGTCCATGAGCATCTGGATCAATTGAATAAACTTATAAGAAGAATGGAGGAAAACATAGAACAATGAAGCCCCTCAACCCTCGCATACCAATACAAACGGTTTAATTAATCATCGAACTCTACGAACTGCAAGAAACTATTTTGAACAGGAAGCAACTCCAAAAGCAAAGTAGTCTCCCTGGCTTTGTTAATTTGATTCATACTCCCCCCCTTCAGCCCCCCTAACCCATCTCAAAAGAAGAAAACCAAAAAAAAAAAAAATCGCAGAAATCCAGTGATTTTAAGATGTAATTAAACAGCCGACGAATGGATCCTTACCCAATCTCAGAAACCATCAATCCAATACCTAGAGAGGCCAAGTATACGAAAAGAAATTCGAAAAAGATGTCTTTTTTTTTTTTCTTATCATCTAACAGTCCATATATGGATCCACGAAAAATGAGACAAAATCCAGAATAACCAAACACAGAAATCTCAGAAAAGAACAACAGAAATCCGGACCTCCTGTAGCGCCCACGGCGGCAGAAGCGGTGGCGAGAGGAGAAGATTGGGTTTTGGTCAATTTCCTCGTCGTCGGCGTCTCCGGGATTTTTATATTAACTCCAAACCGCGTGATGGGCGGAGCGTTCCAAAGTCTCCTCGGCTACGAGTCCGGGACCCGCTGCTACACCGGGTGAGCTTAACGACCATGGTTCTCGTATGTGGCGGCTGGTTTACTTTTAGCCGATGCGCGCGTCTTGGCTCTCCGCCCAATTTTCACCCAATTGACTAACTGTAGAAAAAAAAAAAAAAAAAAGGGGAAGCTTCTTGGAAAAACCTTCACATGGTTTCTCTCCATGAGAATTCTTACGATATTATTGAGAGGGCAACGGATTTTGCTACCGCGTGCATGGCTTCCTCACCTCAACCCATGCATGCATTCGCCCTACGAACGTCGAGGGATGACCAAACGGATGTGATGATATGATTAGCATTAGATGATTCTTATCAAAAATAAGGAAAAACAATATTAGTTTTCTCTTTGATGATAATACATGCATATTTATTTCACTCATTTCTTCTAAAATAGCTACGAGAAGCATCTGCTATTATTAGCCCTACTAGCAACTGTTTCAAATAGAAGATCCATCCTTTTTTTTTTAACATACTTACTTTGCTCAACCTCTTATAATAAGCAAAAAGGAAACAACTTTGAAAAAAGTCAATGCTCACAAACATCATAAAGATATTTCGGTCCAGCCTTTTCTCTTGCCCCAAAAGAAAAGTTATAATCAGAATGTCCTAAAAGTTCTTATAAATTTACACTACAAGAACTCTGCATAATTTTTTTCTTTTTAAAAAAAATGGGGACAGCGTGCTTTGTGAACAAATCCAAATCAAAATTAACTATAGACACTATGCTCTGTTTGCAACTATCAAATCCAGCCTTGCAAACATCTTGGATGGTTTCCTCCAAAATGAGAGTGCAGTATGTGGGCTTTGGAAAGCATGAGCCCTTGTGACCCTGCATGCATTATCGTAGGGCAGGGGCTCGGCATGCCTAACATTTGTAGAACCTTTTCTTGTCTTGCGGGGCCCATGATAGTGAATATGGAGCCCTTCAGCATGAGAATGAACTGATTTTTTGTGGCATATGAACGTCCAATCTTATTGTAATGAAAAAAATTCGTTAGCTTTTGAAAAGGTAGTGGGAAGTAAAGGGGTTCACGTCAAGTTTCTTAATTGGCTCTCTCTCTCTCTCTCTCTCTCTCTCTCTCTGTTTTTCTTCTCAATTCATATTCAAAGCTTAGTGGGTGTCGTGCCTTAAGGCCAACAAAAGGCAAGCAAGAGGCAAACAAACTTGGTATTGGATAAGACCTACGAACTGAAGCAAGGTTCAGTTATGCTTACGTTAATTAAATTTAATATGTGTGTTGGGATTATTTTCAATACAAATTATTTTTAAAAAAATAGAGTAGGAAAAAGATTTTCTCTCAAGAAGAAAAAAAATCTATCTTTTCATTAAGAACATCACCATATAAATATTATTTCTTAGTTTTACAGATAAACATAATGCCTCTTATGATCTTATTCATAGGCTACCACACCAAAGCATAATAAAATAGGCCAATTATGTAAAAGCCCAACAAAGACTAAAATAAAATAAAAAATAACTAACAACCATTATATTTAACACTCCCCTTTAATGGTTATTCTTGGATACCTATGAGATCTATAAAGTGAATAAATTTCTTCTTGGATAGTGCCTTAGTGAAGATATCTGCAATTTGATCTTCAGTCTTCATATATTGACTTCAATTTCTTTACATCTAGTTGGTGTAGTTTTCAACTTTTATATGCTACTATAGAAATAAGAGTTATAATTGTATCATGTCTAGCAACAGATACAAAAGTTTCTTGATAATTAATACCAGGTAATTAAGAGTATCCCTTTACTACCAATCTTGCTTTGTATCTTTGAATGGTTCCATCTAGATTATGTTTTATTTTGTATATCCACTTCAAGCCAATGACTTTCCTTATCACTTGGTTTCTTCACTAATTCCCAAGTTTTGTGCTTTTCAATCATATTGATTTCTTGCATTGTGTTATTCCACACTTCTTCATGCATAGCATTTTCATAAGTTTCAGGCTCAATCATGCAAAAATTATAAGAAGCATAAATGTCACTTAATCTTCTCATTTTTGTAGGAGTAGAACTTGAAGATGGACTTGAACTTGAACTTGAAAATAGACTTACACTTGGAGAAGTTTGTGGTGAACCTTCAACCTCATTTTCTTTATTTTAAGCATCATGAATTTCTTCATCAAGAGAATAATATTTTCTTCAACTTTCTTTGCTTCCAATCCAAGCAACTTTCTCATTGAAAATAATATCTTTTCTTATGATCACTTTATTTTGCTTCAAGCTGAAAAGTCTATAACCTTTTGATTTAAAACTGTATCCAACAAAAATGCATTTTTCACTTACTTCATCAAGTTGTGTCTTCTTTCCTTTGGAATATATGCATAGCATACATCCAAAGATTTTGAAATGCTTCACTGAAGGCTTTCTACCAGACCCATGTCATCCTTAAATAGTCATCAATAAAAATAATGAAATAGATGTTACCTACATGAGAAAGTTTTCATAGGTCCACATATATCAATATGAATAAGCTCTAATGGTGCTTTGGCTCTCATACATGCTCTTTTGGAAATGCCTCTCTATGTTTTTTCCAAGTGCACATCCTTCACAAGGTTTTTCCTTGTAATGTATTGCTGGTAGACCATACACCATATTCTTTTGATGTAAACTTCTCAAACTTTGAAAGTTCAAGTGCTGAAACCTTTTGTGCCATAACCATGAATCATCATTTACTTTCATCTTCCATGCATCATCCTTTGCATAGTACAAAATAAGAGGAAAGCTTCTATTTTTCTCCATTTTGATATTTATCATAAGTTGCTTTTTCATTCCTCTATTATATAACTTGCAAACATTATTTTTAAAGTGTACCATGTGCCCATGCTCAATCAATTGTCCAATCAAAGATTCTGCTTCAAGTCTGGAACAAGTAAAACATCATAAATGAACTTTCTTTCTTTCTTGGCATTAATTGCAATTGTGCCTTTGCCTCTTGTTTGGACTAGAACACTATTTTTTATCTTTACTTGTGAGATTAAAGAGCTGTCAATGTCCACAAAAATAGATTTATCACCAGTCATGTGATTGCACACCCATGTCAAGATACCATATATTATTCCTTTGCACTTCTGCAGTTTGACATGCATATAGTGTGCTTTGTTGACCTTCATTTTCTTCTGAGAAGTATGCTTGCTCACTTGCTTTGTACCTACAATCTTTTGAATATGTCTAAATTTTTACAATTATAACATTAGGATTTTTTCTAAACCAGTAATCTTTTTTAGCATGAGAAGACTTTACATATATTACACCTTTGCTTATTACCTTCTTGAAAAATTATTTCTTTGCATTTCTCTACCTCTTCCTTTCATATTTCTTCCTCTTCCTCTACTCTGGTTTTTACCTCTAAATGACTCTCTTTTGACTGAAGCATGACTAGATGATTCTTTTTGAGAATTTTTATCAACCACTTTGAGTTTAGATTGAAAGGCACTTTCAATTGATGATTCTTTATGCCTAAACATTTTTGCTCATGAGCTTCAAGAGATCCCATCAATTCATGAACACTTATTTCATAAAGATCTTTAGATTCTTCAACAATTGTAACTATTGTATCAAATTTTGGAGATAAACTAGCCAAGATTTTCTCACATATTCTTTGCTCGATGATGGTTTCACCATAGCTCTTCATTTGATTAACAGTCTCCATAATTTTGGAGAAGTAATCCTTCAATTTTTTATTTTCTTACATTCTTAAATTATTAACTCTCTTCTTAGAGTTTAAGTTTGATAGCTCTTACCTTTATGTTGCCTTGAAATTTCTCCTGCAAGATATCTCATGCCTCCTTTGATTTGATGGCTCTAATGATTTTGGGAAAAGTTTCTCAGACACAGCTTTTGGATAAAGAATAGGACTTTGGCATCCTTCTTTTTGTAGTCCTTTAGTTGCTCTTTTTGATGATTTATTGGATTAACTAGCTCCTCATACCCGTTCTCTACTAGATCACTACTTCTTATGAAATAAAAAAGGTTTTCATCTTGATGCTCAATAATCATAATTTTTTCATCAAAAATAGGGATAGAAGGTTGGTTGATAGTCATACCCATATTGTTTGAGGTTGCCATGAATCACACCAGTAATTTTTTTATAGCAATTTTTTTTTTCGCGTACCACATTCTTTCCTGATCACCTTGTGGTTCAGGCCTTTAGAATAGAACGGTTGCTTTTCCTTCACAAACAAGGCCTTCTCATGCCTTGTGCCGGTGATGAATCCGAGGCGGATTCTTGTTCTCCCTTGCCTCCACGTTCACGAGCGTACCTGGACTGCGTCTTCTTGATGTAAGTTTCTCCCAATTTTTTGTTGGAATTCCGTATCTTTCCTCCAAACCACCAGGTTCTTTACCATGCCTTATCATCTGCCCCCTTCTTGGACGGGAGGTGCTTCAGGACGAAGACCGTGAAGAAATCCTCTCGCCAGGTGATCGAGGCATTATACTCCTTTTTTTTTGTTGGTGGCTCTCAATCCTTCTTTTTGTTGCTTTGGAAGGAGAAAGCCAGACTTGTTTAGAGATAAAGAAGGACTTTTCGATCTCACGAACCTGGCTGATGCTCCCACCAAACTCTCTTCTCATGGCTAGTCGTTCTCATGCCTTCACGACTCGCACCTTCGACGACGATGGTTACTTGGGCTATGACCCTCGTCTAGACTTTAACGATGACCTTCTCAAGGATGGTGACGGTGGCTTCCTTCGTTCTTCAGGCTCTGATACCAATTTTTGTTGGGATTGTTTCAAAACAGGTTATTTTTAGAAGAGAAATTAGGGTAGAGAAAAAGTTTTTTTCTCAAAAAAAAAAAATAGATCTATCTTTTCATTAAGCACATCATCATATAAATATTATTTTTTGATTCTACGAATAAACATAATGCCTCTTATGATCTTATCCATCTAAGACTACCACACCAAAGCATAATAAAATAGACTCATTATGTAAAAGTTCAATAAAAACTAAAATAAAATAAAAAATAACTAACAACCATTATATTTTAACAACGTGAACCATCTATAGTTTATACAGCTCACTTTCAAACACTTGGTGACTGATTAGAGGTGAGAGTCATAAGTGATATCATCTACGCGGCCACACAAGAAATGTTATTGTAAACCAAGGATACACCCTTTTTCAAAACATCATTTTAATATTAATGGATATTTGTGTGGATGAGTTCCACTTTGCATGCAGTCACTCATCTTTTGCGCTTTAGAACGATGCTTTGCCTCTGATAGACGTGTAAAGGAGAAGGAAAAGCCTTTGTAGACCGCCCAATACAGCATGGCCTACACTAAATGCATGTGATGATTCACTTGCACATGAATCATGTATCTATTGTACAGAACTGATGAGCAAGCCTTCAGTGTAGGCTCACGTGTGAGCAAATCATCACGTCCAAT
This sequence comes from Calamus simplicifolius, assembly GCA_900491605.1. NCBI lineage: Eukaryota > Viridiplantae > Streptophyta > Magnoliopsida > Arecales > Arecaceae > Calamus > Calamus simplicifolius. The sequence goes on along the minus strand of UESW01004368.1, from coordinate 371,255 downwards.
GTAAATCATGCTGCATTGAAGGCAATGTAAAAGGACTTTTCCAAAGGAGAATACACCTCCTATGGGCTAACATCGCTTCATGTGATATAGGTCCATATGGGCTCCAGGGCTGGCATGATATGGCCCACAGGCCCGCATAATTGAGTAATGGTTTGAAAGGTATTTTCTATCAAGGAAAAGTCTTTGTACATCGCCTTCAATGCAGGATGGCTTGCACCGGGCACGATAATTTGTCATGCATAAGCCCATACTGAAGGTTTTGCTCATGGGTCCTACACCGCATATATGTTGGCCCATGCATGAATGAATCACTGCGCATGGTGCAGGCCATCCTACATTGAAGGCGATGTACAAATAATTTTCCTTGCTATCAATAACTCCTTCAACGGCTGCAAATAACTATATAGTTTTAATAATTAAAATATAGTTTCAATAAGAAAAATAAAACTTTTAAAATATTTTGAAGAGATTTCATCTTTATCTTGTTTAGCTAAAATAATGAATGTTTTGATTAAATTAAGTAGTTTAAAAATTTTGACGCAATATGCAAATAATGTAGGTATAGGCTTTTTATATTATCTTGCACACATATCTGACTCTTAATTAGTTGTATATGGAGTAATATATATTAACGCTATAAATATTTAGAGTGTTCACATATGATAAGAGGCTTTTTCTTTTTCTATTTTTTTGAGAGCTTACTCGAAGGATTTGCATGTTGAAAAAAAGTATTAAAATATCAATTCATTTATCTTTACCTTTATAAGGAGCACGTTTGAGCTCATGTTTTTTTATAATTGACATCATGTTTTGTTTGTTATTTCATATACTCTGTGATTCCTTATGAATTATTACTCAACTCAACTCAACTTATCTAAGCCTTTTTCTAACTATATAAGGTTGGCTATATAAATCCGCTTCCTTCATTCTGCTTTATTCAGGATTAAATCGATATTCAAATTATAAATAGTTATATCTTTTTTAATTATTTCTATCCATATTAGTTTAAGTCTACCTTTATCTCTATCCTTATCATAGATTATTAAAAGATCACTCTTTCTAATTGGAGCATCTAAAGGTCTTCGTTGTAAATATCTAAACCACCGTAATCAATTTTCTCTCATTTTATCTTCAATTGGGGCTACTCCTATCATTTCTCTTATATGTTCATTTCTAATTATATCTTTTAAAGTTTTACCACATATCCATCTTAACCCACATATCCTTCTTAACATACTCATTTCTGTTACACTTAATTTATTCACATGTTATTTCAATATTACCCAACACTCAGTTTCATATAGCATAGCTAGCCTAATAGTGGTTTTATAGATTTTTCTTTTAATTTTAATGGGATGCATAAATCATATAATACTTTCGAAGCATTCCTCCACTTAATCCATCCTGCTTTAACTCTATGATTCACAACTTCAGCTCTTTTACCTTTTTGTTGAATAATTGATCCCAAATATCTAAATTTTTTACTCCTAATTCATATCTTTTGGCTTGCTATCTTTACTGTTTCTTCATTTGTATTTCTACTCTCACTAAAATTACATTTCATGTATTCAATTTTAGTTCTACTAATCTTAAAACCTTTAAATTCTAAAGTCTTTTTTTAAATCTCTAGCTTAGCATTATTTACTCTAGATTTAGTTTCATCAATCAATACTATATCATCTGCAAATAGCATACACCATGGGATATCATTTTGAATATGTTTGGTTAATTCATTCATAATTAATGCAAAAAGATACGGATTTAAGGCAGATCTTTGATGTAAACCTATAGTAATTGAAAACTCACTTATTTCTCTTATTGTTGTTTTAATAATAGTTATTGCTTTATCATATATATCTTCTATCAATTTTATGTACCTTTTAATAACTCTTTTTTTTCTAAAATTCATCATATTTTTTTTTTAAATATTATATCATATATTTTTTTTAAATTAATAAAAATCATATAAATATTTTTTCTCACTCTATAATTCGCTATGAATTGATTGTAAAAAAAATAAAAATAAAAATTTTATTTAATGGACGCCGATGAGTTTACCGAACCACACAAAAAATGCTATTGTGTGCGTTGGGACCAAAATTCTTAGATTATTAACTTGTGTTTAGACTTAATTGTTTGGTCAACGAACATCAAATCCCGAGTCTGCCCTGCTTTAAAAATCAAATCTTGGTTCAAGTCCTAGATCTGACCACTTGTCCAATAATGCCAACCTATCCTATTCTCAGTAGCGTTGGATCCAACTTGCTTGGTGGTGCCGTCGTTGGCGTACGACTCCATTGACAAGATTTGTGCCTCCTCACACCATTGTCAGAGCCTTGTCACCTCTTTTTATTATTGGGAAGCTTGAGGGATGCAGCAACTTTCTCCAGACGAAGAGGAAAAGATGTCATCAACCACCTACACGATACTAGTGCCAGGAATCCAAAATTATATATATATACAATTCAACTTAGAGAATTCAAAATTTTATATGTAACTCAACTCACCTAAACTTTTCGTTTTTTCACCATTCAAACTTATATATATATATATATATTGAGTTGAGTTACATATAAAATTTTGAATTTCTTAAGTTGAGTTGTATATATATATATATATATATATATATATATACACACACACAATAATGTGTATGTGTGCATGGGCAAGGGATCAAAAAATATTTATCCGCAAGCTGGCTTCCCACAAGGGTATCAATTAATTGGTGGTTTCCTGGGGCAGTGCAGTATGGTTTTGAACCCTGCATGGCGCCCCGCTGCCTCTTCTATAAATTATATTAGATTTCACATGGCACGGTATAGATGTCTAATCCTGTTGTTGTTGTTGCACTTACTCTATGGACATTAGTAAACTCATTATCGAATCATTTACCTTCAGTTAAGTATCCAATTACTTGCTACCAGCTCTACAAAGAAGAGTAATCAGAAAACTTGAGACCAGGGTACTACTGCTTATGATGAATGACTTGACTGAACATAGAAAAATTCAAAGGAATTATGGGAAGACTCATTAATTAAGCACAATCATATATACTTATATTGAGTTATTTCAAACATGGATTACTAATTCAACTTTATCTTTATGTGTTGAATAAAGACATGAGCTCCAAAAATGACTTGGATATACCTGACGCTGACTGCACCTTTACTTCACAATGACTTGTACACCTCGGTTAGCACTCACTGATACCACCTAAAGATGTTTCCTAGTGCCCTCCTACTCTCACCATCTGTGATTTAAAAAGAAAATTTACCAATCAGTTGGCTGTAAATTTAGCTACAAGGAGTTTAAAGAAGAGCCAAGTTGGCCTTCATCTTATCAACCTCCGATCCTCCTGGGTGACATCAAGGAACTGTGGAACTTTATCTTCATTTGATGACCAGACAAAAGAGCAGTCATGATGCTTTATTTTCCACTATTAATAAGCAAGGGAAGTGCCCCTTCCACTATTAATAAGCAAGGGAAGTGCCCCTGTGGAAATGTTTGGCTTAAAAAAGGCAAAATCTAAATATAAATATTTGATTCTGTAAGTTGACATGCAGAACTCATGCAAAAACTTAGGCAACCAATTTGCACGTATGAACAATACCATACCATGCAAATTAAGCTATGAATACTGATGTGGCTGATCCAACGCCGTTAGAGAACCGTAAAGGAAGCTGACAGCCCTGCTTCGACCACAGCATCCTACCTCGAGACCCTCCGCCGGTCTCGGGGTGCATCAACATCATCCTACCCCGAGACCCCCATCGGTCTCGGAGTCCATTCACAGCATCCTACCCCGAAACCCCCCGCCGGTCTCAGGGTGCATCAACACCATCCTACCCCGAGACCCCCCATCGGTCTCGGGGTCCATCCACAGCATCCTTGCCGACCCCGGCCCGGCACATTCCAGCCGGCCCTGGCCTATCCCAGCCAGCCGGCCCCAGTACCTTCCAGCCGGCCCCGGCCTGTCCCAGCCAGTCAGCTCCGGCACCATCCTTGCCGGTCCCGGCACCTTCCAGCCGGCCCCGGCCTGTCCAAGCCAGGCGGCCCCGGCACCATCCTTGCCGGCCCCGGCTTGTCCCAGCCAGGCAGCCCCGGCACCTTCCAGCCGGCCTCGGCCTGCCCAAGCCAGGCGGCCCCGGCACCATCCTTGCCGGTCCCGGCCTGTCCCAGCCAGTCGGCCCCGGCACCATCCCTGCCGGCCCCGGCCTATCCCAGCCAGGCGGCCCCGGCCTGTCCAAGCCAGGCGGCCCCGGCACCTTCCAGCCGGCCCCGGCTTGTCCAAGCCAGGCGGCCCTGGCACCATCCTTGCCGGCCCCGGCCTGTCCCAGCCAGGCGGCCCCGGCACCTTCCAGCCGGCCCCGGCCTGTCCAAGCCAGGCGGCCCCGACACCTCCCAGCCGGGGAGGACGGCCCCTGCTTTCCCTTCTCCGGTGGAACAGGATCCACCAACCAGTTGCAGCCACCGACCTTGATGGGACTTGACCTGCAGTCTTGACATATCAAACAAGGAGGCAAGTTCTGTCATTGCTGCCACCACCTTAAATACTCTGACAAAGTGGTTGAACCCCATACCTCACAGACGTCAGCTCTGACACTTCACCCATCAAGGTCATCATTACAAGGCCTCAACCACTCAAGCCAGACAAACTCTTAAGCGCCTATAAGATGGGTAAGAGGGACTCCCGACCAGGTAACACGCTCATGACACCCCCAAACGCTCACAACGGGAGATCTTTCTCTCGAAGCCATCTCTCTCTCTCTTTCGAGCTTCTTCAAGCTTACGGCTGATGCCCAGACCACTAACTTGAGCGTCGGAGGGTCCCCGTCGGAATCTCCGGCCCCTGGGACTTGCTTGCAGGCGCGAGGAGCTCACTGGATGAGGTGACCGCACGCTCGAGGCTGATGATTTGGCGTTATCAGATTGGCGCGCCAGGTATGGGGGACACGCTGAAGGAAAGAAAGCTCTCCCTGAGCTATAAGCCTCCGTCCCCTCTAAGATTGCTATGGTGGTGATGCGCATGCCAGAGGTTTTTACCAATCATGCTGGGGGGCATCCACATCGCGCTAGGTAGCGAAAGGCCACCCTCTCTGCTCCTTCACCACCAACCTCAGCTGCTTTCATCAACCAGCCGGCTATCTTCAATCAGCAAGTTCAAGCCTTGAATGCAGCAGTTCGTGAGCTGCAGAGGCAAAGCTTTCAGGAAGCTGCAGTCTCCTACCCCCCGCTCAAGCTGCCACTCCTCTCATCACTCATCTTCTGAGCCATCTAGGAAAGATCTTAAACCTAAGGTGAAGAAGCGTTTGGACAAATAACACCAACGGCTGGGAGAGCTCACTCAAAGGCTCAACAATCAACCAGAGGCGGACTGCAGCATGGGTCGAAGAATAATTTCCAAAAGGGATGAACTTGAGACATTATTCGTCACCTCAAGGATTTATGGGCATGTCACTTTTTGGTGGTAGTAAGCCGAGAGCCAAACTGAGCCTAAGACCTTTTACGGATTTCGTTCTAGCTGCTCTCAAGCTTCTGCATCGAGGGCAATCAATCTCTTCAAAGAAAGAGCTAGGCAAAGGAGCCTCCCAGCAACATCTTCTCCTAATCGTCCACCCTCAGTGGACTCTCCCGGCCGCTCGTCTTCAATGACCGCCAACTGTCGGGGCTTTCCTCAGACTCCGGCTTTGTCCCGGTTTCTAGCTTCTTCCCGGCCAGACATCTCGTCCTGGCCTCCAATGCGAGGGAAGGCCCAAGTAAGGACAATGACACTTCCAATCCAGCTAACATGACTCCCCGGGGGGCAGACCACCAGCGAACGGAAGTGCTCAAATCCACAAAAGGAAAAACATGGGTGCTACAAAAGCTAAGTACATTGCACTTAAGACAGTTCTTTCATTAATACTTAAAAATGTCATGCAGGGAAGATCTACCTTGCATCAACATCCAAGGCCAATCTCGCTTTGGCGTACAAACACTGGCAGAGCGGTGTACCACCGGCTCTCAGCAACAAAAGCCCGACCCCGGTCGGCACCAAAGCCCTGGGCCAGCCAGGCATGAAGCCCAGTGTACCACTGGCAGAGCGGTGTACCATTGGCTCTCAGCAACAAAAGCCCAACTCCGGTCGGCACCAAAGCCCTGAGCCAGCCAGGCATAAAGCCCGACCCCGGTCGGCACCAAGCCCTGGGCCAGCCAGGCATGAAGCCCAGTGTACCACTGGCAGATCGGTGTACCACCGGCTCTCAGCAACAAAAGCCCGACCCCGGTCGGCACCAAAGCCCTAGGCCAGCCAGGCATGAAGCCCAGTGTACCACTGGCAGAGCGGTGTACCATCAGCTCTCAGCAACAAAAGCCCGACCCCGGTCGGCACCAAAGCCCTGGGCCAGCCAGGCATGAAGCCCAGTGTACCACTGGCAGAGCGGTGTACCACCGGCTTTCAGCAACAAAAGCCCGACCCCGGTCAGCACCAAAGCCCTGGGCCAGCGAGGCATAAAGCCCGACCCCGGTCGGCACCAAAGCCCTGGGCCAGCCAAGCATGAAGCCCAGTGTACCACTGGCAGCGGTGTACCACCGGCTCTCAGCAACAAAGCCCGACCCGTCGGCACCAAAGCCCTAGGCCAGCCAGGCATAAAGCCCGACCCCGGTCGGCACCAAAGCCCTGGGCCAGCCAGGCATGAAGCCCAGTGTACCACTGGTAGAGCGGTGTACCACCGGCTCTCAGCAACAGAAGACTGACACCCGTCGGCACCTAAAGCCCTGCACCAGCAGCCAGGCATGAAGCCCTGCACCAGCCAGGCACAAAGCCCTGCACCAGCCAGGCATGAAGCCAACACCCATCGGCAAACAAAGCCCTGCACCAGCCAGGCATGAAGCCCAAACCCGTCGGCACATGAAGCCCTGCACCAGCCAGGCATGAAGCCCGACACCCGTCGGCACCTAAAGCCCTGCACCAGCCAGGCACAAAGCCCTACACCAGCCAGGCATGAAGCCCTTCACCAGCCAGGCATGAAGCCCGACACTCGTCGGCACCTGAAGCCCTGCACCAGCCAGGCATGAAGCCCGACACCCGTCGGCAATATGAAGCCCTGCACCAGCCAGGCATGAAGCCCGACACCCGTCGGCACCTAAAGCCCTGCACCAGCCTGGCACAAAGCCCTGCACCAGCCTGGCATGAAGCCCTCACCAGCCAGGCATGAAGCCCGACACACCCGTCGGTACCTAAAGCCCTGCACCAGCCAGGCATGAAGCCCGACACCCGTCGGCACCTGAAGCCCGACACCCGTCGGCACATGAAGCCCTGCACCAGCAGCCAGGCATGAAGCCCTGCACCAGCCAGGCATGAAGCCGACACCCGTCGGCACATGAAGCCCTGCACCAGCCAGGCATGAAGCTCGACACCCGTCGGCACCTAAAGCCCTGCACCAGCCAGGCACAGCCCTGCACCAGGCAGGCACAAAGCCCTGTACCAGCCAGGCATGAAGCCCGACACCCGTCGGCACATGAAGCCAAGTGTACCACTGGCAGAGTGGTGTACCACCGGCTCTCAGCAACAAAAGCCCGACCCCAGTCGGCACCAAAGCCCTGGGCCAGCCAGGCATGAAGCCTAGTGTACCACTGGCAGAGCGGTGTACCACTGGCTCTTAGCAACAAAAGCCCGACCCCGGTCAGCACCAAAGCCCTGGGCCAGCCAGGCATAAAGCCCGACCCCGGTCAGCACCAAAGCCCTAGGCCAGCCATGCATGAAGCCCAGTGTACCACTGACAGAGTGGTGTACCACCGGCTCTCAGCTACAAAGCCCGACCCCGGTTGGCACCAAAGCCCTGGGCCAGCCAGGCATAAAGCCCGACCCCGGTCGGAACCAAAGCCCTGGGCCAGCCAAGCATGAAGCCCAGTGTACCACTGGCAGAGCGGTGTACCACCGGCTCTCAGCAACAGAAGCCTGACACCCGTCGCACCTAAAGCCCTGCACCAGCAGCCAGGCATGAAGCCCTGCACCAGCCAGGCACAAAGCCCTGCACCAGCCAGGCATGAAGCCCGACACCCGTCGGCACCCAAAGCCCTGCACCAGCCAGGCATGAAGCCCGACACCCATCGGCAAAAAAAGCCGTGCACCAGCCGGCATGAAGCCCGACACCCGTCGGCACCTGAAGCCCTGCACCAGCCAGGCATGAAGCCCGACACCCGTCGGCACCTGAAGCCCTGCACCAGCCAGGCACAAAGCCCTGCACCAGCCAGGCATGAAGCCCGACACCCGTCAGCACATGAAGCCCTGCACCAGCCAGGCATGAAGCCCGACACCCGTCGGCACCTAAAGCCCTGCACCAGCCAGGCACAAAGCCCTACAAACCAGCCAGGCATGAAGCCCGACACCCTCGGCACATGAAGCCCTGCACCAGCCAGACATGAAGCCCGACACCCATCGGCAAACAAAGCCCTGCACCAGCCAGGCATGAAGCCCGACACCCGCGGCACCTGAAGCCCTGCACCAGCCAGGCATGAAGCCCTGCACCAGCCAGGCACAGCCCTGCACGAGCCAGGCACAAAGACCCACACCAGCCAGGCATGAAGCCCGACACCCATCGGCACATGAAGCCCTGCACCAGCCAGCATGAAGCCCGACACCCGTCGCAAACAAAGCCCTGCACCAGCCAGGAATGAAGCCCGACACCCGTCGGCACCTGAAGCCCTGCACCAGCCAGGCATGAAGTCCTGCACCAGCCAGGCATGAAGCCGACACCCATCCGCAAACAAAGCCCTCACCAGCCAGGCATGAAGCCCGACACCAGCCAGGCATGAAGCCCTGCACCAGCCAGGCATGAAGCCCGACACCGTCGCACCTGAAGCCCTGCACCAGCCAGGCATGAAGCCCTACACCAGCCAGGCATGAAGCCCGACACCGTCGGCAACCTGAAGCCTTGCACCAGCCAGGCATGAAGCCTTGCATCAGGTGAGGATCAGCCACTTGGGAGGTAACGCCCCTTCGCCTTACTGGGGTAGGCCCGCTTTGTCTCAGGGGCAAGGGGGGCATCTGATGTGGCTGATCCAATGCCGTTAGAGAACCGTGAAGGAAGCTGACAGAGCTCCGCTTCGACCACAGGCATCCTACCCGAGACCCTCCGCCGGTCTCGGGGTGCATCAACATATCCACCGAGACCCCCCATCGGTCTCGGGGTCCATTCACAGCATCCTACCACGAGACCCCCCCCGTCTCGGGTGCATCAACACCATCCTACCCCGAGACCCCCGTCGGTCTCGAGGTCCATCCACAACATCCTTGCCGGCCCTGGCCTGTCCCAACCAGGCAGCTCCGGCACCTTCCAGCCGGCCCTGGCCTGTCCCAGCCAGGCAGCCCGGCAACCATCCTTGCCGGTCCCGGCCTATCCAAGCCAGGCGGCCCCGGAACCATCCTTGCCAGCCCCGGCCTGTCCCAGCCGCCGGCCCCGGCCTGTCCCAGCCAGTCAGCCCCTGCACCATCCTTGCCAGCCCCGGCCTGTCCCAGCCAGGCGGCCCCGGCACCTTCCAACCAGCCCTGGCCTATCCAAGCCAGGCGGCCCCGGCACCTTCCTTGCGGCCCCAGCTTGTCCCAGCCAGGCGGCCCCGGCACCTTCCAGCCGGTCCGGCCTGTCCAAGCCACGGCCTCGGCACCATCCTTGCCGGCCCCGGCCTGTCCCACCCAGCCAGTCGGCCTCGGCACCTTCCAGCCGGCCCCGGCCTGTCCTAGCCAGGCGGCCCCGGCACCATCCTTGTTGGCCCCGACTTGTCCCAGCCAGTCGGCCCGGCACCTTCCAGTCGGCCCTGGCCTATCCCAGCCAGTCGGCCCGGCACCTTCTAACCGGCCCAGGCCTGTCCCAGCCAGGCGGCCTCGACACCATCCTTGCCGGCCCCGGGCCTGTCCCAGCGATCAGCCCCGGCACCATCCTTGCCGGCCCCGGCCTATCCAAGCCAGGCGGCCCCGGCACCTTCCTTGCCGGCCCCGGCCGTCCCGCCAGGCGGCCCCGGCACCTTCCAGCCGGCCCCGGCCTATCCAAGCCAGGCGGCCCCGGCACCACCATCCTTGCCGGCCTCGGCCTTCCTAGCCAGGCCCCCGCACTTTCCTTGCTGGCCCCGGCCTATCCCAGCCAGGCGGCCCGGCACCTTCCAGCCGGCCCCGGCCTGTCCAAGCCAGGCGGCCCCGGCACCTCCCAACCGGGGAGGACGACCCCTCTTTCCCTTCTCCGGTGGAACAGGATCCACCAACCAGTTGCAGCCACCGACCTTGATGGGACTTGACCTGCAGTCTTGACATATCAAAAAAGGAGGCAAGTTCTGCCATTGCTGCCACCACCTTAAATACTCTGACAAAGTGGTTGAACCCATGCCTCACAAACGTCAGCTCTGACACTTCACCCATCAAGGTCATCATTACAAGGCCTCAATCACTCAAGCCAGACAAACTCTTAAGCGCCTATAAGATGGGTAAGAGGGACTCCCGATCAGGTAACACGCTCATGACACCCCCAAACGCTCACAACGAGAGATCTTTCTCTCAAAGCCATCTCTCTCTCTTTCGAGTTTCTTCAAGCTCACGGCTGATGCCCAAACCACTAACTGAGCATCGGAGGGTCTCCGCCGGAATCTCCAGCCCCCGGGACTTACTTGCAAGCGCGAGGAACTCACTAAAGGAGGCGACCGCACGCTCAAAGCCAATGATTTGGCATCATCAAATAATATTATGCCTTTGAATTTAATTAGCACAGTAAGAATATGTAATTTCTTAATATATGTAAAACATGAAACTTAGTCCATCTAGGATACAATAAATCTTATATATATATATATATATATATATATATATATATATATATATAATATATATATATATATATATGTCATACAAGCCTTAAGGTGAGTCTAAAGAGAAAAAAAAGTTCCGAAAAGATATTTTAGTTGAGTATACATGTATTTAGAATTTTGTAGAAGAGAACATACGAGGAGATAATCCTTGTAATTTTAATATTTTTTATAATATTCTCTTATTTTTTCTACTATGAATGTAGATCAACTGACCAAATTATATTAAATTCATATGTGTTATTTTTTTTCTCTTTATTTTTTATAGATCTCTTCTCTCCTTTATGCAATACATAATATCAGAACTTCTCTTATATGTAACAAGTGATATCAAAATTATGTACATAATGTCATCCAAATATACAAGTAATATGTATCTGACCACTTAATCTTTTTTTTTGCTTGCTGTCCTTTTATAACACGTTTTGATTTACCTCTTAAAATGTATTTTATATTTTCACTTTAGCATTAATAAAGTATGATGCTTATCATCCAAAATCAAGTATAAATTTATTTTCATGACCCCAAACCTTCATGCATATAAAGAAACAAGACAATAAAATGAAAAGATAAGCTTTATATTATTAATATTTTCACACCATACAATATTTTCATGACCCCAAACCTTTCATGCATATAAAGAAACAAGATAATAAAATGAAATATAAGCTTTATATTATTAATATTTTCAACACCCATTGTATGGTGTGAAACAATGAATAAATTTCATTCAAATGATTTAATTTAACAAAAAAAAAGGAAAGAAAAAAAAAAGTGGTAGATAAAGATTAAAAAAATAGAAATGAGAAAAAGAAAAATGAGCCACTAGCAATCTCAAGGCTCTAATCTTCCATAATTTTTTTTTTTTTTAGTTTTCGTTCCTTTTAAATCCTTTATTCGGCTTCTCTTCATATTTGGGTTTAGGTTTAACCTTATCTTTTTGAATTCTTAATTTATAGCAGGAGAACGGATAAAGAAGAGCATAGAATTTCTATTAACTAAGGTTGTATTTGATGCATTGCGAGACAATCTTGAATGATAACGTAGATTGCCTATAAGATAGATTACTACTTGATACATTACTACTAATGTTGATTACTGTGTTTGATATACACAGGTAATACTATAGTAATATTGGTTACTGTGTTTGGTATGGCAAACATATTACCAGTCATATAACATTAAATTCTCAAAATATTTCTAAATTAAATTTATTAAAAATTTATATTATTATATATTTAATTAAAAAATTATATTTATAAATGATAATGTTTAAAAAATTAAATTTATAAATAATATTCAAAGTGATTGATAATGCCGGAAGCCACCGATCGAAAGAAGTAAATAGATTACCATTCAACATATATATCAAATATAATTATTTTATAAATTTTATTTAAATTATTGATAACCTATTCAGTTTATTGGTTATAACCTAAGGTCAAAGAAGAAGAAGGATTTTATTAAAAAAAATATAAAAAGGTATTGATATCGCGGCACAAGCGGTAAAACTAGTACTATTACCACCATATCTATAGTCATAAAACAGAGAAAAGGATAATATGATTTAAAAGTAGTTATGTGGGGAATTGGATGTCAATCACCTAACAGCCTGCACCTATGTTTGATCTCTTGATAAAATACACGACCAGCATGGTTGCGACCCACCCAACCGGCTGAGTTGAATGTGGCCGACTAGCGTTTGCTTTGCATCGGTATGTCGTGTTATATCATGACGAGCAAACGACAGCAGCCTCTTGGAGACGGGAAACCGAGAGCGTCCGTGAAGCCTAACGACAGCAGCGTCTTGGACTTGGAGCCGGGAATTGTGAAACCGAGAGCGTCCGTGAAACCTAACGACGGCAGCCTCTTGAAACCGGAACCCGAGCACGTCGCGAGTTTTCACGGACGCCACGCCGGTCTGCCCTCCACGTCCACACCTCCGCCGCTACTCCCCATCCTCGACCCTTCCTTCCAGCCTATTTAAACCCTTCTCTACTCCCACAATGCTCTCGTCTCTCGCCCTCAATCCGCCACTCTCTCCTCCCTCTTCTCTCCTCCGCCCTCGATTCCTCCTACCCCCTCGCTCCCAAATCTTTCCTCTCGAGCTCCCTACGATCGGGAGTTCCACGAGGTGCCAGCGGTTCTGCGATCCGATCAGGGCTTCGACGGCGGCGAAGGGGATGGGGACTGGTGATGCCGTGGCGGAAGCCGAGATGCAGCGGTTCGTGGAGGTGGCCAACAAGATGGCCGACGCCGCTGGAGAGGTCCTCCGGAAGTACTTCCGCCAGAGCTTCGAGATCCTCGACAAAGAGGACCTCAGTCCGTGCCTCCCCCACTTCTTTTAGAGTGTTGAATGGGGTTTAGGGTTTATTTTTTTGCTTTTAATTTTTTATTTTTTTAAAAAAGATTTGAAGGAATGTTTTTCTCTTTCTAGGTCCTGTGACGATTGCGGATAAGGAAGCGGAGGAGTCGATGGTCTCGATTATATCGGAGAATTTTCCTTTCCATGCGATGTAAGATGGGGAAGAGTTGACACCCAAAAAAAAAATGCTTTTGTTTTTTTTTTTTTTTCTGTGTTGGTTCTGAGAAATGTTGTTGCAGATTCGGAGAGGAAATGGTTGGAGGTGTGAGGAGACGTCTGCTGATTATGTGTGGGTTTTGGACCCGATTGATGGCACAAAGAGTTTCATTACTGGTATGGTTTTGTTTCTTGAGTTTTCGATCTTCCTATTGTGAATGCTGAGAGCTATAAGAAGGATAAGGATACTCCGAACTATCATCGATATGATTTGCAGGAAAACCTCTATTTGGTACTCTTATTGCTCTTCTTCACAAGGGAAAACCGGTAAGATTCTTGCCCATCTGTTATGATGTTCTTGTTATTTCAATGTGTGGACTTGCATCTCATATATCGCGCCATCGCCTTTATATGATAAGAAAGTCGTCGTACCAGAGCATACTATTGAAACTAGGTTATGTGGAGCAATCCACCATCGTTGTGATTGATGCATGCCAAAATTCAGGCATACGAAAGAACAGCAAAGGTAGGATGTCCAAGTGCTTTACTCAACGTGTTTTGACACTGAAATTAAGCGCGAATGTGTGTCTGTTTTACCTGGCCTACTGAGCCTTCAGTTGATCAGTTGTGCTGACCAAGACGCAAGGTTCGCCATCTTGATGCTGGGTCTAATAATATGCTGTTCCAGTATTGGTACATCTGATATGTGGCCAATTCGATATACTGAGAATCGATATGCCTCATGTACTAAGTCTTGGTTCAGTACTAGTATGGTACAGTATGTTGTACGGTATGTTCGGCATGGAGCAATACACACTAGTAGGGTATACCATGACCTTAAGTTTTTACAAGAGTGCCTCTTATTTGAGAAAATATTTTCTTTTAAAACAAGTTATATGAATGGCCATGTGGAGTTTTTAAGTCCACGAACCATCTTTGGCCTTGGTTGGTCTGTCAACTACCTTTCCCCCAATATACTAGTGCAGCCTCCTGTCTTCTACAATCGCGGGGTTCCAACAGTCTAAGATACATTGTCGTCTGGGCCCAGGCCCAGCGCATGCCAGCCAAGTGTTTTCCCTACGCCGCCAAGGCCCGCACGGCCATGGCGCGCGCCCAAAGCTCCGCCTCGACTAGGGTTTCACCTCGGCAAGGTATTGACCATCTCATTGAACTGGTGCCGGGCACCAGGCCTCTAGCCAGACTCTTTATTGGATGTCGCCTAAGGAGTTGGCCGAATTGAAGCAACAGTTGGGTGAACTGTTGGATTCTGGGAAGATCCAACCCTCGAAAGCCCCTTTCGGTGCCCCAGTGTTGTTTCAAGAGAAGCAGGATGGCTCTCTGCGACTCTGTGTGGATTATCGTGGTGCCGCTGATTGTGGACTTGTTCGATCGCTTGTCCAAAGCAAAGCATTTCATCAAGTTGGACCTGCGATCCGGATATTGGCAAGTTCGCATTGCTGAAGGGGATGAGCCAAAGACCATAATGGTCACTCGGCATGGATCTTTTGAATTTCTTGTCATGCCATTTGGCTTGACCAATGCCCCTGCTACCTTTTGCAACTTAATGAATGATGTGTTTTATGACTACATCGATAAGTTTGTGGTGGTTTATCTAGATGATATTATAATATATAGTAAATACTTTGAGCATCACTTGAAACACTTGAGGCAGGTGTTTGCTCGGTTGAGGGAGAATAGCCTTTATGTGAAGAAGAAAAAATATGAGTTTTGCCTTGAGAAAATCAGGTTTCTTGGACACCTGGTGGGCAACGGGATGGTGAGGATGGATCCAAGGAAGGTGCAGGCCATCACAGAATGGCCAAGACCCTGCAAGGTGACGGGATTGAGGAGTTTACTTGGGCTAGCCAATTATTATCGAAAATTTGTGGCAAGCTACTCAAGGAAAGTCTCTCCTTTGACGGACCTTCTGAAGAAAGACCAACCTTGGCTGTGGACAGATCGTTGTCAGGAGGCTTTCGATAATATCAAGGTGGCCATTTCTTCAGAACCGATGCTTCAGTTGCCTGACTTTGCCAAACTCTTTGAAGTCCAAACGATGCTTCAAATGTGGCTGTTGGAGGGGTTTTGGTTCAAGATGGACACCCGGTTGCCTTTGAAAGCTGGAAACTCAAAGAGGCCGAGCAGAGATACCCTGCTCATGAGAAAGAAATGCTTGCAGTGGTGCATTGCTTCGAACTTAGCGGGTTTACCTGATGGGAACCAAGTTCGTGGTGAAGACGGATAATGTGGCCAATACATTCTTCTTAACTCAGAAGAAGTTGTCTTCCAGACAGGCGCGATGGTAAGAATTTCTTGCAGAATATGACTTCTAGTGGGAGCATAAACCTGGGAGGCACAACTAGGTTGCGGATGCCTTGAGTAGGAGGGGTGTTTAAGAGATAGTTGTTGTTATCTATCAAGTTGAAGCAGATTTTTCTGATAAAATTCGGAAGGTGGCTGAGTCGGATGTGGGTTATCAGAGGCTACTTCAACAAATCTGAGACAGTGAAACTCGGAGATATTGGCTAGAAGATGACCTTTTGGTGGCAAGGGTGGTCGAGTCTATATTCCTCATGATGGAGGATTGCGGAACCAGTTGCTGAGGGAAACCCACGACTCTCAATGGGCTGGTCATCCGGGCAGAGAGTGCATGATGGCTCTCTTATCTCGTTCCTTCATTTGGCAAGGATGGAGCAAGACATTGAAGCTTATGTCAAAACTTGTCTTATCTGCCAATAAGACAAGGTGAAAGGCGGAAGGAAGCAGGCTTGTTGCAGCCTCCTCAGTTGCGGAGAAGCCTTGGATTTCTGTCTCCATGGACTTCATCGGTGGGTTTCCAAAAGTGGACGGCCTATCATCCATCTTCGTGGTGGTGGATCGCTTTTCCAAGTATGTTGTTTTTATCCCAACAATAGCGGAATGTCCTGCAGGGGTGGCTGCAGACTTATTCTATCGGAATGTGGTCAAGCATTTCGGGTTGCCTGCAGAAATCATCAGTGATCGGGATGCTCGGTTTACAGAAAGGTTCTGGACTTATCTTTTCAAATTGGCAGGGTCAGAGTTAAAGTTCTCTACTGCCAATCATCCTCAGACTGATGGCCAGACTGAACGGGTGAATACTCTTTGGAAGAGTACCTTCGGCATTATGCCTCGGCAAATCAGCGAAACTGGGTAACATTGCTTGACTCTGCTCAGTTTTGTTATAATCTGCACAGATCTTCTTCGACAGGGTTTAGTCCCTTCGAGTTGGCAACAGGGCGGTAGCCCCTTACTCAAGAAATTACCTTGCAAAAGAAAGGGGGCCTCTGTCCTGCTGCCTATCGCTTTGCTAGGGACCAACAGGAGATGTTCGATGAGGCCCAAGATGGCCTAAACAAGGCTGCAAAGCGAATGAAGAAGTATGCTGATCGGGAACGCCGACCCTTAGATTCAATGTGGGGGATCAAGTGATGCTCAAACTTACCCCATAGATCTGAAAAAGAATCAGTTGAAAGAGAGCACATCAGGGACTAATTCCCAGATATGATGGTCCGTTTGAAGTTGTCAAACGGGTGGGAAACGTTGCCTATAAACTGCGGTTGCCGGATAGATTGAAAGTGCACCCCACTTTTTATGTAAGTTTTCTGAAGCCTTATCATCCAAGTGCTGATCCTTCAAGAGTGCAGAAACAGCAGGCTCCTACTGTGCAGGAACAGTTTGAGAAGGAGGTCCAAAGAATCTTGGATCATCGGACTTTGGGATACAACAAAATGAATCGGCAGACAGAGTATTTGGTTCATTGGAAGGGTGAATCAGAGGGCGAGGCTAGTTGGGAAAAAGAGGCTAACCTTTGACAGTTCAAACATAAAATTGACAAGTACTTATCAAATCTCCCTCCGAGGGCATCGAGATCTTCTGGTAGGGGAGGTTTGTCAGACCCAATTTGACCCGCGCAGAGGGGGCTGCGGGCCACGGATGCGCCTGGCCGCACAAGGGCCTTGGCCGGCCGGCCTTGGCCGCGCAGGGCCTTCCATTCAAACCATAGTTCAAACCCAGTTGAATTTCAAAAGGATGGTTAATTGTCCTTATTTTTCCTGTTCAGATCTCCAATCATCCTGATCCCTTCTGATTTCGTGGTACATTATGACTTGATTTGCTATGCATGAAATTTTGTGACATGCTCACACATAAGCGCATACATCCTTTCTCACAAGCACATGCATGTGCAGTACAAACACTATAAGAATATGTCTGTCTATGTTGTCTTTTTTTTTATTACTTATATAATACCCCAAAATAATTCTAATCAAGAGGGAAAGATTGTAATACTTCAAAATAGACTCACATTGAATGGCAAAGAAAAGTTTGAAGAGCTTATAACTTAACTTCAATTGTTACCAATTAACTTGTACGCGAGTTTTTAAGGCTATGTGGACTTGGTTCATTGTACCTTCGAATTTATCTAGCATATGATATTTATGGCTTCTTGTTATGGGACAGTGGTTACACCTATGTATGAATCCATTTACCATTGATGTGTTGATCATTGATTTACTGTCTTATTTGACATTTCAGTGCATGTTTCCATTTATTTAGAACTTCTTGGCCGCTTCTTATGGAACAATGCAAACATCTAAAGATGGATTCCATTGACCATTGGATACATGGACTGTTGATTGATCTTTTTAGCAAGAGATTTTGAGTCTCACCTGGCTACCATGTCACTATCTAGGCATATTGAAAGTGAGTCATATTCCGTGAATAAGATATCTATCTAATGTGATATATGAAATACATGACAAAAGTGGAGTGTTGGAGTATTTTTATCGATCAATCATGCCATATAGGCTTGAGTCTGTCATCAAATTTCTTCAATTTGAATTATCCTGTAGACACCTTATATGGGATTTTATATATATCAAAAGATGTACAATCCACTTATTTCTTGGTTTAATAGAAGCCACTAATTGTGGCTAAGAAACTTGTTTACAAGGTGTGAAGTTTCCCCTCAATGAGATCCAAGTCCTTGGTAGTTGATACTTTCCATGTATCTGCAATGTGTTACTTGAGGAGACCTTATGGTGTTTTTCTTGTGTAATAAATGTACGGATTGATGCTGAGTAAAGCAAGGGTTTATGCTTCTATGGCAAACCCACGGATGGATAGGTTCTGTACTTCTTTAATCTACCAGGGCTTTGGAAAGTTATCTATGAAACACCGGTTTTGAGGTTGTATACTCATAATTATCAAAATATTGTTGAATAATTTTAACCCTTTTATTTCCTAAAAATTACCTGAATGTTATTGTACTATCAGGTTGAGTACTACTAGTATTATGAATCCAGCTTTACAATAAGTTTGGAATTTTTTTGTGCCAACAGTGAATAGGTATCTTGGGTTGAGTATATGATGCAATAAATGAGATTTTCTTACTTAAGTAGGTTTTAGAGGATTTTAGGTTGATTTAAGTTTTCCAATTGGGCTGCATTAGATGATACTTTTTTTAGCAAATAACTGGTTGCATTGCAGCATGGTCTGGTCCATGTACAGGTCTCCATGCCCATGATTTCATTATATGATCTTATGAGTTCATTTTTTTCAATTTTGTTGGACTACATGTTTATCCTCCTTCAGGATAAAGCCCTTAGCCCCTTTCTGTTCTGTTCACTATTTCTTGTTTGTGTGCAAATCTTGTTCATATTTGTATGTTATTCTTCTTCTTATATAGGGACATTCATCCTGGAATCAATGAGTGAACTGATTTGTCTTGAAACCTTTTTCTTTTTCTTTTTTTTCCACTCACAATTTTAGGTTGGCATGGGCATGTATTTGCCTTTTTTCCTTGGATAAATAACTATCAAGTTGCCAAAAATATGATGGTTTGTTTCGTTCTGCATAATGGACTATTTTTTTTTGAAAAAAAATTCTCTCTTTCAGATCATTGGCATTATTGATCAACCTGTTTTAAGAGAGAGATGGATTGGGATGGATGGGAGAAAAACAACATTGAATGGACGCGAAGTTTCTACACGCACTTGTAGCAAACTTTCCCAAGCCTACTTGTATGCATTTTTGTCATTGTTAGAGAGTAACTTGAAGCAAATTTAACCCCTTTTTTCTACCTATTTGTGGCATTAGTATTAGCATCCTGATATAATGAATTTTATGGAGATCGTCAGTTATAAAAATATTCAGTACGAGTTCATTACAGTGCCTTGTTGCATTAAATTATATATGCATATATTCTCAGGTATACAACAAGTCCACATCTCTTCAGTGGGGATGCTGAAGAAGCTTTTGTCCATCTAAGAAATAAGGTTGGTGAACATGATTGAATCTCTTTAATAAACTTTATATAATATTGTAGAATGCCAAGGAAAGAAGTCATGCATTGGTAGGATTTGCATTTCTTCTGATGTTTCACTGAATTGAAATTTTTTGTCAAATTATGGTTGGATTTCTGCTTGTCAAGCAGTTAGCTAGTCTGACATGAAAATTGTTTGCTTGTTACATGCTTATTCTTTATCATTTTCTCTGATGTTAGGTGAAAGTACCATTGTATGGCTGTGATTGTTATGCTTACGCACTTTTAGCTTCTGGATTTGTGGATCTCGTTGTTGAGTCCGGTCTTAAGGTGAGAAAATTTTTAATAGTTCATTTTCTTGTGGAAGCATTTTTGTCTGCTGAATTTGGTGGTGAATGCTGCTCTTTATTTTTAGAAATCAATTTTTGTACATAATATTATTATAAATTCAGCTGCATGTAGCAATGATGCATCACAATGTGACATGAAACATGTAGGAAATGCTTCCAGCACTTTTAAGGAAAGGTCAAAAGAAAAGTGATTCTTTTTTCGCTATTTTCATGCCAGTCTCATGCACAATGAAACTATTACCTTCTACTGTTCTAATCATAGCCAGCCATTTTTGTTTGGTACGTTGGGGCACCCCATCACACTTAGGGTACCACTTTCATGAACATCTATTATACCCTTATTAGAAAGGTTTAATTCATTATCTTCTACCCCGCAATCCTCCTATTCCCGAAAAACATTTGGTGGCATAGGACTAAATTACTAGGCAATGCCAATTTTCTAGAAAGGGGGCAAGCTGGCCCTTATGTTGTAAAAGGTCACATTAGACACATTGATCGGTGCACAAATTACCTCAGCTGAGGAACACCCAAAGGTATCTTCAGGAAGTAGGATAAGATTCATGATCATTCACCCCTTTCAAGGGAGGGAGTGGCCATAGCTCTGCAATTGGTAGTGCAACTGACTCGAGTACTCCTGTTTATAGTTGAATCAGCATGGTGTCCCACTTGAGCTTCTTTACTAGGTAATTGAATTCTCTAACTAACACCCTGTATTCATCATTTGTAGCCTTAAACCTAGTGGAATGAAGGAAAAGGATTCATGTAGCTAACTTCAACTAGTTTGAAATTAAGGCTTGTTGTTATTGTTGTTGTTGTAGACCATTGTACGTGGTTTTCAAGTCCTTTTGGATTATCTACCTCTTATTAACTCCTGTTCACTGAAGGATGAAGAAATCTCATCCAATTGTAGTTCTCCTGAGTGCGTTATTTCATTGCAAACTTCTCATTTTATTTCAAGTTGCAAACTTCTTTTAAGAATGGACTAAAGCTTTAAGTGATGCTGGTGACCAGCATCCAAAATGATAGACTCTTTAGTTTGCTTTCTATTTGGCAGATTTCCATGATCTTAGCATCACCTTCTTTTTGAGATTTATACCACGATTGGTTGATATCGTTAAAAATATGTATACAACTCCATTAATTAGCTCTGCATGTTACAAGTGACCCAAGACACTGATCCCTGTCATGAACGTCCTGCATGATATTTTGTATTTTATGCCTTATTAATTATATCATATTAAATATATCCCTTGCACAAAAATTAAAAAAAATAAGACATTCGTTTTTCTCTCAGATGGTACACAGTGGGCTTGATTTCATGATGGTTGTGTTAGCGTCTTTTGTTTACCATTAGTATCTGAACTTTCTTGTAGTTATGTGAACTGATAAAACACCCTCCTGCACAGCCCTATGATTTTCTCTCCTTGGTACCAGTGATAGAAGGAGCTGGTGGATCAATAACCGATTGGAAAGGGCACAAGCTTCACTGGGAGGCCTTTTCTGGATCACGCCCACCAAGTATGGCCTTTTACTTGAGATTTATTTATATTTTTTTAGCACCAGCAGAATTAGCATGCAAGGTAATATCATTATTAAAGTTGTGCAATAGGGACACCTCCATTATTCAATAATTTTGACGTCTTAGCTCATTCCATTTCATCGGGCATGGCAAAGGCTTTTGCCCAAATCAGTAAATGTGCTTGACTATATTTGTAATATAGTTGAGGTTCAATCTGTAAATCTAAAGGTTTCTCAACTGGAAACCAAACCATCAGAATGGTACCCCAACTTTACATCCTTTCATCCAATTTTATATCAGGTTTTAACGTAGTAGCTGCAGGAGATCCCCTGATTCACAAACAGGCATTGGATGTGCTACAGTGGCGGTAATCCCCGCAGCTAGTGAAGCCCAAAGTTGTCGATGTCTGCAGTAAATGCAGTATCTGAATCGAAAGGTATCTCACAGGGTAAATAAGTACACTATTTTATCCAACTCCTACGGTATTATATATGTAACTTAAGCGGTAAAAAGAAGCTGACGGTGCCCTGACTAAGGGGTTCCTGTTTCTTGTTACATCTTCAAGAACCGAATGGCATTTGTTGGATGATCTCAAAATTAATTCTAAGTTCATAGGCACAAAATCGGTGCCAAATATTCTGTCACATTGATGCTTTTGTTCGAGTTTACGTTGAAACAAAATCGAGTGATTCTGAACCTATATTTTGTTAATGAAGCTCTTTTTGTTTTTGTTTTTTTTTTTTTTGTTTTGTTTTGTTTTGTTTTTTTTCTATTTTTTGGGTTGGGGGGAGGGAATGGTGATATCACTCCAAAGGGTCAGCAGAGGAATTCTAAATGCCAGATCGCGAAGTTTTTCGGAGGGTCCATTTACGTTGTGGTTATGCCTTCTCTCAAAAAATTTCAATTGTTGAAGGCCCCCGCATCATACTCTAATCTCTTCTCCCATTTATTTATAAAAGATTTGAAAGAGAATATACAAGGGACGCAAACCTAACATGAGAAGAACACAGAATTCAAAAAGGAAACCAAACACAAATTTGGGGTATTTGGGAAAAACATAACTGATTTAGTGACAACATTTGAGAGGGATAACTTAGCAAAAGCAACACTTAGTCAGATATTGTTTGATAGAAAAAATATTATTCATGCATAAATATACGAAATAAAATTTATCCTTTAGCTATTTCTATAGATATTTTTTGACTATCTCATTAATGCAAAAAAAAAAATTTATAGGATAACTTTTTTTTACTTTTATTTAAAAAAATAATTAGTTATTTCTATAATTTTTTTTAGAGAAAAAAATAATGCAATAATGATTAACCATGAATTATTCCTTTAGTTAACTTTATTTTTAGTTATCTTTTGAGAATAAAAAAAATATTTTCTAAAAATTTTTTTTTTCCTTATTTTAAACACTATCTTAAGGTTGCTTAGGTTGGCAGAATAGCAAGAGACCATCTGACATGTGCAACTTATAACCACACCATCAACCTTTTCCAGTGAAGAACAATGCAACAACAAAGAACGAAATCAGTTTATAACCTATCTGTTCCAATTTGATGAGTCAAATCTCCCAAGAAAAATTACATGGCTGTCTCAGATACGCCAGCAAAAGACATCATGGGAAATATGTTCAAACGCCGAGCATTTAGCTTGGTTGAAGTAAACGTGCCACTGAACAATTTCTTTTTGGCACCATCAGTATGACTCGTACAGGAGAGGAACTAAGCAGTTGCACTGTCCAAACATTGAATCCTAATCCTTACCGAAGTCGGCACTGTAATGGGCGCTTGACTCTAGCTTTTTTGCTTCATTTAATTTCCTGACTGCCTGAAACAGAAAATGCCACAAGGTAGAACAATCTTGAAGTCATAACAGATGAATTATTCAAAACATCTCATAACACATTTTTTTCAAAAGAAAAAAAAAAAAAAGAAAAAAAAAAAGCAGGAACTGGAGAACTTCCAAGTACAAGTATAGTGCCAGCTCCAACAGCTTACAAGTCTTAGTACAAGAACCTACTGTGTTATGTTTTATCCATACTAGCGAAATAAAGGGTCCAATGCCAAGACTTTGCACACTGCTTCAGTGTTTGTGGTCCAGGAGTATTACAATTTAGAAAAAGACAACCACCCACCAAATGAATGAAATTAGATGCTGGAATTTTAATGGATGCAATATTCAGGTAACATCACAACACAGTTAATATTCTCTTATAGAATCAACAAAATATCATTAAAAAAACCAACTTCTACAGCAAGGTAGTCATTAAAAAAATTCATCCGTTAAATTAAAAATAAAAGGTACTAAAGATACTTATGATCCCAAGAAAGCATTTGCCAAGAAATACCTTCATAAAGTCCTCATGAATTACATACTCACGCTCAGCTCGAATTGCAAACATCCCAGCCTCTGTGCATACATTCCGTAGATCAGCCCCATTGAAGCCCTGAAATAAAAAAGGAAGCAGGTAAAGCAGAGGAAAAGGAGGAGCCCAGACAATGATCATGATAATAAATCAAACAACAAAATGTAAACTCACTTCTGCAAGTTTTACTACTGCTTCGTAGTCTATCTCTCCATGTTTGGCTATACCAGCAGCATGAATTTTTAGAATTTCCATCCTTGATTGTTCATTTGGTAATGGGATCTCTATTTTCCTATCTAAACGACCAGGACGAAGAAGTGCTGGGTCCAGAACATCAGGTCGATTTGTGGCCATAATCATTTTAACCTAGTAAACAGGATGAAAAGAGCATGCAACTTGATAATTAAATAGAAGAACATGTCACTTGAACATTAACTTGAACACTATGTCAAAAGAATAATGATTCTAACTTCAAATAAAGTGAAACTTCAATTAATCACTTCAAAAACAAAATAGGCAATATCTATGCCATCTCTATGATGAATGGCAAATAAATTAATTCTACATAATTCTAGGAGTTATGAAATAAAGGTTATGACAATAGCTTAAAAAACTTTTTCAAGACTAGTAATTAACAATTTATGCTGTACGTGAAGACTATAGCCCAAACCTAGCTTTGTATAATTAGAAACAAGAGTTATGGACATTCACTATAGAATTTGTTCCAGCTTCAGGTATCGGGTTCCCCTACTGACGGCTTAAGACCATTGTGACTTACGAAACTTTGAAGGCAGCCAAAGAACAATCTAACCATCTGCAATCAATCTCCACTGCTGGATTGTTAAAGAACATATGTGCTTATTTTGATTCATAGAAATGAATTAATGAAGTCAAGTCATAGCAATTCAGCACGTGGACTCAATATCTGGCCACTACATGTCCAGCTACACTCATGCTTCAGCAGCAGAGTAATTATGTGCTGAAACGGTTTACCAAAATTTGAGATTATTTGTTATTTTAAGGATATAGATTTTTTGTTCTCCAGCCATATTCATACTGTACATTCAAGGAACAAAAGAAAAAAAAAAATCATATGCATGTGTCCAGGGAAGTAAGGTTACTTGTTATCTCATGGGGTTTCCTTTTTCTCTTAACACCATTTAAATTTTCACCATTACAAAGCCTTCAACTATTCTTTTAAGTTTGGCTTAAAGAATTGTGATTTGACATGCATCACCTAATGATAAGTGAATGTGATAATAAGCAGAGTCAGTTTTCCTTTTTCTTGCATGCTTTTGCCGAAGTTTGTTACAGAATTTGGTCTAGATGTGACTGGATGCAGGACGAGTCAAAGCTTTCAAGTAAATAAACTGAAAGCAAAGAAAATAAAGGTGTATTTAATTTTTGAGAACAGTTCTATTTTCTATTTTACTTTTCATAGAGAAGAAAATACTTGTGAAAACATGTTTGATAAATAAAAATAAAAATAATCTTCTAGAAAATACAGCTCCAAAATGACAAAAAATTGAGAACTGTTTAAAGATATATTCACTTTTTTTCATTAAAAAAAAAGGCTAGAGAACTTAAAAATATAAAAGTTGATGGTATTTTCTTTATTTTTTTTACTTAGTCTTTTAAAAAACATTGTTTATAATAAAAAAAGAAATAATTTTTATTTTTACCTACCAAAAACATTTTTTTTAGAGAACAGAAAATAGAAAATGAAAACTATTTTAGAAAATTAAAATAAAAAAAATAAAAATATTTTGAAAATCAAATGCAACCCAAGTCTCTAAATATAGTTTGACTTTGCATGTTATATCACATGGCTATTTCGTAATCAAGCTGTCCTTTTGATGGGCAATTCCTATAAAAAGACATTCCCAAACATCATTTCTTGAACAAATTTTGCAGGTAAAAAAATACCTTTCCAAGCTGATCAAATCCGTCCAGCTGATTAAGCAGTTCCATTAACGTTCGCTGGATCTCACGGTCAGCACTAGTTCCCTCGGTAAAACGGCGCCCACCAATGGCATCAATTTCATCCATGAAAATGATGCAAGGCTTCAAAAAGGAGAACAAAATTTAACATGGTTGCAACTAATAAACCATGACATGATTGCATGTAATGATACGAGGGGAAAAAACAGGATAGCGTGAATATGAAATAATCCAAACGATAGGTCAAAAGTTAAACCTGTCAAAGAAATGGAGACTTACTTGGTGATCACGTGCATAACCAAACATCTCCCTTATCAAACGAGCACTTTCACCTATATATTTATCAATAATTGCACTAGATACAACCTGCATACATTGTTGTGGAATTTTGAATTATAGAGAAAACAGATGACTATTACGTTTTAACCAAACAAATAATCCCTCACCTTCAGAAAGTTCGCATCTATATTACTAGCAATGGCTCTGGCCAACAATGTCTTCCCAGTTCCAGGAGGACCATAGAGAAGAACACCCTGAGAAGATGCAAATCACTTAAAAAGATAAGGTATGCATATTCTATTTGCAATCTACGGAATGCAATAAATAAGGCTGAAGTTACCTTTGGGGGTTTAATTCCTACTCTGAGGAAGAGTTCAGGATTCATGAGTGGCAATTCAATGGATTCTCTGAGTTCACGAATTTGATCAGATAATCCACCTACAGCAGAGTAGCTAACATTGCCAGGATCTTCATGAAGCATGTTATAAACAACAGGATCAACCTGGAACAGAAATAGACAGCATTCACAATAAAGTCAAAAATCTCAATGTAGCTACTGGAACCTAATAACTGCTTATAAATTTATCTGATGCTCTCCAAATGTGCAACACCATATACCTCGCGTGGAAGAGCCCGCATAATGGTGAGGGTAGTCATGTCAAGAACAACACGGGTTCCAGCTGTCAACTTCTCTTTGTCTACCTTACTTCGGCAGCCAACAACATATCTTGGGCCACTACTAGCTTTAACTATCACTGATAGAAAAACCAGGTCATTCATCATAAACAAGAACATATAAAACAAGTCATAAGGCACTCAACATGGTATATTTCCAAAAAGGAATAAGCTTCAAAGATGGATCACTTTGAAAAATGTGACTTGTAATGGGCAGATCAATGGCCACTATGGATCCAATCAACGGTTCACCTGATTGACTAGGCCAAGAAAAGACCAACTGAAAGATCAAAGCAATACAAGATGATAGGTCTTTCCCCATGAAAGGTGTGTGCTTCTTGTAGAGTGTATAAAGACATCAATTGACTAGCAGTACTTGACTGATATGGTTGTTGGAGAGTCAATGGGATGGTTTCAACCTCATGGTGAAACAAATTATCAATAATTCAATTAAGGATGACCTGACAACTGCAAGCAGACAGTTACTAAAACCAAACAGTAACTAGTTAAAAATTTAGTTCATGAAACGAAAATCTTTGATGACTTAAATCTTCAATTTTTTTCTTGGATTCTAGAGTTCCTGAACTTATATATTGGATTTGCAAGCCTAGCTGCTGTTGTAAGACTTCCAGTAACAGCAGCAAGATAACTGATGACTTGAACTTCAAATGAAACATATTACAATGAGCAGTCAGGATTCTCCCCTTAAGCATTATCACAAGTTAATAAGAATATGTTGAATAGGTAATGTGCTTAGAATGAATTAAAAGTACTGCATGTGCACATGCACCCACAAATTATATATATATATATATCTACTTACAGCGCTCGTTATCAAGTGGCCGCAGAACCTCCCCTATAATTTGCCCAACACTTTGGAGGGATTTCAAATCATCTTCAGTTTTGTTAAACTCTTTCTTTGCAGCTCTCAAATTTTCTCTTGCTGCATAATTATTGAACAACAAGTTAATTACATATAAACTAATTGAGATACATAAAGTTAATAATTGAAATCATTAATTATCTCAGCCTGGGAAACATCACTGCAATTCAAAACAAGCAATCAAATGCTGAAAAGCAGATCTAAAGTAGCAGGGAAGTGAAAAGAACATAACAACTTAACAAGGTTCTCTGCAAATGTTTTAAAAACCAGACCAGGCGGCTGCATATGCTCCTGCATATGTAGACACAGCCTAGCGACCATTGGTTCTCTTTTAACAAAGCTACATAGTGAGAAGCAAAATTTATGGATACAAGAGGCTCAAATGGAACCATAAAAGATTCATAACATGTAGTTCCTTCATACTCGGTGTCTTTTAAAATAAGTCTGGCCACCTCATTTGCAGCTCTATGGGGACAAATAAAAGAACTGCATCACCTATGGTGCTGATTGATTGTTAATAATGCAGTTTTGCACATCAAACTGCCATGGTGATGAGCGAATTCAGGTCTGCTTTACACTTCTATTCATCTATTGCCTACAGTTCTTGCTTTATTTGAACAAGACATAGAGCAAAATCATTAGCAAGGATCCTCATAACCTGATCTTGATAACTCAACTCAACTCATCTAAGCCTCTTCGCAACTACTATAACCTGATCTTGATAGATCAAAAAATAATCCCACTTTCTAGCACTCTAGTCAGAAATATCTTTCCTCTTACTTTAACTGGCAAAACACTCTTTCACCTTCTCTGTTCTGTCTCTCCCCTCCAAAGCAAACATCACATTAGGAAACCATTTTCCAATATTTATTTGAAATGTATTAGATTCACTTATATAACTATATTTAAATCAAAAGGTGAATGCTCTGACTCTAAGTTTGGATCACGAAATTAACTATTCCAATACAACACAACTTAACTCAACTCATCTAAGCCTTTTCCCAACTACATGGGGTTGACTACATGAATCTGCTTCCTCTACTCTGCTTTATTCAGGACTAAATCGATATTCAAATTATAAATAGTTATATCTTTTTTAATTATTTTTGTCCATGTTAGTTTAGGTCTACCTTTATCCCTATTCTTACTGTGGATTGTTAAAAGATCACTCTTTCTAATTGGAGCATCTAAAGGTCTTCGTTGTATATGTCCAAACCACCGTAATCGATTTTCTCTCATTTTATCTTCAATTGAGGCTACTCCTATCATTTCTCTTATATGTTTATTTCTAATTCTATCTTTTAAAGTTTTACCATATATCCATCTTAACATGCGCATTTTTGTTACATTATTTTATTCACATGTTGTTTCAGTATTGCCCAACACTCTGTTTCATATAGCATAGCTGGCCTAATAACGGTTTTATAATTTTTTTTTAATTTTTAATAGAATACGTCGATCATACAATACTCCCGAAGCACTCCACTTAATATATTCTACTTTAACTCTATGATTCACATCTTCACCTATTTCACTTTCTTGCTGCATAATTGATCCCAAATACCTAAATTTTTCAATCATTGGTATCTTTTGACTTGCAATCTTCACTATTTTTATTTATATTTTTATTTTCACTAAAATTACATTTTATGTATTCACTTTTAGTTCTACTAATCCTAAAACCTTTAGATTTTAAAGCTTCTCTTCAAATCTCTATCTTAGCATTCACTCCAGATTTAGTTTCATCAATCAACATTATATCATCTGCAAATAACATACACCATGAGATATCATTTTGAATATATTTAGTTAATTTATCTATAACTAATACAAAAAGATACGGACTTAAGATAGATTCTTGATGTAAACCTACAGTAATTGAAAACTCATTAATTTCTCCTATTGTTGTTTTAACAATAGTTATTACTCTATCATACATATCTTTTATCAATTCTATGTACCTTTTGATAACTCCTTTTTTCTCTAAAACCCACCATATTATTTCTTTAGGTACTCTATCATATGCTTTCTCTAAATTAATAAAAGACCATATGAAGGTTTTTTTTTTCTATACCTCTCATCAATCTTTTTAATAAATAGCTAGCTTCCATGATCGATCTTTCAGGCATAAATCCAAATTGATTATTTGACACTAAAGTTTCAGCTCTTATTCGATTTTCTATTACTCTCTCATAATTTCATTGTATGACTCATCAGCTTAATCCCTCTATAATTTGCACAATTTGAATATCTTTTTTATTTTTGTATATGGGTATTAATATGCTTTTTCTTTGATCATCCGGCATTCTTTTAGTTGCTACAATCTTGTTAAATAAAATGGTTAACCATATAACTCCAATTCTTCTAAGCTTTTCCAAACCTCAATAGGAATCACATCTGGCCTTTACATTTTTCATTTTACTTAAAGCCTTTTTAACCTCAAGCATGCTAAATCTACGAAAAAATTTATTTCATTTGTTACTTCTAGGTTATCACATCCTTCTATCCTTAAATTTACTAAATTATTTTTATTTAATAATTTTTTAAATAACTTTTTCATCTTTCTTTTACCTTTTCTTCTTTTACCAAGACTCTTTCATCTTCATCCTTAATACATTTAATATAATCAAAATCTTTTATTTTCTTTTCTCTTAATTTTGCTAGTTTATATATACTCTTTTCACCTTCTTTCATATCTAGTCTATTATATAAATCATCATAGCTTTTAAGTTTGGTATTACTTACCGCTTTTTTAGCTTCTTTCTTTGCATCCCTATACTTTTTAAGACTTTCTTCATCCCTAGTCTTTTGCCAAATTTTATAGTTTGGCTTGATGGCATCTTGAACTTTCTCGTTCCACCCCCAAGTTTTATTTTCTAATAATCCTAGTCCTTTTGATTCTCCTAGAACTTCTTTTGCTATGTTTTTTATGCATTTAGTTGCTTTTAACTATTACAATCCTAGACTAAATTTAATTTCGCATACAAAAACCCTACCTATACAACACTTGCATCAGGTTATGGTTCCCAATGGCATCCCCAACTCTTACTTTTAGGTCCATTGATGTCAAATCTTAAGAACTATTAAGTGCTAGCTATCAATTTAAAAAAAAAAATCCAAAAGAATCAGATTTCTAGATCATTCTGCTCATTTCTGAATGCGAAGTTTAGCTGTTTCAAAATTTCTTAGATACAAGTCATTAATTGATTCCATTGATAGAGAATGGGCCCCTCATCTCTATCGAGATAATTTTACCTCGTCGGATATCTGTTATACCATCTGGAGAAAAAATATATAAAACAGATCAAGACAGTATATATAAGATGGATCAAGCCAATAAATATTTGAACTATGGTTCTCATCTCGCTTTCAAACTTCCACTGGACTCAAAAGGGGGAAAAATAAACAGGCATTCTCTAAAATAAACAAATTTTCTTTCTTTAGCTTGAATAAAGGACAAATGTCGTTCTAGATTTTGTTGATTCATTATACACATTCATCAAGTAGGTGAACAGCAAATGGTTCTTACTTAAAGAATCTTCAAATTTAGATGACTCTCTGCTTAATTAAATCATTGTGGTTTGAGGATGAATATGAAGTTTCAAAAGGTCATGTGATGGGTGAACTGGATCCAGCCACTATTTAAATATGGGTCCAGAAATAAGAACCAACCTGGTTTTAATGGGTCAAGTGAGTCAAGTAGGGTCAAGCCTTATTGGCAGGGTTGAGTTCAAATTCGGAGAGGCATCATCCGTGTCCAACCCTATAAGCACAATATCAAGAATAACAACAAAGCCTTAATCTCATGCTAGTTGGGTTCATCAACATGAATCCTTTTTTTCTGTTCTATCTGGCTTTGAGTTATATTTTCTGTAAGATATAAAAAATTTTAATTTTTTTATCATTTCTTTTTATGTAATTTTTTATCTACCTTTACTTTTTTTTTTCTTCTACATATAATAAATCACTCCTCCACACAAGTACATCTCTAAATCTATATTGCATATGTTCAAACTATCTAATTTGTCCTTCCCTTAATTTGTCCTTAATTGGTACTACCTCCATCTTTTTTATAAATGACTTCATTTCTAATTTTATTTTTTCTTGTATTACCATATATCCATCTTAATATTCTCATTTCAGCCATTTTCATCTTATGTGCATATAAATTTCTGACTGCCTAATATTCTATACCATAAAGCATAGTCAATTTTATGGATGTCTTATGAAATTTTCTCTTCAACTTGGTATTACTCTATGATCATACAATATTCTTACAATCCTATCAACACAATGAGATAAAATCATCCCCAATCACCATCCTGAACAAGATAATAAAGCATGTCTAATTTTACATTTAAAACCAAGAAAGCAGCTTGCAGTGGTACTTGTACCCACTATAGAACTT
The DNA here is from genome assembly GCA_900491605.1 of Calamus simplicifolius. Lineage (NCBI taxonomy): Eukaryota > Viridiplantae > Streptophyta > Magnoliopsida > Arecales > Arecaceae > Calamus > Calamus simplicifolius. Next base: position 339,195 of record UESW01004368.1, on the reverse strand, counting down.
CATGACTCCACTCCTATGTATCTTGTATTGCTACACATTGGATTCGATTACATTTTTCCAAGTCACAAGCTTCCAAATCAAGCCTCATACCACCAAAAAGATTAGTGATTTGTATCACTAGTGAGCACCAAAAGCAAGTCCATCAACTTCTGTCATAAGATAAGTGTCATGCGCACTTAACTTCACCAGAAGTATAAGTAGCCAGACATCCTCCAAATACATGAGGCAATGGCATTGAGATCCTCATAAAGGCTCTAATTTTTACCTTTTTACACATCGATTTCTTCCTACATGCTCTAGCAAAAGAATCATATTCTCATGCAAACCAACAACAAAAAAGGTGAAAATTTCTCAAACCTATAAGCACTTTGGAGTAAGGAATAACAAGACCACAAAAAGCTTGAATTAATACTAGAACAAAAAGATTCCAACCTAATACAAGCCCATACATAAGCAACAATTGCAGAATGAGATAATATAGACTTTAAAAATATCGAGCAGGGCATCATCTCAATAGACTGCCACCACAATGCATTTCCACAATTTACATACTTTTCTCCATAAAGTGGATGAAGAAGCACTCAAACTGCATCTCCATCAACCCAATCAGCCACACCTATCTCAATTGTGCTTCAAGAATACCAAATCCACTAGAAAAATGGTTAAATGCGCTCTGCTCTAATTTGACCCTCACAAACAGGTGTAAGTAAAAAAAGTCAAAGAGCATCACTAACATTCTCATCACAATGGGGGATAGTCTCATCTAAATTTTTGTTGCAGGGTTATGTGATACTACAGCCACACCTCATCGAAATTAATCAGCTATTCCCGCGAGAAGATATCAAGTTCCGTAATCATTGGCACAAATGGAACCACTCATAACCCCTTGAAACCTCCAAACGCCAAGATCACACGTGGATCTCCCTTCCCACCAACGCCCCCACCCTCCGACAACCACCCCAACCACCATGACACTAAAATCAAAATTCTATCTAAGATCCCATCGCGAAACCCTAGGAAGAACATGAAGAATAGCCCCGCCCCGCTTCCCCCCAGCACCCCCGAAGAAAAAAAACAAAAAAAAAAGTTTACGACATAGAAATCCTAGGGTTGGGATGGAGAGGTGGGAATCGAGGAGGGGGAAGATGCGCACCAGTGCGGGCCCTGGAATCGAGCTCCTTATAATGGAGGAGCTTCTTCCGGTACTCGTTCGCGACGCTCCGGCGGCGGGCCGCTTCGTCTTCCTCGCTCATCTCCGATCCCTTCTTCTTCTCGTTATTGCTCCTGCGGTTTCCGATTACCAAGATGGGGAGAAGAAGAGTTCCTCCTTGATGTCTTTCTTGAGGAGGAAGGAAACGAGAGGCACCCCGAGCGAGAAGTTAACTGGAATGTTGTAGATCAAGTGTATTATATACATATATACGGATACTGATCTCATTCATGTATGAATACACGCCAAAAAATCCTACGTTAGAAGGAACCCCCTATGCGGACGCCTGTACGCGACTTCGGTGCAGATATGAGAGATGTTATCGTGACATGTTTTATCGCCTTATTTTCTTTCTTCTTTCTACCAGCCTGCCCTGTCATGAGTTAAAATTAGAGGGGAAATTCTATTTGGCCCGCCAGTTTTACTAATGAGCCCTATGCCAATTTAAAAAAATGACATATTTACTTCTAAAATTTTTGAACCAAAATACCTCTCTTACTCAATAGCCCCCCCTCCAACATCCAAACAGCCCCCATGCTCCCCTGCAAGCCCCTCTCCGGTCCCTGCCCTTTCCCCCCTCCCTCACTTCGGATCATCCTTGATCATCGTTTGAAGGTTGACTGAAGCGATTTCAACCTTAAATCGAGCAATGGATAAGCAATTAGTAATTTTTGAAGGTTCTACGGTCAAGATTTCTTCTATTCGAAAGAAAGATTTCTCAAAAATCTGAAGGTTCTATGGTCAAAGATTTCTTCTGTTCGAAGAAATATTTCTTTTGTTCGGCCTTGAGTGGTCGAACAGAATGTTTATTCTTCATTTTTTTTTGAATTAATTATGATTAGGGTTTAAAATTATTATTTAATCATGTAGAACAATACTTCGATCGAATGCAGCGTGATTGGCTCTGATTGTATGATGGATTACACAAATGAATGTACAACTTACGAGGTAAAATTTAATTGCATTTATTTTTGTACTATTTGACCGAGCAATGTTTAAAATTATCTACTAACATAAAACTATTTATTTTATAGATATTCAAAAGTAGAGAAGAAATGTGTAATTGGTGTCGGAAAGTCAGAAAAAGGAATGGATTTATCGTTATTATTAAAAAATCCGATATGGGCAGCAATGTTTAGAAACCAAGAATTATTTTTTTCTTGCGAGAGGAGCGGTACTTGCAAAAGTAAACATATCAAGGAAAAGGGATCAAAGACCAGGGCCAGTAGCACTAAGAAGTGTGGATGTCCTTTTGCCTTAAGAGGGAAGAAATTGGACACTGCAGATGATTAGATGTTAATGGTCATGTGCGGTGTGCACAATCATCCAGCTGCAAAGCATCTCGAGGGGCACTTATATGCGGGACGATTATCTAAGCAGGAGACTACAATGCTAGTGGAGATGTCAAAGAGTTTGGTTCGGCCTAAGGATATATTATCTACTTTGAAGCAAATGGATGCCCTCAATGTTACGACAATGAAGACAATCTACAATGCACGGCAAAGGTGCAAGGCTGTAGAGATTGCTGGAAGATCTCAGATGCAACATCTTCTTGGTAAATTATCTGAGTGTAAATACATTGAGTGGCATAGGAATTGTATTAAGTCTGATGCTGTGCGTGACTTATTTTGGGCACACACCCTGGCAGTATAGACTTGTTACATGCATTTCCTCGTGTGTTGATAATGGATTGCACTTACAAGACGAATAGATATCGTCTTCCTCTCTTAGAGATTGTCGGGGTGACATCAACTGACCTGACATTTTCTATTGCTTTTGTGTATATGGACTCCGAGCGAGAAGATAACTATATATGGGCATTAGAGAGATTGCGCAGTGTCATGGATGATAATGCTCTGCCTGAGGTGATAGTCACAGATAGAGACTTGGCTCTATTGAATGCAATTCAGAGGGTATTTCCTACGGCAACACATTTGCTATGTAGATGGCATATTAGTAGGAATGTTTTGGCCTAGTGCAAAAGGTTATTTGAAACAAAGGAGAAATGGGATAAGTTTATAATGACTTGGAATATACTTGTGTTGTCCACCACAGAAGATGAGTTTAATGATCACTGGACAAAACTCCAGAGAGAGTTTAGTACCTAGCCAGATGCTTTACGATGTGTCAAATACTTGGCTGAGCAAGTACAAGGAAAGATTTGTCGCAGCATGGACGGATGCATGGAGGCGCTATGGGAACGTGACAATTAATAGGTATCACAAGGAATTGATAAATTTAAGAAATATATAAGTTAATTATGCTATTGTTATCTCACTTTTATTTAATTTTATTTATTTTTCTAGAGCTGAAAGTGCACATGTAAGGCTGAAAAGACAGCTTGGATCAAGCCAAGGGAATTTCGAATCATCTTGGACAAAAATACATAGTTTGATTGAGTTGCAGCATAGTGACATTAAAGCCTCATTTGAAAAGAGTTTGACGGTCGTGCAACACGACTTCAAGCCTGTTGAATTCAAAGAACTGCGAGGTTTTATTTCTATAAGTACATTAAATCAGATCCTCGCTCAAGCGAACCGAGCCAATTCAGTTGGTATTGATGATTCAGTTTGTGGGTGTGCTATTCGGCGCACACATGGTTTACCATGCGCCCACGAGATTGTGCAGTTCAGGATGGAAGGTCGGTCAATTCCCTTCGAATGCATAGATCCTTATTGGAGAAAACTTGATATGATACCTACTTCAAATGTGCAAAGCATTTAGTTAAGCTGTGAACCAGAGTTGGATATAATTGCTCGAAAATTCAAACAGTTAGATGGGTCTTCGCAATTACAGATGTTAAGAAAATTGAGAGAGATTGCTAGCCTAGAAAGTACTTCTCTTGAAGAACCTGCCAAAAGGATCACTCGTTCACTTGGCCACGGCCATGCTTCATTGAAGGTTGATACATCTACCCATCATGATCCTTCTGCCTTTGAGTTGATTCTTTCAGGACAAGATAGTTATTCACCTGGTACAGGCACTCCACCAATGATGCAAGTGCCAAAGAGGCAGCCAAAGAAGAAGGTACGAAGCATTTCTTTCACTAAAGAAGGGAGCGTGCCGATATATGCCGACATATACCGGCAACTTCCGGACCCCATGCCGGTATGTCGAACCCGTGCCGGTATGTGCCGGCACATGTTGGCAACTTTCAGACCCGTGCTGGTAACTTTTGGACCCCGTGCCGATATGTGCCGGCACATGCCGGCAACTTCCGAACCCTGTGTCGTTTGTTATTACCGAAACCGTCCCAGTAAGTGCTGGCACATGCCGGCAACTTCCGGATCCCATGTCGTTTGTTATTACAAAGCGATTGTTTACCATCTAATTCATTTGTTAATGGTTTGCATGTTCCTCATCATCGAACCCGGTCATATAAGCCAACAATCTATATTGATCAAATTCCAGATGGGTTGAGGCCGTTCATCCAACATATCAAGGATGTTAAAGCTGACGGCAACTGCGGATTTAGAGCAATAGCTGACTTGCTAGGATTTGGAGAGGAGGATTGGCTCCATATTAGGAAGGATTTATTACATGACTTGCAAAGTCATTCAGAGCATTATCGCGCTATATTTGTTGTCGAAGGGAGGTTTGAGGAGATTGAGCATGCATTATCATATTTTGATAATGCTCCACCTTTTGACCGGTGGATGACTATGCCGGATATGGGGCACGTTATAGGGTCCCGCTATAATGTTGTCCTATACCACCTCTCCTTGCAACAATGTCTTACATTCCTACCTCTATGATCGGTGCCTCTTCCTCCTTTATCCTGCAAAGATATTGCAGTGGCGTTCGTTAATGGCAATCATTTTGTGGATGTATTAATTAAACAACTCTTAATCATCCTTAAATGACTAATAATTCATTATGTTTACTAATTTATATATTTTGCAGGTGTTTCTGTTACCGGGTCATCCCGTTCCCCCAATAGCAAGCAATTAGCAAAAACATCATTTACCCTGTATTTCCGGATGGGCTTCTTCATATGAATCTAGGATTCACCATTTCAGACAAACAATCTCGTCGGATATTATTATTAGCAAGACTATTGAGTTGTAGATGTCATTTTTCCTGCAACAATCAATTTTGTATAATGTTTGACATATTTATATTAATTCAAAAAAATTTCATTCAAATTGAGCTAAAAGGAAGTAAAATTTCATTCAAATTTCAATGTCTTTTACAAAAGATGCACTAGATGCTAAAAGATACAAAATACATGAGGTACATCAAAGATCCCCACCACGCCGTCATTGACACCTGTACTGTTGTGGCGATACATGACTAGGGCCAGGAACATCAGGCTGAACAGGCTGAACCGTAGAGATATGCTGACCCTGCAACACATGTGCAATCTACGATATGACATCGTACATGTGTGTCCCCTGTGATGCAGCAGCCTCCTCCCGATCCATATCAAGTATGCTAGTGCAAAGGGAAAGCGCATCTGCAATATGCAGACCTTGCATGTCAGCATCAGCATCATCGAGACGTGATCGGGAGTAGATACTGGATCGGCTCTCCGGAGGGTGAACAGCCAGATGCGTGATCCAAAAATACCACTCTAAAAATCCCGGTACGCAATCTGAGGGTTGGGACACCGGATGGCTCCTACTCACTGGGCTCAGCAGGTGATCCTCCCACCTCTCCCATAACTGCTCATAGAAGACATACCGAATGCGATACGATACTGTTGCCGATCCTCTGCTGGCTCGCTTAGGGGCTAGTGGCGCACGGGGGATCGTCTGTATCCTACCGAGCTGTCGTAAAACCCTTTCAGGATGATAGGGTTCTACAACATCCATGCACTTCAGGCATCCACTAAAGAATGCAATATCAAAGAACGGACGATCATCCCGGATAAGACGATGAGAATCCCAAACTAACTTCATTATATTAAATCGTAATCAGTTTCATAATGTATGACAAATTATATAAATATACAAGTGCATGATCCTATGGTACATACCTCATCTGCCATCAATACGTCCAATGACTCGCGTAGAATCACCAAATGGTCCATCGTAGTATGGGGCGGACTATCGGGCATCCATTGGTGTACGCAGGGCCTAGCATCAGTATAGTCCAGGGCTGGGTGAGGAGTGAGAAAGGAAAAATGCTCATAAATCCATGCCTGGAGAAGCGTCATATATCCACTGATCTGTCTAACGGATTCTCTAGACGCAATCCCCAACTACCGATATAAATGTGCCAAGGCATCCGCACCCTAGGCATATGTCCTCACTCTATCTAAATGCCGAAGCAGAGCAAGATAAGCTATAGGCACCCTCGTCCCACTCTTATCGATAAAAAGTGTACACCCTAACAAAAAAAGCAAAGACGCTCACCCCGCACACTCTATCCTACGGCAGCTATCTCTATCTGATACATCATGAAAATGACTCTTCAGCCACTCTAATCTCACAGACTGACCGCGGACAGATAGAACCTCCTAACGCGCTCATCCCGTGATACATCCAATAGCTGCACTAGGAGGTCCTCAGCATCCCGATCACTCATCCTATCAATCGATAAGGACACTTAGGCACCTATGACACTAATCCCTAATATGGCGGCAACATCATCCAACGTGATTGTCATCTCGCCAAAGGGAAAATGGAAGGTGTTCGTCTTGGGCTACCATCTTTCTACAAAGCCCAAGACAAGAATCTTATCGGCAAACCAATAAGAGCAATGCACTAGCTCAAGAAGACCCGACTGCTGAACTATATCCCTGAATCTCCTATTCGATTGCCCTGGTGCCCACCACTGCCACTCACCTACTTTGACAGCACGGTTCATGCACTTTAGTGGAGTCTGTTCCTGTAAAATATAAATGGATAACATGAATAACACATAACAGCATTGAAATAATACATTAAATAAAATACAGTAGAACAACGATTTACCTATTGCCTCCAGATGGAGGCTGCAATATGTGTCCTGAAACTCCTAAAGACAGAGTCATCCTCATGACCGCCTGGACAAGGCCCATCCGCTTCATCATCATCAACATCCATAGTTGGGATGTCCTCGTCTGCTGTCTCATCTGGGGGCGATGGTGTAACAAGATCCTCAGGAACCTCAATAACCTCAGGCGCCTGGGTTCTACGTCTCCTAGCAGACGCTGTGGGTTTAACTCTAGCTCGTCAGGGGCCAGCATCCATATCTGGAACATTGTATTATTCATCATTAAAATTATGTCAAAATAATATATTTTTATTAAAAATATATTAATAATAAAAATATATGATTATATTAATTATACTTTATAATATACTTGATTATAATTATATTAATTATAATTATAATATACTATATTAATTATAATTATAATATACTATATTAATTATACTATAATTATAATTATAATTATATTAATTAAATTATAAATATAATTTAATTAATTCCGTTCGACCTGCTGGGCGGAACAGAATTGAATCTGTTCGGCCAACCAGGGCCGAACAAAGCTCGGGAAGGGTGAGACGGAGGGGGAGAGGTGGCGGAGAGGGGTGGAGCCGTCGGAGGGATACGGACGCTGAGGAGAGAGGGGAGCTTGGCTAAAGAAAAATCTTGAAGGGGGCAGATCGAGTGAGGGAGGAGACCTTACCTGCTGGAAGATTCGCTGTCGGGAAAGCCGTCGCCGAGGAGCACCGTGAGCGAGAGAGGCACCGTGAGCGAGAGAGCAAGAGAAGAATCATAGTTGGACGGAGGAAAGGGAGGCCACTGAGCAATTTTGGGAGGGGCGGAGGGGAGGGATAATTTAGGTATTTCTAAAATTTAAGGGGACTAATGAGTAATTTCGAGGGGCTACTGAGTAAAAAAAATGATGGAGCTCCTGAGCAAAACTTGTAGGCCAAATAGAATTTTTCAAATTAGAGGCGGTGGCGCTACTGCAGTCTGGTCGTTAGTAGGTGATTGTGCCACGATGTTAAAGAATTACCTCTTGATGTGGCTGATCCAATGCCGTTAGAGAACCGTGAAGGAAGGAAACCGACGGAGCCCCCCTTTGGCCTCCAAAGGGCCCTTCGGCCACGGTAGCGTTTATGGCCTCAAAAAGCCACGCGCACCCAATTGCTCTAAGCTCCAAGGCCGGCAGCTCCAAGGCCGAGAGCTCCAAGGCCGACAGCTCTAAGGCCGATAGCTCCATGGCCGGCGCCTCCAAGGCTGACAGCTCCATGGCCGAGAGCTCCAAGGCCGACGGCTCAAAGGCTGACAGCTCCATGGCCGAGAGCTCCAAGGCCGAGAGCTCTATGGCCGACAGCTCCATGGCCGAGAGCTCCAAGGCCGACAGCTCCAAGGCCGACAGCTCCATGGCCGGCACTTCCAAGCCGGCCCCGGCACCTCCCTAGCCGGCCCCGGCGTGTCCAAGCCAGGCGGCCCCAGCACTTTCCAGCCGGCCCCGGCACCTTCCTAGCCGGCCCCGGCCTGTCCAAGCCAGCCGGCCCCGGCACCTCCCTAGCCGGCCCCAGCGTGTCCAAGCCAGGCGGCCCCGGCACCTCCCAGCCGGCCTCGGCACCTCCCTAGCCGGCCCCGGCGTGTCCAAGCCAGGCGGCCTCGGCACTTCCCAGCCGGCCCCGGCACCTTCCTAGCTGGCCCCGGCCTGTCCAAGCCAGCTGGCCCCGACACCTCCCTAGCCGGCCCCGATGTGTCCAAGCCAGGCGGCCTCGGCACTTCCCAGCCGGTCCCGGTGTGTCCAAGCCAGGTGGCCCCGGCACCTCCCTAGCCGGCCCCGGCGTGTCCAAGCCAGGCAGCCACGACACCTCCCTAGCCGGCCCCGGCCTGTCCAAGCCAGGCGGGCCTCGGCGTGTCCAAGCCAGACAGCCTCGGCACCTCCCAGCCGGCCCCGGCACCTTCCTAGCCGGCCCCGGCCTGTCCAAGCCAGGCGGCCCCGACACTCTCCTGGCCGGCCCCACCCCGGCACTTCCTGGCCGAGGAGGATGGCCCCCGCTTTTCCCTCTCCGGTGGAACAGGACCCACCAACCAGCTGCAGCCACCCACCTTGATGGGACTTGACCTGCAGTCCTGACATATCAAAGAAGGAAGCAAGCTCTGCCATTGCTACCATCGCCTTAAATGCTCTAACAAAGTGGTTGAACCTCATGCCTCACAGACATCAGCTCTGACACTTCACCCATCAAGGTCATCATTACAAGGCCTCAACTAGTCAAGCCAGACAAACTCTAAACACCTATAAAGAGGGTAAGAGGGACCTCGACCAGGTAACACACTCATTACACCCCCAAACGCTTATAGGAAGGGCTCTTCTCGGAGTCATCTCTCTCTTTCTCTTTTGAGCTTTCTCAAGCTCACGGCTGTTGCCCAGACCACTGACTTGAGCGTTGGAGGGTCCCCATCGGAATCTCTGGCCCCCGGGACTTGTTTGCAAGCACGAGAAGCTCGCTGAAAAAGATGACCGAACACTCAAGACCGATGATTTAGCGTCATCACCTCTCATTAAGATTAAGTTCCTCCCTCCTCCCGCTTTACTGGATCTTTAGGACTCACGGTGTGCGCTAACGATTTGGCTAAGCCAGAAGAATTCCTCTTATTACGAGTTCCGCTGGTTAAAAATCGATCTCCGTCTTTTTTAAAAAAGAAAAAGAAATAGAAGGGGTTAATCTCACCCTTCCAATCCAGCCTTCAGGCGGCAAAGGCCAAAGGATGATATCCAAGCAAGCTCAGCGGCACACTAATTTGGTATCTATCATTTTTTTTTTAAAGCATGATTATACCATTTAATAAGCTTACAGTTTCAACACAAAAATCGGAGTCATGATGGTCCATCTTTCAAGCATGATTGGCTGCCATGAGCTACAAAACAAAGACCATACAGAAAAGAGTACTCCCAATACATCTTAACACTAAGGTAGTGTTTGATAGAAAAATATTATCATGGATAAGTGTACAGGATAGAGTTTATTCTCTGACTATATCTAGAGATATCCCTTAGCTATCCTATTGACATATCAAATGCAAAAAGGTAAATCCATAAGATAACTTTTTTTACTTTTATTTGAAAGAATAACCAGCTATTCCTGCATTTTCTAGAGAATAAATTGAGGGGATATCCCATGGTTAACTATGAATTATCCCTTTAGTTAACTTTATTCCCAACTATCCCTTATAGTTATGGCTTTTGAGAATAAGGAATATCCCTTGCATATCCCCTCTTATCCCCTATTTCAAACACTACCTAAGGTTTTGTTTGATAGAAAAATTATTATCCATGGACAAGTGTACGGGATAGAGTTTATCCTCTAGCTATCCCTAAGGATATCCCTTGGTTATCCCATTGATCATATCAAATGCAAAAAGTAAATCCATCAGATAACTTTTTTTACTCTTATTTGGAGAAATAACTAGCTATTCCTGCATGTTCTAAGAAATAAATTAAAGGAATAACCCATGATTAACTATGATTAACGATGGATTATCCCTTTGGTTAACTTTATTCCCAGCTATCCCTTATAGTTATGATTTTTGGGAATAAGAAGGGATATCCAGGAGATATCCCCTATTATTTTCTATTTCAAATACTACCTAAATGTGCAACCATTCACAAACCACGTTTCTAAAACAAAAGCCCATAGTTTTGGGTGGCGAGCGACAAGCCAGTCATATTTCTATTTACTGAATTCAAATCCATTTCACCAGATGTGTGAAGTACAGAGGAGAAAAAAAAAAAGAGAAAATTAAAAAAAAAAAAAAAAAAAAAAGGAAAGAAAGGAAGAAGAAATTACACTGGATTTTTGGCAGGGCCGCATGCATGCCCTGAAGTGTGAAGCATGCTCGCTTCTTGATATACATGTTTGGGATTTTGATAGATCAGTTTGCTGTAACAGAAATCAAGGAGTTCGATGTGCACAAACCATATCAAGAACGAGAATGTCTCTCTGATTTCTGCAAAACTGCTTTTAAAACTGATGCAATTCTCTCTGCCATGTGATGCTCCATGAACCTCTCCTTCACCCTCTCATAACCTTTCCTTCCCATGGTCAGCCTTCGTTCAACTTGAGTGGCAAGTTTCACAATGTTCTTTGCAAGTGGGGTGACACCTTCCTTCCCCACAGGATGTAGTAAACCAGTTGACCCATTCACAACAATCTCAGTGGTGCCACCAGCAGCAGTCCCCTAAGTATTTTGAACACGTAAGATAATTGTACAGAGTCAAGTTCAAAGCACAATTTACAAGAATAATGCTCCCAAAAGGTTGGAAGCTATCTCACATGAAATATGTGCATGATTAGTGCGACAGAAACCAACTAGTGATGGTGTGCCACTTAACTTTGGCATTTTTATTATGCAAACAACCAGAAATCTGTCAAAGATTGGATGGTGCTGAAGCCAGTGACATTATTAGCATGCTACCAGAGTTGATTCTGGCATCAACATCAGCAAAATGGGCCAGAAAACCTCTTGACTCTCACATCCAAGACCAAGAGAAAGATTGGCAAAACAGGAGACTTGAATTGCTAATGTAACATTGTTGACCAGCACCTGATTGAGAGTAGGTTGGAAAAGAAGGAAATGTGCCTACAATTTTACAACTACTAGTCATTACTTGGTTGAGAGCATGCTTCTCATGCATACTTCCTTTCTCCTTTGTTACTAGACCAGAATGAAGAACTAGAGCGCCATTTATGATCCATGTCACAGCTGGCTCATTCCTCACTCATCACAGGTAGCCAGAGAAGAAGACAGACAAATTGCCTTGTCAAATAAATGAGTAAAGCATGTGGGCATGTAGGAATTTGGAAATAATAACAATTCTGTAAACTGTTTCGGAAGGAAACTAACAAATCAAGGACAATAACTGAAGGCAAACCAATAATGGTAGGCTGGGTATAAAACAACGAGAGTACTAACAGTATCATACTTCCCAAGGACTCAAAAGTTCAATGAATTATAAATTTTCTCCTGAAGTCTTCTATGTTAGGTGACACAATGAAAAGATGATGTGCAAACATTTGATGATGTGGCTCTGAAACTGTGGCTGGACTATGAAGGGCAAAAGTAGAAGTGAGCAATTGTCACAATATTGGAAGTCTTGCTTCATTACAGCAATGTGGCCAAGCATAACTGAGAACAGATGAAGCTCTGTGTATCAGGCTTATTTACAAACTTGTCATAACAGAAATGGTAGACCCAAGAAACCTGGAGGTAGCAAGTGTAGTAAAAGAAAATTGACCTCAACTAATGTCTTGATCCTTACCAAAAATTAATAGTAAATAGAATTGACAAAGGCAAGCCAGTTCTGATGCAATACAGTTCATATGAGAAAATGCAACATGGAACATGCGGTTAAACAGATACTAGTTTTCGTGTTTATGCCGGGCAGCTTAAAATAAAAATTGTGCACCAACATGCATGTCATTATCCTCATTAAATGATCTTCTTTATGGATAGTCGGAAAATTTAATTTATAAAGTATAACAGTCTATGCTATCAATTTAGAATGTTATAATAATATAATGTGGTACAATGAACTATAATATAACCTAAGAAATGATCCCATTACAGCAAGTAGCTACAGCCTACCATGATCAAGCCTACTTGATTAATTTTCAACAACTTAAATTAAAAGGATAACATGAGAAACCATCATCATGTTAATTAATTGAAAATGTTCAGGTTCCATTATCATCAGCACCAAAATAATGTGCGACAGGGAGAATACTTACCAACACAGGCAACTGAAATGCCATAGCTTCAATAGTTATCCTCCCAAAGCACTCTCCACGGCCCTACAAGAAAGGGAACAGCAGGTTTTAGCATTGCAATTATGTCTTAAACTTGCATCATTTGGACGAGGACTTAAAAAGAGATATCTTAGAAGAAAAATTAGCAACAGAACAGTTCCATCCAATCAAAATGTCCATCTATGCTATCAAAAAGAGTGTGTGATTGAAAGAAGCATCAGATAGAGTCATATAAGAGAAGTTTGGAACCTTCATATGACTACAAAATATTTCTTTAGAACCATATATTTGTTGTCATCAATGTTTTAACAAGCAATATATGTGGCCACATATGTAGAGGCAGCCCCTGGACTGTGTCACACAAGCCACATGCAGTCGCATATGTGGCCACATAAGCACCAACATATTGCATATAAGGTCGCATATGAACCTGTATACCTCTAGTGCTCCTACACACCTTAAGAACTATAAGTTTTGTCACTTTATTAAGTATGTTTTCAAAATTTTAACTTTGTTATGGACTTCTAACAATACTTTGTTGCAACTTATAGTTTCCTCTTTGTTGCAAGTTTGAACATGGTCTGTACTTCATAGGATGATGTTGTCATTTTATTAGGTTATGTCATGTTATGCTTGAACTTAGAATATGCACTTAAAAGTCTCAAATAAGTTTAAATGTGCATAATTGATTGTTATTTTTTTCCTGAATTCTCTGATTTATTTCTAATTTCTCAACCATATATGTGTATTTTATTTATTTTAAATATTTAAAAACATATGCAACTGTGTACGTATATCAGATATCTGCCTAACTACATGCATACCACTTCTACTTTATCAAACATAGCTTGTCATTACATCTCAATAACATTCACCCACCTTTCATCATTCTCTGTAAACTTTGAGCATAAAAAGTTATATTCCACATAAGGGACTACATTGTGCCATACACAAAAAGTTGCATTTGAACCACTTAATGCTAGATAGATCACATGCCAAAAGAAACAAGCCAACTCTCAAATCATCCAGGAAAGCAAAAAACAAGTGCAGAGTTCTGCGCATCCTTAAACCATCAGATGTCCCAGCGAAGGTGCTCAGGACATGCTAGGATTGTCTGGGAAGGAGATTCATTTCACTGAAATAGTTCCAGTAACAATAGATTATTTTACAAAAAGATTATTTCATGACCTACATAAAATGTCATGTTTAATTGGCTGCCAAGGTAACCAAATAACCAAAGTTCTTGAAATTACCACGAAAGATCAGGAGAAAAAGGGATGAAACAAAAGCAATGATAACAATTCCAATGATTGTTGTTTGACAGAACAAGGAACAAGAAAGTCACAATGATTAGGCAATTATCTGAAATAGTTAGAGCATCACACACACACCCTACCTGAGAATTTTGAACAAGCACATCAATTGCAGCCAAGTATGGAGTGACTGTCAATGTTTTATTGACAAAGTGGACACGGTCCTGGATTCCTTTCTTAGACACAAAGTCACGGAGTTCTGTTTCAAACTTGGTCTGAGCATTCATATCACTTCCAACTACAACTGCATGCATTGATGGCACTTGCAGCTTCTGCTCTTTGATCAGCTGCAGACTTTCATGAAATGCGCGAAGAAACAGATCCTGCCCCTTCCCACGAGAAACACCTGCATTTTTTTTAATGCACACATGATGAATTTTACCAAAAAGGGACTGCAGAATATTATATGACTTTCAGCACAAGTCGGGGAAAAAAGTTTCTGAAGCCCATAAAAAACCGTATTAATCAAAGCATTGGATTACATGAGCCATAAATTTTGTTCCACATATGTGAGAATTTAAAGCCATATAAAAGGGTCATTCCCTGCCAAAAAAGAGTCATCCCACATGAGGTAATAACTATTTCCTCTAGATAATTTTCAGAAATTCTAACAGGATACCATCCTAATTTACATATTAGTCTCAATCGAGGCTTATCATTGATGAGGATGGAACAAGTAGATATCATAAAAGATATTTAGAAAGAGTGAGATCATGTCATCTGGAACTTTGAATAACATTGCTATATTTTAATGATATGAAACTTGCCATCAAAAGGTACCTTTATTTTTTTCCATAATGTTAGTATCTGTGATAAATTTGACCTTTGTTTCCATTTAGAAAGAATTAAGTAGGTTGCACCAGTTTAAATTATCAGAATGAACAAACATAAGTTTCATCAGCATCTTAAAGGATGAATAATCAAAATTGATTCCAAATGAGAATGCTCTCTTTACAGATGATGTCCCAACTCCATTGATAATGCTTAATTTTCATATGTGCAACGTATACTTTTTATCTTCTAACCAAAAATTATAACAATTAAAAAAAAAAGGAGGCTGGTCAGCCCAAAAATGGTTATTGGTTCAAGGATTCAAGGTGACCCTACTTTTTCAAGGTAAGAAGGGTAAAGGAAATGCCTTTAGCCAATGCCCAAGTTCCAAGCACTTAAGTAACTCATGCCATGCTCCTTAGAAAAGCTCAAACAGCCTTTAACAAACCGATATTTGTACTTGCAACCAACATAAGTGGCTAGGTAGAGAATATCTAGGGGTCTCTCCAAGGAACTAGGCAAAATAGCCCCGTAATTCCAGGAGAAGGGGTGCCTCCTCACAAAGGGGGTCACCATGTTTTTTCCTTGTAAAATATGATAAAGTGTTCCCAATGAAATTGTGTATATAACATTTTTTTATGAAAATACTTCTACTCAACTCATCTAAGCCTTTTCCCAACTAATTTTTATGAAAATACTTACATGCATAAAATTTAAAACATCATTAAAAATCCACAGTTTGAATCTATTTCAATATATTGGTCAACAAAATTAAATCTGCATTAAAACAAGCCTAGTTGTCTACGTAAAACAAGGTTTTCCTGGAATATTTGGTAAATCCTCCAACATATTTTTTTTGACACTGTTGCATTTGTTTCCATTGCTTACACGCCTGGTACTTGAGACATATTAAGTTTGATTAACACTGTTGAATCATTTCTAATAGCTCAAGCATATAGTAATTATTCTCGTGTCTCAACTCATTCATCCTTCCATGTGCATGATTTGGACTGCATCTCCGGTTATAATGTACAATATTTGCCCATTTCCTAACAGTTTAAATTTTTGGAGTCAAGTGGTTATTTAATGATGCGGCATACCATACCATACTGGCATTTACATTCACTGGCACAACAGATATTATGGTGTTCCCTCATCACAAAAGTATAGCATTTATAGATAGAAAGGAAAAAGAAAAAGAAGAAACAGACGATATCTGTATATTTAAACCATAGATCAAATTTATGAAGCACATTTGCTTTGACTTGAATTAAGCTTATAAACTAGCAGATAAGCCCTTATGCCACAAAATTGTATCCAACAAATTGCATTGTGTACATAGGAAACTTACTGTTTATTATGGCAAAAAGAAGATCATCACTCCGCACTCCAAGGGACTCACGTATATGCTCCCGAAGAACCCTTCTCGCAATGCTATCTTCAGCAACCTCCATCAGTTCTTTGCTATTCCCAAGGTGAACAACATAGGTTTGGGGCATCCGGATTCTACAAAGTGAAGCAGATGAAGGATGAATTCTTTAAAGCCACAGAAAGGAAAACTCTAAGAGAGGGGTGCACAAAGTTTGCACTTTTAAGCAACAATTGTCAACTCATTCAGGAAGAATTACAATATCACTGGATTGCTAATGGTGAGCATAGAATAAACCTTGAGCTTAAACCATGACAAGGACTACTTATATTTAATACATAATTTTGTCAGACTATCAATCAAAAGCACTCATAAATTTTGTTCTCCACAGATACCTGGTACAAGAACAGAACAGATCAAATGAAACAATAAGTTATTGTTTGTAACTGATTTTCATTGATCATAAGCACAACTGCATAGACAGAAATATTATCAATAATTGTATACTACATGAAATTGCGATCATGAAGAAAACACGGACAGGAAAGTTAACAATTGTATACTGCACAAAATGGTGAACTAGAAAAGAAAAAAATAATCATTAATGTGAACATGAAGGGGCAAAATATTCTATAATAGGTTTGAAGTTGTATTTTCAAGCACAAATAGCATGGTCTGGAAAGGATGCACAAAATTGGAATATCTAAAGTTCGGTAAAGATTGCTAGATACAAAAGCCATGAAAAATGAAAGAAAGAAAATTTCATCAACAAAATGCTGCAACTGGAAGATGGGATTCACTGCACTTTCTTACATACTTCAGACGGTCGTGAGTTCTATTCTTCCAGTATTCAGCTGTTGTATGAGAGTCAATCATTGCACCTGCAACAGAGGGTAGATGCTTGACATATTCCAATTTGAAGTAATGCCCTCGCATTTCATGAATCCACCACAAGATCTTTGGAAGAACTTTAGAAACATGTTCCTTCAGAACAGCATCAAGCCACTTTCCAGCAACAGCTGTGTTCAAAACAACCAGATCAGCTTTAAAAGCAGCATCAATTGCCTCTTGGCCCTTTGCAGAAAAGACCTGCCAATGTGAAATGATCATAACAAGATGGTAAATAAAAAGGTTATGGTGGGAAAAGTTTTTTCACTATCAAGTCCCAGAAAATCCCTCTTGAGCGCAAAACATAGTCAGATTAAAAGATAGCAGTAAACAGCTACTGAATTCTATTGATGTTCTGCTTGAAAATGGATAAAAGAAAACAACGATCTCGCTCATTATGGCAAGCATCTAATTTAGGTAGACCAAAAGAACATACTCAATTTATATGCATTGTTCAGTGTCAAGCTGACAACATGCTACCTGCACTCCTCGATTCAACATCTTATGCTCCAAACTATATGAGACCTCATTTGCATCTTCTGATTTTTGGTAAGTGACCCAGACCACTTGGGAACCAACGTTTCTTAAAAGAAATGCTAGCTCCATTAATAGTAATGGCCCACCTGCATACAGAAGTTTTATGATGAAAAAATGCTTCTGAAACAAGAAAAAGAAAAAGAACTGAACAGATACAAACTTCTGCTTGCATTCAGCCATTCCTGTAGGTGAAATATAATAGCACAAGATACATCCATCTGGTATTTCTTGGAACCTATCTCAATTGCAAATTTGGTTTTTTTTCTTTGATAGGCCAAGGTCATAACTGTTGTGTGTCTCCATTGGTGCTTGCAGCAACTAGGGGACTCTGAATTAAGCTGGACATTTTGCCATCATCCCTTGTGCCACTCATTTTCATTGTTATTTACTTGAACAATGATACAACCTCTTGTTTACTCATCTATGCATGCTTCCTTGTTACTTATCTTGCTGCAAATATGCTTTTTAATCAGCTTTATGATAATTTAAGATTGTAACAGTAGACTAGCCAGTTATTACCAGCTGGATGGTCTTGATGGGCGCTTACCAGTTTCTAGGCATTTGGAGGTGGCCTTAAGGAGATGCTCACCAACTACTGCCCAAGGCCTGAAACCAACAGGCCATTAAGGGCTAGGTACCAAGACATTCATAGGCTTATTGATGAATGAGGAATAACTAGAACGAGCTCTATTTAAAGGGCTTAACAAGAAGAGCCTATGAGAAAGCTTCCTCCTTATTTCCACTCTCTTTTGCTTTTTTATTCATTTTTTTTAATTTTATTTGCAAATATTAGCAAAAAAAACCCCAATTTTTTTCCTTGTGCCAGTGCAGGAACAGATTTCCATTCTGAAAGAACTTTAAGATAGGGTGAGATTAATCAAAACGCAAATTTTTTTTTGAAGGCGAGAAACTCCCACAACCCATGCTAGATAAAAACAATTTTTAAGACATTGGACCCAGCTCTTTCTTAATGATTCTTAGGGGTTTGGCCCCTATAGAGGTGAGATATGCTTGCTACAATTCTCTTCTTGAACCTAAACATGTGATCCCCAGTTTCAGAAAGCTTACTCCCTCCAAAACTTCGATGGATCTTACAAAAATCCTTGTCCAAAGTAGCAACTTTTGTCCTTTTAACGTAAAGAAAATGACGAAGGATTAAAACATCACCGGATGTTGCTTTCATATAACTAAGAAGCAGATAACAAGCCCAAAGATCCAACAAGAAATATATCAGGAGGAAAGAAGCACCAGAAAGAGAGAGCTCGTGAGATACAAGCAGCACGATCTTCGACCTCATGAAGCCAAGCGGGCTCTTCTGAACGCCGGCGGCAGGCGGAAGGAGCTGAACCCGATCACTCACGGACGGGGCCGCTCCTCTTCCCTCCCGCCGCGGGTCACAGGAGTCGAGGCCGCCCCTGATGAAGAGGACCACGGCGGTGGAGCCGCAGAAGACGAGGAGGAGGAGGAGGAGGCGCTTGTTCTGGAGCGAGATCCATACGGCCGGCGCCGGCTTCGCCATTGGAGACGGGCAGATCAGAGCTCCTCTCCAGGATCCAGCATGCTAGGGTTTTGGGATCCCTGCGTACAATGGCGGTTCTTACGCTTCTAGGGTTTCTCTCAGTTTGGAGATAAATGGGGGTGTTGGCGGAGGGATGGTCGGAGATCTGGTTCGGAGTTGATGATTCCTTCCTCTCTCGCTGGTGAGTGAGGAGTTGTTCGGGATTAAAGTGGGATAAGGAAGATAACCCACTTAATTCCGGGATTGGTGGGAATGGATGAATTAAAACCAGCCTTATCCCGACCCTATTCACGAATCCGATAATTTACACCTAATTTGAATTCTTGAATAAAATCAGGAAAAACTTGCTCCAAATTATGGGAGGCTTGAGACAGGAATAACTTGGTTGCGACTTGCGAGCAATCTTTTTGGAATAAAAAACATGAATCACTCTAGAGTGGATTGCAGATATAAAATTCTATCCGATTGAACGCAGCATCAGAAAGAATTCTTCTTTACACCCGGTAGAAAATTTGAGAACTAATCTCTTTATGAGAATATTAAGGAATTAAAATCAAGAAAGCCAGTGCGTTTAATATGTGGTATCATCCTGTTTTGAAGGGTGCAGTGCTTTGAGGTTCGTGCGTGTCTGAGCTCCGTTTCCTATTTTCTGGTATGCTTTGCGATTCGTGCTCGGCTTCTTCCTGTGCTGATCTCCGGCGATCGTCTTCGCCCCCGACTGCGGCTTTTGCGGAGGATCTCCTCTGTGTTGCTCCCTTACCATCTATGGCGTCCGATGGTGATATGGGAGCCCGTGGTGCTGGGCAGAAGCCCTACTCGTCAGGGTATTTCTAGGTCTCATCGTCTCCGGCGCCGACTGAAATCTCACGACTGGAATCAGTGTTCCCGGAGGTGGTCAGCATTCCAGTTGATGAGTTGAAGACTGAGATTGTGGATTGGCAGTCGCACGCTCTCATTGTTAGATCTTTCATGAAATGGATTCCAGCGGAGGCGTATGTGAGGGAGTTTCGCCGTGCCGGAATTCAGGGAGAAATCAATCCTGTTAGCCTGGCAAATCGATGCCATATATTCCGTTTCGAAGACCCGAAGGCTACTGATTTGGTGATTAATCGTCCATGGATCATCAATGGGCAAATTATCGCAATGGAAAGGTGGAAGCCGGAGTTCGTGCCGACTGCGGATGCCACCCCCTTTGCCCTGATCTGGCTACGATTACCGAACCTTCCTATGGAATTTTGGAAGGAGGAGTTCCTAAGGATGATTACTGAGACGGCTGGCCAATTTCATTGTGTGGATCCGTCGACATTGGCCAAGAGCAGAGGAAGTTTTGCTAGAGTTTGCTTGCGGATGGATCTCCGGCGTTCTCTCTGGCCGGGCATCCGAGTTCAGGGCATCACTCATCCCTTCTGGCAGCAATTTGTTTACGAAGCTCTTGAAGGATTTTGCTCCAGTTGCGGATCACTTCACCTGGAGGGCCCGTGCTCTGTTTCGGCTGGATCAAGCAGGGCTGATGAATCTGAGTCCCCTGTTTTCGGATCTTGGTTGACTACTGTTCGTCAACGCCGGAATGTCTCAGGCTCGCCGGGGGAGTTGAGGAAGAAGCCTTCATCTATGACTAATCCGGTTGTTCCCGGCTTTGACTCAGTGGCTCAGAAGGCTAAGGAAAAGCATCGATCTGTGGCTTTTGGTGTTGACGAATGGAGGACGTCGTCCAAGGTTGCTCGCCGGAAAGCTTCATCGTCGGCGAAGATGGTGGTTGGCTTGGACGCAACCTCCGCTGATGCTGATGGTGAGAAGCAGCAGACTGGGATGAAGATTCCTCCTGTGATCGCCACTGTGCCGGTTCCATTTGCCCGTGCCGGTACTGTAGCAACTGAGACATTTAAGCCTAAGGAAGGAATTAAGTTCAGAGAAGCTGGAGATGGATCCAAATCCTATATTCCTATTTCCAATCCTTTCTCTTCTTCCACATTGGATAAGGGTTGTGGCAGTGAGCAAGGTAGCGAGGATGCTTTTCCTGGCCCTTTGAAAAGGGCTCGACCTGTTGAGAACCTTGCTCCGAGAATTAACCCTAAAAATGTTAAAAGAAAGGGCAAAGGTAAAGCCGCTTTGCCAAAGAACGTTGAGGCTGCTCGTTACTTTCCTGTCATCCCGTCATTACTGCAGTGCTCTTCTGGAGTTGATCAGGAGGTGAGTCAGCCTGGCACTGAGATGAATGTAGGTTTGACTGTGGTGGTCTCAGATGAAGAAATTATGACTCGGCATTCGGTCAATCTTGCTATTGCTGCGGATGGACCGAAGACTGACTCTCTTTTGATGACTGATGGGGGCACCCCTGCCAGTCAGTGCCTTCTTGATATGGTTATGATGGAGGACCAGGGAGGGGTCCCAGCTTCCTCCAATAATTAATGAAGATTCTTATATGGAATACTCGAGGAGCTCGAAAGCCTGCATTTCGATCCTCTTTTAATAGATTGATGCAATTATATAAGTTTGACATATGTGTGCTGCTGGAAACCAGATTGTCGGGTGATACTCTGGCCCGGCTTCGGAGACAGATTTCCCGATCTTGGTCTTCATGCGGTGGAGGCTGAAGGGATGTCGGGGGGTATTCTGGCCATATGGCGTGATTCTGCAGTTTCGGTTGAGGCTTTTCATCAATGCAACCAGCAGATTGGTCTTCTTATCTCTATGGGATCCTCTGACCCCTGGCTGCTTTTAGCGGTTTATGCAAGTACGGATTATAGAGAAAGACGCATCCTGTGGGCTGAGCTTCTTTCTCTCCTTGATCAAGGGTTCCCTGCCATTATTGTGGGAGATTTTAACTGTATTACTGAGGCTAAGGAAAAACGAGGGGGTAGACGGGTCTCGGCCTCAGCTGATATTAATGAATTCAATTCCTTTATTCGGTCTTCTAATCTGATGGATCTGGGGTATTCTGGAACCCAGTTTACTTGGTATAATAACCGTCAGGGCTCAGCTCGTGTTTGGGAGAGACTAGATAGAGCTTTGGCTACGTCCCAATGGCTTCATATGCATCCTGCGGTCACAGTATCCCACCTGCCCAGGATTGCTTCGGATCACTGCCCTATTTTGATCTCTACTGAGAATGATGTGCACCAGCCAAGACAGTTTAGATTTGAGCATTTTTGGACAGTCCATTCGGGGGCTCGGTCCATTATTACTCAAATTTGGCATCTTCCTATCAGGGGCAATGCTATTTACCGTCTTTCACGTCGTCTTATGCTGACCAGACGACGCCTCTCCAAATGGAATAAGCTTGAAGTGGGGAACCTGGATAGACAGATTGAGTTGGTGGAAGCTGATATTACTGCTCTTCAGGGTAAGGAGGATCTGGATGGATCTCTTTTGGAATCGGACCTTTTCTCTCTGCGAGATCTGCTTGCTCGTCACCATTCGCTGCTTCGCTAGCAGGAGATGTTCTGGAAACAGAGATCTAGAGTGCAGTGGATCTGTGAGGGGGATCGTAATACCAGATTCTTTCATCAGGCTACATTAAAGCGCCGGGCAGTGAACAGAATTCGGAGACTTGTTGACACTGAGGGGAATGATCAGGAGGATTTCCATTCTATTCGGGATATGCTTCTCCAGTTCTTTCAATCCAGATGGGCTGATTCCTCTGCTGATGGGGATCCGGTGGTCAGGGTTTCTGATTCCAGAAGGGTTTCCACACAGGATAATGAAAAGCTTTGCAGACCTGTCACTGCTGAAGAGATTCAGGAGGCCCTTTGGGAGCTTGGTCCGGACAAGGCTCCTGGGCCTGATGGTTTTCCTCCCCTATTTTATCGCCACTATTGGGACATCATTGGACCAGAGGTTATTCAGGCCATTCAAACTGTCTTCCAACTGAAGCAAATTCCCTTGGAATGGAACCGGACTCTTGTTACGTTGGTCCCCAAGCTGACCAACGCCTCTCTTCCGCAGCACTTCAGACCTATTAGCCTTTGTACTACTCTGTATAAAGTTTGTGCTCGCCTCCTGGTTGACCGTCTTCGGATTGTGATCCCCCGCCTTATTTTTATAAAGCAGGGGGCTTTTATTAAAGGGCGTTCTATATCGGACAACGTCCTCATTGCTCAGGAGTTCATGCATGATCTTCAAAGAGCCCCTGTGAAAAGAAGTCTCATGGCGGTGAAGCTGGACATGAAGAGAGCTTATGACAGAATGAGCTGAACCTTCCTGAAGCGCACTCTCCAGGAGTTCGGTTTTGATGATCTTTTTATAGAATGGATTATGGCATGTATTCTGAGGCCTTCCTTTTCTCTGCTCATCAATGGGAGCCCTACTGAATTTTTCCACTCTTCTGTGGGTTTGAGACAGGGATGTCCATTATCCCCCTTGTTATTTATTCTTGGTGCTGACGATCTTTCTCGTGCCTTTCATCTTGCTCAGCAGGAGAACCGGATTGTTCCATTTATGGCTGGGAGAGAGGGTCCCCGGATTTCGCATCTTCTTTTTGCTGATGACTGTATTCTTCTGGGGCAGGCTTCTATTGTTAACGCTGCTTCTTTTCATTCTATTCTGCAGCGTTACTGTCAGGCGTCGGGCCATAGGGTAAATTTTCTAAAGTCTTCTATCTGTTTCAGCCCCAAGACCCCCAGATCTACTAGGGAGGCCATTATGGAGTTATCAGGTATCACAACTCGGTCGGATCACTTCAAGTATTTAGGGATCCCCATTACTGGTAGACGGGCTCGATGTTCCGACTTTGCTGAAATCGAGCGATGGGTCCGCCAGCGTATTGAGGGGTGGCAGATGACTAGTCTATCTATGATGGCTAGGATCACTATCATCCGTTCTGTCCTCTCTTCCCTTCCTGTGTATCTTCTTTCGAATGGTGTAGTGCCGATCACTTGTCTAAGAAGGATTGAGAGATATTTCAGAGATTTTCTTTGGGCTTCTTCGCAGGAGGGACATGGTATTCATCTTATTGCTTGGGACAGGATCTGCATGCCTATTAATGAAGGTGGACTGGGGATTCAATCCTTGATTGTTAGAAGAGAAGCTCTTCTTGCCAAACATGTCTCACGTTTCCTTTTGGAGCCTCATAGTTTATGGAGTTCTGTGATGCATGCTAGATACGGTGACTGGATTTCTGGTTCGATTATTATACCGCCCCGTGGATCCTCTTCCTACTGGAAGGAGATGTGTAGACACAGTCAGCTCATTATGCACAATATCTCTTGGATGATTGGTGATGGCTGGTCTATTGATGCTGTCAATGATACCTGGATCTCTGAGCTCCCCATTATGCGGTGGCCCTCCTTTATCAACATGGATATTCCCCCTAACCTTAGGGTTAAGGATCTTATCTCCTTAAACCCCCGCTCATGGCACATACCCTCGGTGACTGGGTTTTTTGGGGAGGAGCTTTCTCGTCGGATTCTCTCGATGCCTCTTCTACCTGACTCCTCTGGAGACTCCAAAATTTGGCAGCGCTCTTGTCTTCCCAAGGCTCCTATTCGGGACCTTATGGATATATACAGACCGCAGGCTCAGCATACGGAGGATGCAGCTTGGATTTGGAAGCTTCCTGTTATCCCCAGGGTTCAGTTATTCATCTGGAAGATTCTCTGGGATTGCCTTCCTACTTGCTTCCTTCTCTCTCGACGGGGTTTGCCTATTCAGCCGATCTGTCCTCTATGCAGGCAGGTGGATGAAACTTTGGACCATGCTATATTTTGTTGCTCCAGAGCGAGAAGAATCTGGACTCTTATGGGCTATCCTAGGGATATGGAGGTTATGGCTTTCTCGCATTCGTTTTTCCTTCAGGACATCTGTAGTGGTCCTATGAGCAAGCGTGGTCTTTGGTCTGTGACTGCTTATTATATATGGCTGTCGAGGAATCAAATCATATTCTCCGACGATAGGTTTTCCTTTCACAGGATTGTGAGACAGATTAGATCATTGACTTCGGACTGTGCCCGTGCCTCTCATGGTGTTAATTTTGATTCCTCTGGCCTCTGAGGATCCCCTGCTGTCTCGACAGCGAACCGTCGTACGGTTTTCGTCTCTTGGGAACCCCCCCCTCCAGGGTATGTCAAAATTAACTTTGATGGGAGCATCTGGGACAGAGCTGCTGGATCTGCTTTCATCATTCGGGGCCCGATGGGAGATCTATTGGCTGCGGGAGGCTTTGGATCCCTGGACTCTACTGTTCCTCTGTCGGAGCTTGGTGCTGCTTGGGCAGGGCTCTCTTTTGCTGTTAGGATCCTCCATGCTCCCAAGATCATGATTGAGGGGGATTCTATGACTGTCATTTCTTGGCTATCAAAGGAGAGTTGTATAGATGGTTCCTCAAATCCGATTCTGAGGGACTATTGGGCTATGATGCGGGAGCTTGATTCAGCCCAGATCCGCCACACTTATCGTGAGGCTAACTCGGCGGCGGACTGGGTGGCGTCGTTTGCTGCTCAACATGCGGGTCCTTGGAACTGGAAGCCAGGCGACCCATGTCCTATTCTCCTTCAGTAGATTTTAATTTCTGATGCTTCTGGGCTGACTCATTCTAGATTTATATGATCGCCCGTTTGTAACCAAAAAAAAAAAATATATGTGGTATCAAAAAATATCATTATAAAACTAACTGACGGTCACTGCAAGGTCCATCCGAATTAAAAATCACTTGTAACGCAAAGAGAAAAATAAAAATATAAAGCAAACGCAAAATATAAAGATATTTAGCAAATCAATAAAAGTAAGAATGTATTGAGACAATAGATTAAAAAAATGAAATTCTTTTATAACAAAGGATGGGCTTGGATGGAATTTGATTAATTAGTTGATGAGGGATAAAATTATCATTGCATTAATGTTCATGCAATCTAAGATAGCGGATCGAGATCATTCTCAACATTTTGTCGGACAACTATCACATCCAAAAAACAGCATGGCCAAATCGCCTTCAGCGGAGTCAAGTCGCGTTGGCGAACCGAGCTATTCTCTCACCTCAACGAACAAAGCTATTCTCGCGCCTCGGCGAACCGAGCTATTCTCATGTCTCGACAAACTGAGCTATTCTCGTGCCTCTGCGAATCAAGCTATTCTCGTGCATCGGCAAACCGAGCTATTCCCGTGCCTCCACAAACTGAATTACCTCTACGCCCTGGCCAGACCAAGGCGTTTAAGCACCTCTGCGGAACCAAACAAGGGAGAGTTCTAAGTCGTAATAATTGAACAAGACTTCAAACGAAAAATTATGCAAATGATGCCGGAAGTGGCCTAAGGCCTACATAATAGCCTAGGGCCTACAGAATTATCGAATCTCAAAGCATCAATCAACTCTCCTGGCCGTCGATCCTCTAACTAACTAGATACGGATCCCACGACCTCGCAACAAACTTGATTCAAATCTGATTTGAATCTTAACGGTTTTAGGACCCCTATGACGCGCCCAAGGAATCAGATGATCGCCTATAAATACCCCAGCCCTGAAGTCTCTCAAGTACGCTTTTACTGAAACTCTAACTAAGAAAACTCCATTGAAGCTTGAACAGAGTTCTGAGTTCTTAAGAGGCCATCTATCTTGAGGAACTCTTCTGCGAGAGCCTTCTTCTCACATCTGCTTCTGTGAATTTCCACTGATTTGGGCATCGGAGGGTCTTCCATAAAGGGCCACCCCAGACACTCTCTGTGTGAGGACTGTTTTGCAGGTCCCATCCGGGCGAGAGACCAGCATCCAGATCTGGAGCTGAGCTGCACTCGAGTAGGAGAGTGGATTTTTGTGGCAATAGATTGGCGCTAGAGGAAGGGCCTCAAGTCTCGTAAACTTGTAATCTAGGAGACAAGGTTCAAAACCAGGAGAAGAATCCTCTAATGGCCAATCGGAAGAGAGCCACATCTAATGCTCAAGATCAGGCCGCTTCTCAAAGGCCTGATTCAATCAGCGGTGTAGCACCTTCGCTACCGCTGCCAACTGAGACTCCTTCACCACCGGTGATAGTGGTGATACTGGACCAGTTCGCTACCCTGGTTCAGCAAGTCCAAGCACTGACCCAGCTGGTCCAGGGACTCCAAGGGGTTCCCCGTTCAGCTGCCTCTACTTCACATCTTCATGAAGAGGCAGCTGCTCCCGTCCCGCCAGCAATCTCTTCTTTCAATCTGCCTGAGGCAGCGGATTATCTTCACCGACCCACGAAGGCCAAGCCAGCGCCACAGTGGGCTGGAGGGAAAAGCCTGCTCAAGTCTCGGCGAGCTCGCTTTCTTTCCCCAGTGTCTTCTCAAGATTCGACACCGCTATCATCTTCTCATCGCCCGATCCCTTCTACCACTCTTGATGAAGGGATTAGGCAGCAGATGCAAGAGATGCGTCGGAAGTGGCATCGAGAGTTGGACGCCGCTAGGCAAGCCCCTCCGTCTCAGCTGAGAGTGGAGCAGGGCATTCCTTTCTATGAGGGTATCATGCAGGAAGTGATCCCTCCCCATGTAAAGCTCCCTGCCATCGAGCCGTATCATGGATCTGCCGATCCCGACGACCATCTGAGTAGTTTCAGATCCATCATGATGTTCCACGGAGCATCAGATGCGATCCTCTGCCGAGCCTTCCCCTCCACCCTCAGGGGATCTGCTAGAACCTAGTTTAACATCTTGAAGCCAGGTTCCATTGATTCTTTTGACGAGTTGAGCCGTTTATTCATCAGTTAGTTCATCAGCAGCCGTCGCTAGCGACGGAAATCTGATTCCCTCTCCAAAGTCAAGCAACGGGAGGGGGAATCTTTGAAGAATTACCTTGTTTGTTTCAACATGGCCCTCCTGGAGGTCGACTACCTCAATCACGAGGTAGCCATGTCTGCCTTGGCAGGAGGAGTGTCGAAGGAAGGGGATTTCTACTTGGCTCTGGAAGTTAATTATCCGAAGAGCCTCTCTGATATGATGTCCTTGGCGAATAAGTATGCCAGGGTCAAGGAATCGCGGAGGTTGGCCTGAGCCGAGAAAATAAAGAAGAAGGAGGCAAAGGGTTTGGAAAAGCATCGATCCTTCCGTCGTGTTAGCCTGCCTCACCATCAGAGAGCTCCTCCACCATCTCCTCGAGATTGAACCCGGAGCCCGGCTCAGAGGTTTGATCAATACACTCCTCTCACTGCGCTGAGAGTGCAAATCCTGATGGAGATTAAGCGCCAGATTTCTCGACCTCCTCCTTTCCGGGGCAACACGACCCGGTGGGATATGACTAAGTATTGTCGCTTCCATCGAGACCACGGGCATGATACCGACGATTACTGGTAGCTCCAGAACGAGATTGAACGACTAATTCAACAGGATAGGTTGGATCGATTTAGGAGGGCACCAGAGCCAAACAATGAAGAAAATTGCCTGCCCTAGCCTCACCAGCTCCCTCTACCGA
The DNA here is from genome assembly GCA_900491605.1 of Calamus simplicifolius. Lineage (NCBI taxonomy): Eukaryota > Viridiplantae > Streptophyta > Magnoliopsida > Arecales > Arecaceae > Calamus > Calamus simplicifolius. Next base: position 310,513 of record UESW01004368.1, on the reverse strand, counting down.
ATCCTCCAGTCATTGGCAACATCAATATGATAGCAACGACCGGTCCATCAAATTAGCTGGATGAGGAGGAGAATCCACCAAAGAAGACTCGAGTTGATGAGCTCTCTTTCTCTAACGAAGATCTTCGGGAGGTACAATACCCTCATGATGATGCCCTAGTTGCATCTCTGAATATGAATGGCTATGATGTATACCGCATTCTGATTGATAGTGGAAGCTCTGTTAATGTTTTGTATTTTGATGCCTTTGTGAGATTGAAATTCCAGGCGGAAAGCCTCCGGGCCATAGAGTCCACCCTAGTAGGTTTTACGGGTGATTCCATAATCCCCGAGGGAGTTATTACTTTAATGGTCCGAGCAGGCACTTGGCCCTGTGTGGCCACTATGCACATGGATTTTCTTGTGACCAAGCTTTGGTCCCCTTACAATGCCATCCTCAGTAGACCAGGACAAGTATCTCTCAAAGCCATCGTTTTCACTCCTCATCTTGCCATGAAATTTCCCACTGAATGGGGGGTGGGGGTTGTCCGAGGAAGTCAAATTATAGCTCGACATTGCTTTGTTGCTGACCTTCAATCCAGGAAGCCCGAGGTTGATGGGTTGGATACCCAGGAGGATTTTGTCAAACAACGAGGAGAGCCCGCCGAAGAGTTAGAAGAGGTACCACTTGACGAAGCTCGGTCCGACCGAACCATCAGGGTTGGGTCACAGCTGAAGGGAAAGCTTTGGCAGGACTTGATCGAATTTCTTTGGAAGAACGCTGACATTTTTGCCTGGTCTGCATCAGACATGCCTGGAATTAACCCAGATGTCTTGGTCCACCACCTCAATGTGGACGAAGCATTTCGGCTAGTCAAGCAAAAGAAGAGAAGCTTCGCCCTCGAGCATCAAAAGGCTATCGAGGAAGAGGTTGACAAGCTTATTAGAGCCAATTTCATCTGGGAAGTCAATTACCCTGACTGTCTGGCAAATGTGGTTATCGTGAAAAATCAAATGGCAAATGGAGGATCTGCATCGACTTCATCGACCTCAACAAAGCTTGCCCAAAGGATAGCTTCCCTCTTCCTCGAATCGACCAACTTGTAGATTCCACTTCAGGCCACCAAATGCTAACTTTTATGGATGCTTATTCGGGTTACAACCAAATTCGAATAGCTCCCGAAGATGAAGATAAAACTGCTTTGATCACCGACCGAGGTATTTATTGTTACCGAGTTATGCCTTTTGGTTTAAAAAATGTAGGTGCAACCTACCAAAGGCTGGTCAATAAAGTCTTCAAGAAGCAAATCGATCGGAACATGGATGTATACATTGATGACATGCTGGTGAAGCGCAAAGAAGCATCTCGGCATATCGAAGATCTTGTGAAAAGCTTCGCAACACTCCGAAGGTACCGGATGAAGCTCAACCCAACCAAATGTGCTTTCGGAGTCAACTCTGAAAAGTTCTTGGATTTCATGGTCTCTCAACGAGGCATCGAGGCAAATTCACAAAAGATCCAAGTCTTGCAGCAGATGGCCCCTCCAGGGTCAATCAAAGAAGTGCAACGTCTCACCGGGAGGATAGCGGCTCTCAACTACTTCGTCGCTCGGTCAGCCGAGAGATGTCTTCCCTTCTTCAAAGCACTTCGATCGGCCAAGAATTTTCAATGGACCCTAGACTGCCATAAATCCTTTGAAGATCTCAAAAAATACCTTGGCTCACCACCTCTCCTTAGCAGTCCAAAGCCAGGGAAAATGCTGAGTCTATACTTGGCGGTCTCTAAGAGCACTATTGGCTCTGTGCTGATTAGAGAGGAAAACAAAGTTCAAAGACTGGTATATTATGTCAGCAAATTGCTCAGAGACGCCGAAACGAGGTATACCCGAGTCGAGAAGATGGTACTGGCTCTGGTAACATCAGTCTGGAAGCTGCAGCCGTATTTTCAAGCTCACACTGTGGCAATTTTAACCAATCAATCCATCAAATCAATTATCCATCATCCATAAGCATTGGGAAGAACGACCAAATGGGCTGTTGAATTGAGTGTGCATAACATTCAGTATCGGCCTCATCCAGCCATCAAAGCCCAGGTCCTAGCGGATTTCCTCCTTGAATGCACCATACCCGAAGATGGTTCCACTCCGGACACTCCTAAGCAACCAAGGCCCAGTACTTTGTGGTTGCTCCATGCCATGGTTCCTCCAGCGCAAGCGGCTTTGGCGCTGGTCTAGTCCTCACTAGTTCGAAGGGGGCAACTTTCGAATATGGCATCTGTTTCTCCTTTCCAGCCTCTAACAATGATGCAGATATTGAAAATTATATCCTAAAGCCAATCATATGATGATTGAGCTAATGTAAATAGCATATAAATTGATTTATTAATAAAAGTTATTTGGCAGTTTATTCATTACAAAAACATATTCTTAATACTCCTGATAGTAATGAAGCCCTTAGGATCTCCTTTTATGATAAAGGAGGATTTATCTTTGAAGGTCCTTAAAAGAGTTCGTGACCAAATGATATACTATGACAGGGCCATAGTACTATCAATTATAAGACATTATATCATATTTGTTGGTTGTTCTCTTAACCAAGGAGTGTAGAGACACTGGTATGACATATAGGTGAAAGTGTAGGAGTACATTTCACCGAACGTGACTCATTTTCGGATACTCTGCTATCAAAAGTTAATCCGAGAAGATATGGGTATAAGTATCCTTAAGACCTGAGAGTCACAACCGGTGACTTGCAAGCAACTCATTGTACTTAGGTGCCGAACTTCTAATCCAGCTACGAAAGGTTACTGGGTGTAGTCAAGTACTTGTGGTAGTCAGTTGTGGATTAAGATGGAATTTAACCTATCCCATTAAAAGGAAAAATGCTTGTATTTCAATTTAGCAAGACCTTGGCCAAGGCACTTCATGTGAAAGTCACATGATCACTAAAGTTGAAATCATTTATGGATTTGCTGTTTAGAGTTGATAGGAGCCATCCTTAACATTTGTGGTCAAAAGGATGAATTATACGGTAACTATTTCTTAGGGTCCTTGGAGTTTGCTCGGCAACTCTTCGACCTATCCGGACGTCGGGTTTTATTACTAGATGGGCACATCGATTAGTAGAGAAAGTTGTTTCTATTCTACTGGCTTAAGTTCGAACCTAGAGAGTCACACACATAGAAGTTTCCTAGGATGATCTATTTGCTGATCAACGATTGAGAATCATATATGATTTAATTAATCAATTTGATTGATTGAATTATCTTAATTGGGTTAAGTACAAGTGAATCAGATTCAATTAGGTTTAAGTCTATTAGAAGGACTAATCAATTTCAAATATTGATTTGAAATTAGACTTGATTTAGATTTAAATAGATTTAGGACTAGCCAAATTTAATTTGGGCTAGGAACATGATCTTTATAGGTTCAATCCAATAAATTCAATTCAGCTTAAACCAAAACCCAAATCCAAACCCCATGTGTGAAAAGAGTTTTCTCGTATAAGGATCTCACATGATGAGATGGCTGAAATCTTATCTCATGAGAGATTAAATTCTCATGTAGAATTTAATGTATAACATTAATCTTCTCCAAATGGTTCCGTTTGAATTCTAAGTGTTAGAATTTATGTACCTCTTTGTATTAACCAAATGCTGCGTCTCTTTGGTTTTTACTGAACGTCGAAATTAACCAAACGCTGCGTCTCTTTGATTCGGTGTCTCTTTGGTGTTCACCGAACGACAGAATTCTAAGTGTTAGAATTCAATGGGCTAAAGGCTATATTGAGCCTATAAATTAGAGGACATTCTTTACCAGATCATCAAACAACAACGAAATGTTATGGATTGAATTTCTAAAGAGTTAGAATAGAAAATACTGGTGTGATTCTGGTGTCAGCGAAAGTTTGGTGGATCTTGGAAGAAGATTCAAGTGGAAGGATTCAAGATCAGCAAAGTTGTTTTTCCGCGAGCTAGCACTCCCGGGAATCCAATCATTCGGAGACTTCGCGTGGACGATACTAGAGGCCGGACGATTGAACGGCTGCAGAGCACAAAAGGATTTACCAATTGCCCTTAAGGTAAGTGATATGATCCCTAAATCTTAAGGCATGCTTCAAGACAAGAAGTATGACTTCTTACCTTGAAGATCAAGATATGATCTTGATGATTTTATTTATATGCATATTTTAGATTAAACGATCCTATATATAAGGCAAAGATATGACCTTGATGCATGTTAGATAGATTAATATTTAATCTTTAAAATTCTGCATTGATAATTATTATCAAATTATTAAATATGTATGCCTTGGAGTTTATTTCTCCCTACAGCAGAATACGAGGCTTTGATCGCCGGACTTCACATCGCCTGCGAGCTCAAGGTTGAAAAGCTAAATGCCTACACTGACTCTCAATTAGTGGCTGGCCAGGTACAAGGAGAGTTTGAAGCTCGAGAGCCGAACATGATTCGATATCTTCAAAAGGTGCATGATCTGTCATCCCGTTTTGTCGAATTTAAAGTTATTCAAATCCCAAGGGCTAGAATATGCGCGCTGACCTTTTGTCCCGCTTGGCAACCATGAACTCGATGGATCTTGAAAGGAAGTTCCACCTGGAAGTCCTAGAGAAATCTAGCATTGCCGATGCTGATCAGATAATGCAGGTCGATGCCGAACCATCCTGGATAGATCCTATGCACAAATATCTCAAAGAAGGGCTGCTACCTGCCGACAGAAAAGAAGCAAAGAAACTAAAGATGCAATCGTCTCATTATGTCTTAATTGATGATCGGCTATATAAGCGATCCTTCTCTATGCCGTTACTCAAATGCCTCCGCCCATTGGAGGCCGACTATGCCCTTCGGGAGGTTTATGAAGGCATCTATGGTAACTATCTTGGCGGCTGAGCTTTGTGCTACAAAGTGCTGCATCAGGGGTATAATTGGTCAACAATGCAAAGAGATGCTGATGATCTCGTCCAAGCCTGTGATTTGTGCCAACGACATTCAAATGTCCAAAGGCTCCCCTCTGCTCACCTAATACTTGTATCATCCGCCTAACCTTTCATCAAGTGGAGAATAAACATTCTTGGTCCTTTTTCCCTCGCCACAGGGCAGAGAAAATTCTTGTTTGTTGCAATTGACTATTTCACCAAGTTGGTCGAAGTTAAGGCAGTCGCTTAGATAACCGAAGCTTGAGTTAGGGACTTTGCATGGAGGTCTATCATTTGCCGATTCGGCCTCCCTCACACCATCATCATCGACAACGGAAAACAATTCGACAATCCCAAGTTTCGAGAATTCTGTGAGGATCATGGCATTCTTTATCGCCTAACTTCGATCGGGCATCCTCAAGCCAATGGGGAGATCAAGGTAACTATCCGAACTCTTCTGCAGGGAATTAAAGCTCGGCTTAACCGAGTGCAAGGCAGATGGACAGAAGAACTTCACCACGTGTTATGGGGTTATCGGACTACCGAAAGGATACCCACAAGCTAAACTCCATTTAGAATGACTTTTGGTACGGATGTTGTCATCCTCGTAGAAATCGGGCTTCCTTCCCCATGCGTGGAAGGTTATTCAGAGGAATCTAACGATGAGCAACTCCAAACCAATCTGGACCTGATAGAAGAAGTAAGGGAGAAAGCTCGGATCCGAATGGCCGCCTATCAATGAGGATATTCCGTTATTACTCCACTAGAGTCAAAGGAAAATCTTTTCTTCTTGGCGATTTGGTACTCTAAAAGGCATCCGTGTCAAAGCCACTGGAGCAAGGAAAATTATTCCCAAACTGGGAGGGTCTCTATCAAATTGCAGAGGTGATCAGGCCTAGCACTTACAAACTTCATGATCTAAACAAAAAATCTATTTCCCGGACATGGAGCTTAGATAATCTCCGCATATATCATCAGTAAAAGTATGCCTTCGTTAAACTTACTCTATTTACTGCCTCAAATTTTTATTTTCAAAAGTCTACAAAGTTTTTGTTCCGATTACCTTTCTTTTGAAAACTGCAATGAGAATCAGGTTTTGCTCAATTATATTTTCAAGCCTCGGCAGGGCCGAGTGATCTTCGTACCTTGGCCACGTCAAGTAAAATATAATCTTTTCAAGCCTCGGCAGGACCGAGTGATCTCCGTACCTTAGCCATGCCAAGTAAAATATAATCTTTTCAAGCCTCGATAGGGCCGAGTGATCTCCGTACCTTGGCCGCGCTAAGTAAAATATAATCTTTTCAAGCCTCGACGGGGCCGAGTGATCTATGTACCTTGGTCGCGCCAAGTAAAATATAATCTTTTTAAGCCTCGGCAGGGCCGAGTGATCTCCGTACCTTGGCTGCGCCAAGTAAAATATAATCTCTTAAAGCCTCGGCAGGGCCGAGTGATCTTCGTACCTTGATTGTGCCAAGTAAAATATAATCTCTTCAAGCTTCGGCAGGGCCGAGTGATATCTTCAAATAATATCTCAAGCCTCGGCAGGGCCGAGTGATGCCCTGAAATAATATTTTGGGCCTCGACAGGGCCGAGTGATATCTCCAAATAACATCTCAAGTCTCGGCAGGGCCGAGTGATATTTCCAAATAATATTTCAAGCCTCGGTATGACCAAGTGACTCTTCCGGAATGACAACAAAGCTGGTTGATTCCTCTAACGCTTTAGCGTGGCCGAATTGCCCTATCATGCTTCGGCGGAGTTAAAGTAACCTCTTTCTTTGTGCATCGGCAAGATTAAATAAGTCGTTTCTTGCCAAGGTAAGACCTACTTTGCCCTTCGGCGAAACTGTTCCTATACTATGAGTTAGCAGAGCTACCCAGGCCTTTCTCTGACCTAAACTGAGATGAACGCTCCCTCCATGAAGGGCTAAGCATTGCTAAAGTGCCTAACGAAAGAAAAATGTTTAAAACGCTACTAGCGATTGTGAACTGACATTATGATTCGAGTAGCGCGGCACAAACAAAACGACTCTCATGTCGGAACAACACAATCACATTAGTAGAGAAGTCAATATTTGAAGAAGAAATGGTAAAAGCCTTCTTTATTGATAAAAAATTACAACCTTCTGAGAGGCGTTACAAGTACATTATAGCACAGAAAATAAAGTAAAATAAAATAAGAAAGCAGCTTTGGTCGATGACGTTGCTCCCGCTTCCGATCCAAGAAATCAGAGAAATCGGACAGCTCCATTGAGTTGCTGGTTAATGCCAAAGAACAAAGAGGCCATCCCTCGGGCACCTTCATCGGATGAATTAAGGGATCCAAACTGGATCGGAAGGCTGTAGATGCCGATGCTGAGGCTACCTCCCACTTAAAATGCCGAGTTGCGAGTCACTGCTCAAGAACATAACAGCAACCCGATCGGCGCGCCGAGTCGCATGTCACTGCCCAAAAGCATAGACACGACCCAGCATAAATTACCTTCCTCCTCATTGAGAGCTGAATGTTGGACCCCCGGCAGATGAACTAAGGGATCCAAACTGAGGATGGAGGGAAGTTCATGTAAGCTAGGGGCCTATAGATGTTTGCATTTCCAGTGGTCTGAAGGGCCCCATGGCATATGAAAGGAGCCATACAAGGGGCGTGCGCTCCCTGTATGACCCCTGTAACCGTTCCCGTGCGCTCTCCGTATGACCCCCAATACTCCTTCCCTGAGGACTACTTGCTCTTCAGCAACTCCTCCATCACCCCAGCTATCTGGGATGAACCAACTTTCAAGAGGGAAGCTCGGCCGCTCCACTCTTAACCCCAACAGAACAGGAGCCATGAAAACCTCTCTGATTCTCAGAAAGAAAAGGCTTCAAGGAATACTCAGATATCATCTGCTTTTCCCTTTTTTATAGGCAACGAACTAGGAAACAACCATTAAAAAAGAGGGGACCATGAAATAGGAAAAGCCACGGTCGCACTGCACCCAAAGCCACGTGGTGCATCAAGAAAAAAAGGGGCGCATTCCAAGGCATGTTGGGCACGCCTCCCAGGCCATGATGAAAGACAAAAGATCTCTTTCTGATCTCGAATCAAGAATTTTAAATGCTAGAAACCCCCTACGAGCCTTCGGGATCCGGACGGACCTGGGAAATCCCCCTTCGAAAATGACATCATCCAATAGCAATCGGATGCTTAACGCATACGCAAAACTGACTCACGTTGAAAAAGGTCAATAAGATATATGCCCTGAGAAAAAACGAGATATCCTTCGGCAAGCCACGAACTGTTTCAGCTGCTTCGGTCAGAAGCAAGTCAAATTCTTGCTTCGGGTAAACCGAGCTATCCATCTTATCTTGGCCTCAACCAAAGCGTTCCCTCCATTTCGACCGTTTCAAACTATCTATTTTACTTCGGACGAAACCGGGATAATATTCCTTAGCAAGACCGAGCGGCCTCATACATCGAGGAACCTAATTAAATCGGCCTCGATTAGGCAGGATGTTCAGTTCGGAACTGCTAAAAGCCATCCCATCTTAAAGTATGGCTCGTTCACGATGAGCTATAAGCAAAAAGAAGCAATAAACAAACAAAAAGATCGTTTGAAAAACGATGCTCAAAATGATAGAACACGTAGAAGAAGACAAAAGATTCATTCATTAAGTCTCAATCGAATTACAAGTAGAAGAAACAAAAATACATGAGCAACCCTCAAGAATTAGGGTTTGGGTCGGTTTTAGGGGCTCCCTCGGCAACATTTGAAAGAACTTGACTTGGTTCACCCACTTCGAACACAGCCGGGGGAGGGACCTTGGGTTCTTCTGCATTGGGCTGAGGACACCTTCTAGAACCGTGGCTTCATCGGTGCCCAAATAGTTTCGAGATCAACATCCAAAATCTATTCATATTCAGCTTCAGCAAACACTTCGGTTCCAGAGGTATGAGTATCATAATATTTGGCCTCTAGGAAAGATAGATCTAACTCTGGGTACACCCGAGAGATCTTTGCCCATGTCTCCTCTTCGCCGAACCGAAAAGCATCGGCACAAGCCACCTTATGTTCCTCGAGAAATTGGGCAGAATTCTTGTACTCTTCCACGGCCAAAGTGGCTCATCTATTAGCTTTGGCCAATTGACCCTCTAGCTCAGAATTCCTTTGGAGGCTTGAGGCCAACTTCTCTCTTAGGACTTTTGACTGGTTCTGAACCTCGAGCCCAATCCTGCCCATCTGCAAGCATAGGGTCGGTTAAAGCTGTAACCAAAAGAAAAGACAAGAAAAGAGTTAAGGGAACATTATACCTCCTCTTCCCACCGAGCCATCTTTGTACTCAGCTCTTGGACTTTGTCGAGAGCTTTCAATTTAGCCTCTTTATTTTGCTGAAGCCCATCCTTGAGATCGTTAATCCATGATTGTTTCTCTTCGATCTCCCGCTGAGATTGATCAAGATCGGCGGTGAGCTTGGCAATTTGATCATGCTACCATTTTATTTGGCCTTCCCTGTTGGCGAGCTTCCTATTCAAACTGGCGAGTTGATCTTGCTGCCACCAATACCTATGCTCCTCCTCATCAAACCTCTTATTCCAACTATTTTTCTCCTCAGCAAAACTCTCCTTCAATTCGCCCCATCTTTCGTTGAAACGTTGCTGCATAGCCTTCATCTCCTCAACATGTTTTAATTTTATTTGTGACAGCTTCAGGCAAGCCTTGCCGGATTGTTCACGAAAACCATGGAGCTCCTTAACTTGAATTTTGAGCCGAAAGTTTCTCTCAGCGGTGGCTTGATAAGACTTGCCCACCTTCTCAAGATCCCTCTGAACAAATGCTAGAGCTTTGAAAAGTTTGTCAAACGATTCCACCCTCTCCCGAAGACTGGCGGCCTCCCTCCTGGCTTGAGCACAGGCCCCCATGGCCAGGTTTAAGCATCAACTCAGCGCTCTCACAATTAAAGCATTATGTAGAAAAGGTATATGTGAGAAAACATGACCGAGCCAGCCAGCAAAAATTTGTTACCTCGACAAAATGACTTACCCGGGAAGCATAGTTCGTAGCGACCCTCATAAGAGCGGTGCTATCGATCTCGGAAAGGAGATAAACATCCTTCGGCACTCTGAGCTGCCCGAAAGCCACCTCAATGAGATCCTCTGTGGCGGACTCACCCACCGAGGAACTCTCTCCCATGCGCAGCATGGACCGCATCAAAGCGGCAAACATATCTTCCACCTTTGGATCGTGTGTAAGGAAATTCACAGTCGAAGGATTGATCCGAGGAGCTTCGGGCTGTGGGGCTTTCATCCTCTTAGCCTCCTCCATTAAGACCTTAACTTGCGAAGCCTCGGACACTTCGGCTTCGGTCGAAGAAATTTCGGTCCAAGCGTCCCCTTCACCCAGTGTTTCTTCTTCATCTGCAAGCATTTCCTCATCTTCAATAGGCTCCATCGAAGCCTCGGCTTCCTCCGCAGCTTCTCCCAATGCTTCGGAAGAAAGTTCCCCAGCGGAAAATCCCTCACAAACTCTGGTTGCTAATTCAATTTCTCCCTCAACCTCCGTCGGCTCTCCCTTGGGCAACTCCACCTGAGTCTCGGCGGTGGTGGCTACCTCCTTCGCCCCCTCAATTAAAACGGGGTCTCTCCCTTGCCCATGTGTGGCTCCCTAGGGCTGCCAACCTCCATCGGGCAAGGCTGATCAACCTCGAGCGAGGAGATTACCAAATAAACCGGTGGCATCCCCTCTGGGTCATGTGATACAACTATGATTTGGAGAGGAGAAACCTCAACAGCCTCCTCCAGGCTTCCCCCAACAACTTGTTCCTCCTCCACTGCCACACCTCCCTCCGGCAGGGAGGGCTCATCAATTGTGGCCGACGCACTCGTTTCCCCCTTCTTTGAAGTGGAGGAGTGTTGACCAATGCTGGTTTGTTTTGGCCCCCTTGAGTGAGGCCCGGAAGAGCGGGATTTCTTCTCGGATTTATGTCTTTCACTAGAACTAGATCCCCTCGGACGCTTACCCAACTCCTTCCTTATCTGACCCATGAACGCCGACCTTTCGACTATAAACACAACAAACAATCATTTAGATCGCAGTAAAACTATCTGAATATATCGACTGCATGAAAAAAGAAGAAAACTTACCTTGGGGGTCAAAAGTGATGGGAATTATGTATACAAGATATGAATCAAATTCATATAAACATTGCGGAAGATATCATATAAAATTTCCAGATGCCCAGGATCCTTAGGAACAAATTCATTATATCTCATATAAAATCTAATTTTATTCATACCTGAGTCCTTTATCGATGTAGATGAGGATGAAGCCGGTTAATCCCTGTCACTAGCCGTCCACGTGTCCGGCCTCTAACGGTGATCCACGTAGAGAAGAAGGGATGAAGACCTCCAAGGTATGAAGATGACACCATGGGAGAGAGAGGGGTTCTAGCGCCTCTTAAATGGTAAGATTAATCCAAGTGTCACAATCTCAACCTATGAAATTAGGAGTTGGTTATCCCATAACTACATGCCCTAATTTGTACGTGTTCATCATCAAACCATAGAGATTCATTATGCCTCATCCCATGGGCATGATTCCATCTTCACATGGCTAAGATTGGATATCCATACCTGAATAATCAGAGCCATCCATCACATGGATCAAGTCACATATCAGTATCCAATTATTTGTTCATCATATGTACAAATAATTTCTCCTTAACATTCCTTCTATTATAATGGATCATATCCATTATAATTATATCTTCTTTAAATTGGGTCTCACCCAATTATTTAACTGATCATTTTATCTGAATTAAATCTAATTTAATTTTTATTTTAATTCATCCAATATTCTTCTTAATGCGTGCCATTATGACCTTTAACATGTTGGCAATAATCATGTCCTAATCATAGACCCTAGGAATGATTGGACAACTCTTTGTCTAATTCAACAACATGATTATAGATCATGAGAGGCCTCTAGCAAAGCATCATGACCACCCAACTGCTAAAAGTTTTGTTGATGTGACCATCAACACCTGTCCATGAATGATTACCGTATGATCAAATCCTTTCATCACATATCCCAGATCAATCAGTGGTATGGAATGTGTCAACCCTGTAATTGATCTTTGTTTACTTGATCTCAAGAAAAATTGACTATATGAATTAGAACTTCGAAACCATTTCGAATTCCAACTCAACCTTGCAAGGATTTATCAATCAATTTAATCCATCAAGTGGCCGTGGGATATAACCTTTCTATTAAGGAAGACGAATCCTGTCTTGATCAAACACCATCTTCATGTGCTTCATGTCATACCCAACCAACACCATATTTGTCCATCCGTGGCTAGAGCGACGTTTGGATGCAGTCAAAGCATGACATTCCACACATGAGATGCAATGAAGATCTCAAGTCAAAGGATCACTCACACCATCGTCATTAGAGATCAACTATCGACACTATATAGAATATCCATATGGGATCTCTGTGCGGGTCATCCAATGCATCGTTACAATAACGAGCATCCACACATTTATTCAAGTATCTGCATACTTCAGCTTATGAAATCAGCTGCTCACCCCAAGGGTGAGGATATGCAATGTGTGCTAGTCTTACGGTGTTCGATGGTGTCCAGTTTCATCGACACATCGACTAGGGAAGTTTAAAGAATCAAACCATAACGTGCAATTTGAATCTCACAATTTGTAATCTCTATTACAAATTCCATATGCACGGTTCACATTCTTTTGGACTTTATCTCACAGACAAATATCAAATAAAAGACATCTGGATAGATAAAGAAACCATTTTATTTGATTTGTATTCATAGAATATATGCAGCATTTAATCCAATTGGATCTAGGGCATACACTAACAATCTCCCACTTGCACTAGAGCCATTCACCATGTATTTAATACCGAGTGACTTAACATGATTATCATGCTTCTGCTGCGGTAGGCTTTAGTGAGCGGATCAGCTACATTATCCTTAGTGGGGACTCGTTCTATTTTTACATCATTTCTACCAATAATCTCTCTAATTACATGGTATCTTCTGAGTACATGTTTGGACCTCTGATGAGACCTTGGCTCCTTAGCTTGCGCAATAGCTCCATTGTTGTCACAATACAAGTGTATTGGATCAGCAATGCTTGGAACCACACCAAGTTCAGTGATGAACTTTTTGATCCAAACCACTTCTTTGGCTGCATCTGATGCTGTGATATACTCAGCTTCGGTCGTAGAGTCAGCAATCATCTCCTGCTTGAAACTTTTCTAGCTGACTGTACGCCATTGAGTGTAAAGATATAGCCTGATTGAGATTTATAATCATCTTTATCAGACTGAAAACTAGAATCCGTATAACCCTGAACTATGAGTTCGGATCCTCCATAAACCAAGAACATATCCTTAGTCCTTCGTAAGTACTTAAGGATATTCTTGATGGCCATCCAATGTTTCTCTCCAGGGTTTGCCTAGTATCTACTAGTGATACTCAATGCATAAGAAACATTAGGTCTCGTACATAGCATCGCATACATGATGGATCTAATTGCTGAGGCATATGGAATCCTATTCATGTGCTCTCTCTCCATTTGGGTCTTAGGACTCATGTCCTTGGAGAGATGTATTCCATGTGATACCGGTAGGAATCCCTTCTTGGATTCCTCCATGCTAAACGTTTTAGCACTTTATCTATGTACGTTGATTGGGACAATCCAAGCAACCTTCTAAATCTATCTCTATAGATCTTAATACCCAGTATGTAGGCTGCTTCTCCCAAATCTTTCATGGAGAATTTGCTGGACAACCATTCCTTCACTTCTTGCAGCAAGGATACATTGTTTCCTATCAATAATATGTCATCTACATATAATATCAGGAAAATAATAACACTCCCACTAACCTTCTTGTACACACATGGATCATCCTCATTTTTGATAAAATCAAACTTTTTGATTGTTTCATCAAAACGGATGTTCCAACTTCTAGAGGCTTGCTTAAGTCCATAAATGGACCTTTGCAGCTTGCATACCTTTTTAGAATCAATGGACTCAAAACCCTCAGGTTGTGTCATATACACATCCTCCACTAAATCACCATTTAGGAAGGCGGTCTTGACATCCATTTGCCATATCTCATAATCGTAATAGGCTGCAATCGCAAGCAAAATCCTTATGGACTTAAGCATGGCTACGGAGAAAAGGTTTCATCAAAGTCAACACTTTGCCTTTGCTTGTAACCTTTTGCAACTAGCCTCGCCTTATAGGTAATCACATTACCATCCATGTATGTCTTCTTCTTGAAGACCCATTTGCACCCAATGGGTTTTATCCCTTCAGGTGGATCAACCAAAGTCCATACTTGGTTGTCGTACATGGAGTCATTTCAGACTTCATGGCTTCAAGCCATCTCTTGAGTCAATGTCACAAATTGCTTCCTCGTAGTTAGTAGGCTCATCATCTTCTATAAGAAATCCATATCTCTCAGGAATATGATGTGTTCTAGTAGACCTACGTAGCTGATGTGTACTTGGAGCTTCCTGTGGCTCCATCATTTCTGATAGAGGTTCACGTAAATGTTGCCTGAATGTGAGTTGAGTCTCTTGCTCAACTCCCACTACATTTGACATTTGCTCTATGTCATCTAATCGGTCTGTGTCAATTTGTGGTTCTTGAGTTTCACTAATCTTAATATTTCTTCTACTACCATTTCTTAGAAAAATCTCATTCTCTAGAAATATGGCATGCCTTGAGACAAACACCTTTTGCTTGAGTGGGTGGTAGAAGTAGTATCCTTTTGTTTCTTTAGGATACCCCACAAAATTACACTTGTTAGATCTAGATCCCAGCTTGTCTGACTCATTATGCTTTACATAAGCGTAGCAACCCCAAATCCTTAGATGACTAAGGGTTGGTTTCTTTCCAAACCATATCTCATAGGGAGTGGAACTGACCGACTTAGACGGAACTCGATTTAGAGTGTATTCGACTGTGTGTAGTGCATAACCCCAAAATATTTTTGAAAGATTTGCAAGGCTCATCATTGATCGCACCATATCTAATAATGTGCGATTTCTCCTTTCTGATACACCATTATGCTGTGGTGTACCAGGAGGAGTCCATTGAGAAAGAATCCCATTCTCCTTCAAATATTCTAAGAACTCATGGCTTAAGTATTCCCCACCTCGATCTGATCGAAATATCTTAATACTTTTGCCACTTTGTTTTTCTATCTCGAATATGAATTCTTTGAACTTTTCAAAGGCTTCAGATTTGTGCTTCATCAGATATACATAACCATACATGCTATGGTCATCTATAAATGTGATGAAGTAAGAAAAACCTCCTATTGCCTAAATATTGATAGGACCACATACATCCGAATGTACTAGTCCTAAACATTCAGTTGCTCGCTCACCCTTTTTAGTAAAGGATAACTTAGTTATTTTGCCACGTAAGCACGACTCACATTCGTCAAACGATTCCCAATCGAATGACCCCAAGTAGCAATCCTTATGTAACTTGGTTAAACGTGTTTCATTTACATGGCCTAAACGACAGTGCCATAGGAATGAGTTCTTAGAATTATTTGATTTTAATTTCTTAGTTTCTATATTGAGAATAGGGGTTTGTAAATTCAAAACATAAATCCCATTGAACATTTCAGCAGAACCAAAGAACATTTCATTTTTAAAAATTAAAATTCCTTTATTTTCAATTTCAAATGTATATCCATCATTTACAAGACATGAATGGAAATAATGTTCTTTGTTATGTTTGGAATATGTAACAATTATTAAGCTCCATTACAAGCCCAGTGGGTAAAGACAAAGAACAAGATCCTGTAGCTAAAGCAGCAACCTTTGCTCCATTTCCCATGCGCAGGATCACTTCATCTTTTTTCAGCTTTCTACTACTTCTTATCATCTACATATTAATACAAATATGAGATCCACAACTGGTATCCAATACCCAAGTGGAATAAGAAGTAACAGAAGAAAATATCTCAATCATAAATATACCTGAAGTAGAAGCATCTGTATGTTTCTTTTCTTTCAGGCTAGTCAGATAAGCTTTACAGTTTCGCTTCTAGTGCCCTTCCTTCCCACAGAAGTGACATTTCCCCTTGGCTACTTTGTTTTTCTTGATGCCCTTATTTGGTTTAGTCGCCTTGGCCTTTTGGACCTTATTCTTCTTTGGCCGCTTCTTACGAGCACCAAAAGACTCCACGACCATAACCTACCCCTTTTCTTTCTTAATGTTAGGCTCGGCATTCGTCAGCATATTTGCGAGCTCAGGTAGAGATGTCTCTAGCTTATTCATGTTGAAATTAAGAACAAACTGCGAATAGCTGGAGGTAATGACTGCAGAATCAAGTCAACACTTAGTTCATGATCCATCACAAAACCCAATCATGCCAACTTTTCAATCAAATTGATCATTTTCAGTATGTGGGCACCCACTGATGAATCCTCAGTCATTTTACACTAAAACAACTCTTTAAAAGTTTGAAACCTCTCATATCGAGACTGTGCACCAAACAACTCTTGTAAGTGCATCAAAATCTCCTGAGCATTCATATGCTCATGCTATTTCTGAAGATCAGGTGACATTGAGGCCAACATCAAACATGTGGCCATGTCTTCAGCATCTTTATACCGGTTGTATGCCACATGAACCTCAGTCGGAGCATCCGCTGGTGGGACCTCCGGTGCAACCTCTTCTAGGACAAAAAGAATTTTCTCAGATCGAAGAACGATCCTTACATTCCTTAGCCAATCAGGAAGTTGAGTCCAGTCAATTTGTTGGATTCTAAAATATTCTTAGGTTGATGTTTACACTCATGGTTTCTCTGATAACCTACATAAAATTAGAACGAGTCAATTACTATGAATACTAATCACCAACTTAATATGGTAATTCTAGATTTTTAATTAAGTTGGTTTCTCCCACTATTTTATCAAGGTTAATAGCCCTCTCTATTAATCTCGAGAAATTGGCATTCAATTTTCTTAGTGGGCTAGATCCTCATTTGAATTACCTTGACCTTGGCTTTGGCACAACAAATCTTGGTAAGCCAAATTTGGTAGATTATCAATCACATCTAATGTGACTCTAGATCATTTAGGGGACATTGCTTTGTCAATTACATCCATATGTGATCACCCTAAAGTTTGCCTCTAGATTAGACTGACCCTGACTTTGGCCAATTATGCCAGCTAATCTAGTTAAGTCAACCCATTGTTCCATAATCAACTCCTCATAGGTACACTCGACCTTGGCTTTGGCATGAAAAATCTCATGACCTAATGATTTTGTATCATGTGAACAATGGAAGGCTTATGACTTAATATTCATGGAGGGATTTAGTGCATAAAGGTCCCATCTACATCTACAACATTTGTACTATGCTAGGTTACATATCCTATATGTAGATTTTAGATTAATCTCAATTAACCTTAATTTCATAAGATCCAATCTATGATTGGGACTCCTAATCAAATTAGGATCCTGATCACTATCTAATTTAGGAACCCTAATCATGTGACCAAATCAATTGCTACCATCCTGATAAACCTTAATTGATTTAATCAATTAAGAGCTTTCCCTAACAATGGCCAGATCAGCTGATCAATGGGGTCCTATTTAGCATACCCTTCGATCCCATTGAATGGGTTTTCCCAAGCAGCGAACGGAGCAATTAAAAACCATGATCAAACCTTTCTAGACACCAATGTAGTTAAGCCCAATTGATTAGATCAATTATGGGATCATAGGATCAAACAATGACATGGTTAAGTCTAAGTTTCCTAAATCTTTATCATCTATTAAATTTTATGATAACCATAGATAGTGATCTAGCTAGGGTGTTATGATAAGAGTTCTTAATTCAAATTTTAAATTTTTTATCATTTAATTACATGTCATGACATATCGGTTTCATATCCATGTAAATCCTAATGTCTCTAACAAACCCTAAAGTTTTCAATGTTCATTATCATAAGAATATCAAATCTTAATCATATCAATCATCATACTAAAATTAAATCCTAAACATGATTTTTAGGATTTCAGCATATAGTATCTATCATGCATAAATAATAATTACTATTTTAACATGACATATATGATTAATTATTGTTTATTATCATATAATAAACCTTTTCCTCTATATATCAAAGTACTCTATTTGAACATGATAATGAATATGCATAAATCTAAATAATATTGTTTATCATCAAATAATAAATATTTATTATATTTTAGATTTATTATCAACATATGAAAACTCTTCATGATTTTAAGCATAATAAATAATTATATTATCAATCATATTGACTCAAGTATCCTATCAGATTAATGAATCTGTAGCCTAAGAGGGCTCTGATACCACTGATGGAAAGTATGTATACAAGATATGAATCAAATTCATATAAACATTGCGAAAGATATAATATAAAATTCTCAGATGCCCAGGATCCTTAGGAACAAATTCATTATATCTCATATAAAATCTAATTTTATTTATATCTGAGTCCTTTATCGATGTAGATGAGGATGAAGCCAGTTAATCCCTGCCACTAGCCGTCCATGTGTCTGGCCTCTAACCGTCCATGTGTCCGGCCTCTAACGGTGATCCACGCAGAGAAGAAGGGATGAAGACCTCCAAGGTATGAAGATGATACCACGGGAGAGAGAGAGGGGTGCTAGCGCCTCTTGAATCCCCTTACAGAAGATATATTTGAAGAAAAGTCTAATCTTTTCTTCTCATGCTCTTCTTTCTTGGTAAGAAGGAACTATATTTATAAGTTGAAAATAAGATGTTCCAAAGAGGAAGAGACCCCTCTTCAAAGTAAGAAACTCCCATCATTATAGTAAGAAACTCCCATCGGTAAGGAACTCCTTCCATTTTCATGGTAAGAAACCCCCATCTTCATGGTAAAAAATTCCTCCCATCTTCATGTACGATTAATCCAATGGTAAGATTAATCAAGTGTCAAAATCTCAGCCTATGAAATTAGGAGTTGGTTATATCATAACTACATGCCCTAATTTGTACGTGTTTCCATCAAAATCAAAGAATTGCTTGCTCCATTGTACATAAAATAAATTACTCTAATTTTTTAAAAATTGTCTTCAAAACAAATAGGTTGTTTTCTTTTTCATTTAACCCTCTTTGTCTAGCAATCAGTTGCAGTATATTTTAGCAATAAATTCTAAATACACGAGAATATACTATGCTTTTGTATGGATCTTTTTGTGATCGAGGCTATAAATGAGTAGATTGGTCTAATTAATACGTAATCTTGACTTAGTTCCGTTTCATATCCAAATAATAATTACAAGTCTAAATCTAAGTCATGTACTAATCAAATCGGGTTAAACTATATTTATGAAAAAAAATAGACCTAACTAGTTATTTGAGTTAGTTTTGTAGTTAAACATAAGTTAGACTCAACTTAAACTATTCAGGTTCAAATTGGATTAAGTTTACATTCAAGTCAAATGTCTATTTACTATTTTATAATTAAAATTTGATAGTTAATGATAAAATATAGAGTTATTGAAAAAATTAAATAAGACAAAAAAAAGGATCAACTCAAACTTAATTATTTGTTTTAAAAATTTTCAATTCCATCCAAATGATTAATCATAACTAAGTTTCTAAGTTAAAATGATTTCCATCCAAGTTAATTTTTTTTTTAAAATTCCATCCAAACAATTAATCACAAATAAGTTTGTGGTTTTTAAAATATATATCTTGAATGTACTATAAATAAAATTCTATCAAAATAAATAATAAATACAAAAAAATTAGATATAACCCAAAAAAATTGAGAGAAGATGCCATTGCTAAAATTAAAAAAAGAAGTTAAGAGTGAAATAAAATATAAATTTTATAATTTAGGTTTATCAATTATATTGGATCGGGTTTATGTTAAATTGAGTTTATTTTTTGTTGATTTATATTAGTTTGAGTGATGCATGGATCGAATTGATGATGTTTAAATTTAGAATGCAATTTAGCTTTAATTTTTGGATCCGATCTATCCTATGGATGTTCAGATTAGATCGGGACTAATCGGAGATCGGGTCACGGATTTGACCCGATCCATTTGCAAACCAGACTTATGGATGCGACGGCAGCAAATAAAAGACGGCGACGCGAGACTACGCCCGTGCGATGCAAGGCAGGAAGCTCCCCTTCTATATTGGCACTGCTCCGCCTCCCCTTTCTCGGTCGATCGATCGATCGATCGTTTGCCCCCGTCGTTTCGCATCTCTCCGGAGCTCTCCAGGTGCGCCCTTCTCCTCGCTCTGTGTCTCTGTTGGTTTTCCTGGATTCGATGCGTTCCATACACTTCTATTTCAAGAATCTTCACGATTTTCGAATTAGTCATCGGTTTACAGCGATATCTCATTTTGTTTTCTTTAAATTTTGCATATAGTTCATGTTTTGAACTAGTTCACAGTGTTATCAGTCTCCACAAAGAATTTGGATTATCTTTTCTAAAGAAAAGAAACTAGAACGGATTATCAATTCCTAAGAAATGCTTATCAACTTCCTTTTTTTTTTTTTTTCGTTTTCATGAAGAGTTTCCTCTAGCTAGGTTTTTTTTTTTTTTTTAAAATGTTATTTTAGAGCAGTGGTGATGTCATGATCTTCTTATCATCCTTTTGGGCATATTGTCAAGCTTAAATGACCAATAGATTACATTGAATCAAAGGCAGTTGAACGAGACAAATGGTTGAATTCTGAGAAAGAAAAAACTGGGTTACAACATGACAAGACGGCCTCATCAATACTATGTTTTGTATAGGACGTGGCACTGCCTCTCTCATGATTAATCGTGAAATTATTGGCAGGAATGTTGCACGGCGGGAACTTCTCGAGCACCTATGCAGTCTCAAGTTTCCTTTCTTTTCTGATCATAGGTTTGTATCCCACCTTATACATTGGAAAACAGAAAACTAATCTCTTAGACGGTACATTGATGGCGACCTACTGCTCTGGTCGTGTTAAATATTTTGAAATTGGAAAAATTGAACTGCACTCACTGACATGGACATTGCACGACCATAAGACCCTGTTTTTCTTTTCCTTTTGTTTTCACTGATGATTGATAGA
This sequence comes from Calamus simplicifolius, assembly GCA_900491605.1. Lineage (NCBI taxonomy): Eukaryota > Viridiplantae > Streptophyta > Magnoliopsida > Arecales > Arecaceae > Calamus > Calamus simplicifolius. The sequence continues at coordinate 289,485 of UESW01004368.1, read as the reverse complement.
TTAGTGGATGATAAAATGGATTTGAAGGAAATACCATTATATTTTGCTGACATAGCTTAAATATTGACCAATACCCTGGATAGCTTGACCATATCTCTGCTAATAAAGCGAAACTGGTATTCAGTGCATACCATCATGTCTGGTGGCTTATGTTATGATATAGAGATGTAACAGTGGATTTAGACAGTCTGGCTCCAACCTATCAGGACGGTGCTAGTAGGTGCCTATTTTTGTGTGCAGAACCAAAATCAATATCTAAAGGGGTCCAAATGTGGACTTGGATATGTCCTCGAAAATCCATGTTTGGGTCTGAGCCCAGGTTAGTTTTGATACTGATGGAGGTTCACACGATGATTGCATGTTTTTTTGATCTGGAATTACCAGTGATCCTTTTTCTTTTGTTTCTTGGCTTTATTTTGTATCTCTGATCTGCTGTTGCTTTTTTGACAGCCATAAATTTACATCTACCTCTCGCTGTCTCAGTGGTGATACCCAGTTCTAATTGTTACACCCTTGACAACAGCAGCCGGCTTGTTGATTTTGTATCCTGCATTCTTGTCTATGTTGGAAATTAATGCACATGTGTCCATAATTATAGTGTAATATCATATGAAAACTTTTTATAGATTGATTATCCTTAGCTGCTATTCAGACAGACTGGATAGGTCATCCCTTTGAGTATGAAGGGAAGGTACTAATCGGAAACTTATCTTTGGATTTATTCTTTTGCATGTTTTGCTGTTTTAGTCTAAGCTGAGGTGTAATTGATGATCATCTGTAGCATCATAATTTTGTAGATTGGAAGACTTCAAAATTTTGAAAATCCCTTGTTTAGCTTCTAACTTTCCTTCTGTTGATTTCTTTCTACGTCATTTGTTGATGCTTTGTTAAACTGTATGGTGGAGCTGATGTGTAATTTTTTTTATGTGACAACATATATGAAATGTAATTGTCATTTGAAGAACTCGGGAGAAGGCATACCACCTATAAATACGAATGCATTGAACATTTGTGATTTGAGAGATCGATGTGATTGTTTTATAAAAGGTGACAGATTTTTGACAAGAAGAGCATGAAAACTTGTTGTTAAGACATTTGTCATGGTAGGCAGCACCTTTTTTTTTTTTTTATTTGGTGGATTTTTCCTTCTTTTTTTGTTTGTATTTTATTGTTTGTGCATGCGTGTGCATATGAATTTGTGTAATCGAACAATTCCTTTTAGTGCATTTGCTTTGACAATTGAAATCCAGGAGTAGTTTGTTAAAATTTAAACATCTTGCATTGGAGGGTGAGCTTAGGTGCAATGATAAGGTTGCTACATTGTGACCTGGGTATGAAAGATTTAAAATATAGAAATAACCTCTTGACATGTGGGTGTAAGGCTGCATATGACTAATTCTCCATAGACTCCATAGTGGCATGAGCCTTGCACGCTAGGCCACCTTTTTTTCAAATATTTGCATTCTGTCATATTAGCTAAACTCTAAGAAAATTGCATATATTCTGAGTTTTAGCATGCTTAGACACAGGAGCAGCTCCACATAAATTTGAGGGTGTACGGTTGCTCCTCTCAAATTTTGAAAATTTCTTTAGAGTTTTTATTCATTTTTAAATTTCTTATGCAAATTGCCCCCCTCAAACAAAAAAAATTTGGTGGCAATTATAAAATTAAATGGCTGCTCTCCTTGACGAAAGGTCCGGGTTCCGCCATTGCTTAGACATAGAATGATATGTAACCATCAAAAGTAACACTTGAGATTTGTTATGATGGAGAAAGTTAGTAAATGTTTTGATGGCTTCTTAGCTCTCACTAAAGTTAAGTTTTTACAACCTTCATTATTCATAGTGAGAAGTTGCGGGAGGGGTGCCAATTAATATAACTTATATGTTTTACTTTTTCATGCATCTATTTAGAACCATATATTAATAAAATATGCTAATTTTAAGAACAACAACAACAACAATGGTGCAGGAGCAAGAGTGAGAAAAATATTGCAGGGTTCCATTTGAATCTCTGAACCCTAGAAGTCCCGTAATTTTTCTTTCCTAGTTAGTCGAGTCTAGTCTAGTCTAGTCTGTTACTGAGTCAGTCAAGTTTGGTTTAGTCCAATGTCCAGGTCATGCATTTTTATTTTATTTGAGTCCTGTAATAATTCAAGGGAAGTGTATTACTCTTGTTGAAACCTTGCTGAAGATATTCAAAAGAAGCCCCAGATTAGGTAGTATTGGACAACCATCCAAGCTTTTCCAACCTTATTCATACCCTACCCTTGAAGCTCTGCATGGATTGGATCTGCCTACACCAGGATTGATGACGTGGAATCAATCTTCTCCCTCCATATCGTCACCTACAATTTTGGCAACTTTAGGCGCCCTATAAGAAAGAAATTCGGTGGTCCCCTGCTATGCTTTAATGGGAATGAAGATCAGCATCTCTATCATTCTGGAAAGGATCTTGCACCCCATATGGATCTTATTGACAAAAGAAAAGAAAGAAGGATGGCACCCCAAAGCTTCTTTCTTTGCTTGTGGTCTCTTGCCTCCAATTGGAACCATATATTGCTACTGCCATTTTGGTCGAATCAAATGAAGGGAAGAAGATTCTTTGCTCTACAATTCTATCATATTTTGTAATCTCTATCATTTATTACTCTAATTGTTGAACTTACCTTGTAATGACATGAGAGGTCTATAAAACCCTTTGCTTGAAACGATGAAAAAATAGACTATGATATATGAAAATTTTTCTTGAGAACTTTTTTTCAAGTTCTATTTCCGTTGCCTTGAGCAATTGATCCTCCGTGAGGGAGTTAGGCGTGAGGCCAAAGATTTCTGTCGCCTTGAGCAATTGATCCTCCATGAGGGAGCTAGGCGTTAGGCCGAAGTGTTCTTACTACCAAATCCTAGTCTAGTCCATCTTCTCTACCAAGCTCCATCAAATAACCCTAATCCTCATACCACCATCTTCAAAACCGACGCCAACCCCCTCTCCCTAAATTCTAGGCATCCATACTTGAAACCCTAGCCGCCACCCCTCTCTTGATCCATCTTCAAAGCCGCTGCCCTCTCTTGATTCACCTCCAAAGCCGCCGTCCCTCTCTTGATTCTTCTCCAAAGTCGAGGAACCGTCTTTGCCTTTGAATCAAGATCAAGGAACCTCACGTGGAAGATAGTTTTTCATTCAGAAATCCTACCCGCTAGTGAGATATCTACTACTACTAAGAGCGCATCATCGTCGGGTAAATCTACCTTTCCCTTACTCTGTGATTTCGATTTGTGAAAGTTCATGAGCATGTCTTCTCTAGAGTTTCTCAATTCCAGACTTTTCTGATACGCTTCTTCATATTTCTAAAAGTTTGTTCCTGAGCCGTTACTTTTTACATCACATAATCTACTCTTTCACTCTTTCTCTTATTTTCGGATGAATTAGCCATCTTCTAAAATAATTAATATATATATAATTAATTTTCATCATGAATTAGCCATCTTCTAAAATAATTAAAAAATATATATATATATATATTTTCATCAGTTTATTGATTGCATAATCACCCCTGCCCTTGTACTACATCAATCTTGGTATCAGAGCCCTGGTTAGACATGTTTTGCATCGCATAGTAAATTTCTGTTCTGCTGTAATTTCTGCGCACGACCTGCAACTTTCTCTATTGTGAAACCTATCAGAACGTGATTATTTTAACTTAAAATTATTTTTTTGATAATTTACCATGCCTCTGCTAGGTGCATATAAAATTTCATAATTAAATTCCTTACTATCATTTTCTGAGATTTTTTGCAACCTACTGGTGCTGAGATCAAACCCTGCTGAAATGGGAATGAAGATCAGCATCTCTATCATTCTGGAAAGGATCTTGCACCCCATATGGATCTTATTGACAAAAGAAAAGAAAGAAGGATGGCACCCCAAAGCTTCTTTCTTTGCTTGTGGTCCCTTGCCTCCAATTGGAACCATATATTGCTACTGCCATTTTGATCGAATCAAATGAAGGAAGAAGATTCTTTGCTCTACAATTCTATCATATTTTGTAATCCCTATCATTTATTACTCTAATTATTGAACTTACCTTGTAATGACATGAGAGGTCTATAAAACCCTTCTCTTGAAACGCTGAAAAAACAGAATATGATATATGAAAATTTTTCTTGAGAACTTTCTTTCGAGTTCTATTTCCGTTGCCTTGAGTAATTGATCCTCCGTGAGGGAGTTAGGCGTGAGGCCGAAGATTTCGTTGCCTTGAGCAATTGATCCTCCATGAGGGAGCTAGGCGTGAGGCCGAAGTGTTCTTACTACCCATCCTAGTCTAGTCCATCTCTCTACCAAGCTCCACCAAATAAACCCTAATCCTCATACCACCATCTTCAAAACTGACCGCCAACCCCCTCCCCCTAAATTCTAGGCATTCATACTTGAAACCCTAGCCGCCGCCCCTCTCTTGATCCATCTCCAAAGCTGCTGCCCTCTCTTGATTCACACCTCCAAAGCTGCCGCCCCTTTCTTGATTCTTCTTCAAAGTCGAGGAAGCCGTCTTTGCTCCTGAATCGAGTTCAAGGAACCTCACGTAGAAGATAATTTTCTCATCCAGAAATCCTACTCGCTAGTGAGAGATCTTCTACTACTACTGCTAAGAGCACATCATCGTCGAGTAAATCTACCTTTCCTTTACTCTGTGATTCTGATTCTGTGAAAGTTCATGAGCATGTCTTCTCTGGAGTTTCTCAATTCTAGACTTTTCTGGTACGCTTCTTTATGTTTCTAAAAGTTCTGTTCCTGAACTATTACTTTCTATATCACATAATCTATTCTCTTACTCTCTCTTATTTTCGGATGAATTAGCCATCTTCTAAAATAATATATATCAATTTTTATCACTTCATTGATTGCATAATCACCCCTACCCTTGTGCTGCATCAAACAATTACTTTAGGAGCTGAAAGTACATAGAAAGAACAAACTAAAATTTCTTCTAAACATAGGCACAGTGAACTTGGCAGGGTCATTTTCTCTTAGAGTTTTTATTACTTTTTTTCCTCACTTAGTCATTTTTTCTCTTCATAAGACTGCATACTTGTTAGTTAATATAATTGGAGCTTCATTTTTTTGAGTAATTATCAAAGTTCTAGTGTTTGATTATTGATGTAACGGAAGAAGCACATTTGGCAAAAATCTTAAGAACCAGACCTAAACAATCTTGTTTTCGTGTCCACAGTTTTGTACTAGAAAAAAAAAATATAATCATCCAGTGCATTTTAAGACAAATACTTTTTAGGTTGTGCATTACTTCAGATGTTTTGAATCACACTTAATTTAGTTGTGGTGTCAGATATATTTAGGTCAGTTTAGTTTTGCTAAATGCATGGCACAGTTGGCTCAAAAATAATGTCTGAGATGGTAACATAAACTCAAACCATGGGTCTAGATTATTTCAGATCAGGTATGCTACCTAACCCACTTGCAGCCCTGATAGTGAGGGTCATACATGACTACATGACAAGTCAAGTTATATACAATTTGACATGTTCTAGTTCCTTATTATCTTTTCTTTTTTCTTTTTTTCGAAGATAAGTCAGGAGATCAGCATGCAGTGAGCAAGAACAATTTCATTCTGGACAAGCCTGTCATATATGGGACATTTTATATTCTTTGCTCTAGTTGATGCTATACCTTAGTATCAACTCTTTGGCCAGTGTAATTCCTTTATCACATCAATGAAGTATCTTACACATTATATCTCTGTCTTATAAGTCTCATAAGTCAGTGCGTCTTCTTATGAGAGACTAGATACATTCTTATGTAATTTCATTTTAGAAATATCTTGAATTGCTGTATTTAGGGAAATGGTACATGATCATCATGTGCATGTGATTAAGCTGTCTTGCAGTGGACTTGCGGATAATGTTATGAAATTGTGTCATGCCTTGTTTTGTAATGGCTAAAGATTCACCTTCTATGATTGAGAAAAAAAATCCTTCATATGTAATGAGACAGATTGAACACTAAGAATCATCTTTTATGTCTTTTCTGTGGAAATTTTGGCTGTTCCTAATTTGTTTAAAGTGGTATGTGAACATGTTAGGAGGAAGACCACTTCCATCATCATGAATAGGGAATCAAGGATCCAGGAATTTAACTCTTTTTTTTTCTCTTCTTTCATATTTGTTCCCATGTGATGGTTAAACTGATCATGCTTGCTTCAGAGAGAATAGTCCTTGTTCAAACTTACTGTGCTATATTTCAAACCGAATGCATATTAGTTTGTTGAGAGATAGATTTGCATCTATGTATTACTATAATCTTAGAGATTGTGTCGGTTGTTAAACAGGATGCTGATTTGGTTGTCCGGTTCTGTAAGGATGTGGAGAGCCGATCTCAAGCGGTATGGGATTTGGCTTTTTCTCTGTTGTGTCAGATGCTTCTGTCCTTACTGCTGAAGTGATGTGTCTTTTACTGTTATTTTTGTCTAGTTTTCCATGTGCTTATCCAGCCAAACAATTCTTAATATTCTGAAAAGGGTTCTAACTAGCATGAAATATCGACTTGCTTGACGTTATGCTGTCTTGCTAGTGTTGGGATCTCTTAAGCACATGGAGATGCTCTGTTTGCTTGCAACTTAAGTAATGCTGATAGAAAATATGCAGAAGCCTTCTTTTCCTCATCTGTTGAAATCTTCTGTCTTCGCTATAATCTATCAAGGATGACTGTACGCATGCAGTTTCGTTTATTTGTTTTCTCTTCATGCTCCCTAATTATTTTAACTTGTACAGTTTTCAATTGTTTGTAGTTAATTTCGTAGACCATGTTATAATGACCACAAGATACGTATGGCTTTGCTCGATGGTTTTAAAAGTCCTTTGCCTCTTTGCATCGAAGAACATCATGTAAGTGGTTTTAGCAACCCATTATGTAATAGATAACCCTGAAATATTGCTGACTTATTTAGTTATATGGAGTATAGGTCCACAAAGAAAGCCTTATCCACAAAGAAAGCCTTACAATATAACTGGCTAACCACTCTTTTTAACATCTGCCTGATTCTTGGCATTTACTTTTGATTCTTTATTATTTGTCATGGGTGAAACTATTCAGTAAGAGTAAGGTATGCCGAATCGTAACGGTGCAGAATCAATACGGTCTGCAATTTTAAATTAGTACAAGCCCATACTGTCCCAAACTGACTTGTGCTGTCCTCAAACTGTACGAAACTATTCTGTACCATGCCAAACCACTTGATTTAGCTCAGTACAGGGCGGTTTATGGGTTGGGGCCTTCCAATTCACCTAGGTATGCTGTTGGTTTGGTCTGGTATGTTCCGTACCGAATTGCATTGGTTTGATGCTGAAACAATATTAATTATCAGTACAATGAACCTTGAGTGGCACAAATATGGTGCTGTATAGTTTCTTGCAATGTTAAAGCGTATATAAGCATAGGTCCTAACCTTCACAACTTGTGATATTTTTTGTTCATTAACAACCTGAAACACAGCATTACTATCAAAAATTGCCTTTGATATACTCACCACTGTCCAATTATTCTACCTTTTCTAGCCCATTATGATGCCTCCTTTGATTTCATCTGCTGCTAGGTTTGACAGTTTTACTATTTAAGTTTTTAATATTTGTTGCTTGACATTCTGAATTATATAACCTGTATGTTACTTCTTTCATAATCTTGCAGGGGTATGTTGATTTTGGCCGTTATGCAACATCACACTACTTTGTAGCTGGTTTAGGGCCTGTGGACTTTGTCCAGGTAAATTTTTATTAGTTGTCCAAATCAATTCCCCCAAACTTGCTAGTTTTATTTAAGATTGAGCTGCATGTGTCAAGCATTATAGTGGCATTCACCAATGATGGTATATTGCTAAATGTCCAATGAGGTGTGCCTGTCACATTATAGCAGCATTCACCAATGATAGAACATTGTTAAATATCTCCTGATTACCATGTGATTGATATGGTAGAAGTGCTCTTATAGCATGGAGCTTAGTCAGTGACATTGAAATGGTCTAGTGTGGTCCTTTTTTTCCTGTTTTTAGAGATTTATGTTGGTTCGTCTTTTATAAGTCAATAACACTGCTAAAATTCCAAGTTATTTGATTGTTGTGTCAGTCAAGGCTGACTTAAGGTGATCACCTCTCGGTACCAAACTAGCTACAGGTGATTACATGGAAATAGAAGTCACTAAGGGAGCCTTGTATCTAGGATGCAAGTTGGTTGAGTAGCCTTGGTCCTGTCTTGCTGCTAACCTGATTTGGACCTGTGCTATACTTGAAGTCAAGACTCATGAGTCAAGTAAGTGTCCTAAGTTGAGGCTCAAACTCAAGAAAAGTTTGGCATAAATATTGGAATTGGCCTAATTGTACCTAAGAAAACTGGATTAGTCCTGATGAAGACTAGTTCAAAGGCATGCTTTGCCCTTTAATCTTAGAAACAACCCAACTTGACCCGCCAAGAGAATTAGTCAAATATGGGTCTAAAATTTAATATCTGAAGCAAATCTTGGTTGAGTACAGGTCCAGCTGGACCGGACCTGAACCTGAACCTGATCCAAGCCATGCACAACCCAATCACCATCAGACCAAGAAGCAAGAGGAAAGGCAGCACTAGGACATTTTAACAATGTGACAAAGGCCACTTCCAAAGAGATGATGTAAGATGGTGTAGAACCATAAGACAAATGAGATTGGAAGCTTAAGAAGCGATGGAACGATAAGCCGCCTAAGACTCACATAACTTAAGAGAGGTGGCTAGTGACTAAGAGAGAGAGTGGAATAAATTGAATCCAGGAACTAGCGGCTAAGAGATAAGTAAATATGTAAAACAGGGCATGTTGAAGGCCAGGAAAAGAAAAAAGGCAAAAGCCAATCAAAGAATACTAGAAGTTACAAAACAACTTAGAGATGCTAATAACAAGTAAAAAACATCATCCAACAACATTTTGTGGTTATTTGAAGCCACAATGAAGCAGCCAGACATGCTCCATTTGGTTTGAGCAGTTGTGCTTGGAGCAGGTTTTAGAAGGACTCAGCAAACAATGGGTGGAGAGTCTTGAGCTCTTGAAAATGCAATGTGGAATTAATTCACTCTACGCAGTATGGATTGAGCACTCAATGCCTAGAAAAACTATTGTTAGTGCAAATAGTGAAGATAGAGCATAAACAAACAGGATCAAACCCTTTTCCTATCTTATTTCATATCTGCCACCTGAGGTTCTTTAAGGATTTTGAAGTAGTCCATATTTCTTTCATGAATACTCCATTTCTTTTCAGTGGTCAATGTGAAAATTTGCAATATTTTGAGTTTTTGACAGTAATCTAATGAGTGATGCTGGATGGGCATTTCACTCTGGTGCTAGGCGGTCATTCAGTTCAGTTTTGGAGATTGACCATTTAGATCTTCAACATCAAGGGTTTTGTCACCATGAAATTAGAGAAGCAATCATTTCAATGGACCTGCACAATCTCATTCACATATTAAACTGGTGCTCTAGAGCATTTTAGGACATGCATCATCCAAGTGAGACACCACAATAAGAGATGCATTATTTTTCCATTGACATTTTCTATGAATATATAATCCATGTACATAGACATATAAAAATGAATTGATATTGTTGAAAAGTGTATACCTAGACATATGACTGTAGCAAAGAAAAGGTTGTTGAGATGTGGTACCGTTCCATGGTACCATCCCATGTGTGGAGGGAAGACCAGCCCATGGCATGTGTCAAGACATGTCTTATTTCACAAAAACCATCATTGCTCCATCCTACGGGATTTGTATCATTAGACTATAGTTTGCTATGATAAACTGTAACAATAAAAATTTTGAAGCTCTTGCATCCTTTTGTCTTGTCATGTAATCTCTCTCTCTCTCTCTCTCTCTCTTCTAGGTAGAATTGTTATAATCATCTCTCTTAGTGGGAATATTTATATTTTATTTCAATAATGATGTGTAGTTTGTATTGCTTGCTCACACTAATATATATCTGAAAATATCAGGGATTCTACAACGGGGACCTAATAAATTGTGAAAATACATTTGACAAAATGGGCCGCACAGCTCAGGTTAGCCTCTGGTCAGTTTTTAGACTAGCTGCTTAGTTGGTATTTATGGTTACTTAGCTAATCCTGTTAAGGTTTTTCAATCAACACATTCTCTCTCACAATTTCAGGTAAATATTATATGTGGAAATTGCTCTAATGGAGCATGTAAAGGTTCGTGAACTTCACTTGACTGTGTAAATCTCTTCCAGTAAGATATGATCTTGGGAGCTTTTACGGACACTCCCTTAACTATTTTTTGGTCATGATTTATGCTGTTGATGTTGGCCCATTACTATATTGGTTTTGTTATTATACTAATATTCCGAGATTTTGATTGTCTCATATTCCAACACCATGATTGCATATGGTTTATAAAATATGATATTATTAGGCATCTACTGTCTTTCTTCATCACTTCCAATGAATTTTTATTGTATCTATAACTTATTTGATTATTTTTACTAGCAAACTCCATGTGAATATATGGATCAAACTGGCTATTTTTTTAAACATTTAGCCATTTATATCAGTTATGTGCCATGTGTTTACATCTATCTCCACGCCTTCTGCATTGTGTGCTTCTGCTGTTAGTTTTCCCTGTTCACTTGCAGTATTCTGGGTTAAACTGATTTGGCTTTAGCTACATGCCTACTCTTTTGTACTGTGCTTAATCAACTGATGTTTGTGATCTATTCTTGTTCCTTTTTTTGCTGATTGGGTTAGTACTCTTTTATAAAAAGCTGAAGATAAATTACACTGTGGGACCTTAATCTTTAGCCTACATCAGCTCAAGGGGAAAAACCACCACCCAAACTTGAATATAGTCATCTGACTCCTATGTTAAGTCAAAACATTCATCTATCTTGTTAGCTTTGAAAATATATGTAATGGTGAGTCTGGCAATCAATTGATGCTGCTAAAGTTGTTTATTCACATGTTTATATTAATGCAGTGCAAAGTTGCAAATTTCACTTTGTGAACACTTTTGTTCATTTTCGATGTTGTCCTAGTTGGCTTTGACATGATGTTTTATGATTTGACTCCTTATCTAGACCTGCACATTTTTGCATCTTGTTCTTTTGAATGTTTAGGAATCATGGTTCATGGAACTGCCCATGCTGCCCTATTGGATGTACCATATTATTCCCTAGTAGGGCACCGAGGTTTGTATGATGCAAGGGTTGAATTGGCTTGTACTAGTTGGGATCGACCAATTCCACTCTGTTTTGTGTTGTATCGTTCCATGTTGCTTGGTTTGGGGAAATATGCCTAGGCATGAGAAAAAGGTCTCTTGACCTTGTGTCAATATAGGGTTATACAAGAGCATACCGGTAAGGCATCTGTATTGTTTCTGGTGCATCTGTATGGTTTCTGGTAATGGTAAAAGAAACTTTGCTGGGAATTATATCCTATTTCTTTTCTTCCTTTGTGTATAGTCTTCTTTATTTTATTTATCGTAAAGCTGTGATTAATTCATGGTAGCTGGGAGACTGGATATTAAGTTCTGTGGATATTTTATTTGCTAAATGGGGTCAGTATAGATGAGGTTTTAGTTGGTGGGACAATTATGATATATAATGATTATTGTCCTCTGGTGGTTGATGAAGGTGTTGTAGGTTGGGCTCTCTTGCTCTTCCTCTCCATTTGCCGCTTATGTATCAAATGCTAATGGGCAGTTAGCACTTGCTTTTGGTATGCTTTCTTTTGGTTTTGGAACTTGTGATTTGGAAAATCCAGTACTTTTGTTTTATCAAGTAAAAAGGACCTGTACTTATGAAGCTTTCTGGATTATCATCAATAGTATTCTCTTAAATGAGTTATGATATGAATAAAGGGACAAGGTTGTAACTATTTCTTGTTTACTTATTTTATTGGAGAATTTCCAACATGATTACAATGTGTATGACATGTATGTCCATGAAATATGTGCCTTTAAGAATATGAAGGCCCTAATCTCTATCTATGAAATGTATATTCCACTCTCTAATTAACTTTTCAAATGATATGTTGCAGGTGAACTTGGCTGCATATGCAGTGCAAATTATGATAAGACAATGTGCAGGTAGTTTAAACATGACAAACATATTTTATTTCTTTTATGTTGCACTAATTTCTCCATTTTCTCATGCAAAATTTAATTTGCCATTGGTATTATAGCAGTCTTTCTAATCCAACATCAGTAGCATGTCAGGCAACGACATGCATGGTTATCATTTTTTGCATTGGATGAGTTGTTAAAGAAGCAAAATCCTCTTATGAGATTCTGTCTTGTGGGTAAGCATGCAGAGCAATCTAGGCTTTTGACAACCACCCCACAAGATCTATATAAACGAGGATTAATGATGTAATTGGTACTACCTCCAATCTCTAGCCTTGCTAGTTGGAGAATTTAAGGAATTACCAAACTTTTGTGCAAACATTGATTGGTTTGTTTGGTATCATAACTGAAGAAGAAAATGGTATTCCGGAAATTCAAACTGTCACAAAATATGATATGCACAAGTAAAATCACCTATATATTTTATTAGTCTATGTTTTGCTATATCTGTTGATGAAACATGGTCATGGAAGGAATCATTTAGATGCATATTTTTTTGCTATCAGATTCCCTAGGCTCCTGCTCTTGAAACTGTACATCAGTTGACAAAATATGCTAGGGAAAAGGTATAAAGATGCAATACCACTTAAAATTATCATGAAATGATCGAGAAAGTGAATATATGATTCATTGTAAAATTTGCATTCAGTCATTCACAAAGTATTTTTATTGAGCATGCTTTTTGTTAAAGCTAAGTTGATTCATGTTGATACTTAACCGAGGCTAGTCTCACCTTGAGAAGGCCACCACTTATATAGCATGAAAGAAAATGTGCAGATGAATTATTCCACCACTAGATGACCCTCTTCTTGGTACGCATTCATTTCACCCATTCAAGAGTCCTGTGTTCTAATTCGTTCTTAATTGAATGATCAAAACTAAGACTGCTCTCTATACTCTTGTTGATATGTCAAACACGACTTAGAGGCCACATTCATGTCTTTGTCCAATGAATAATTATCTTGTCTAATTGAACATGGTTCCCTCCACTTTCATGCTATTTTCAAGTTGCTGCTCTCGCCTATCAAACTTTTCAGCCCTTTTTTGGCCCCGCCGCGGGGGGGGGGGGGTCACTTGGAGGGCATGCTTGTTGAAAGGTAAATGAAGGTAGGCAACTGCACTTCTACCTGACATAAGCTGGTTGATGCCAAGTGACTTGCTGCATAAAATGCTTTCCGCAGATTATTATTATTATTATTGCAGACATTGCTATATCTTTATTTATATTTTTTTTTTAAATTTTGTTATGCTCTGAAGTTAACATTAGATGATCCTATATTTCCATTGAACTAGGGTTCTTGTGGAACTTGCGGTTCCATGTGTCAAACGTGGTTCCCGAGTATTTAAGGGTTTTACCATTGGCTTTCATCCTCGATCATGGGAAGTTGTAAGAATGACATTCTGCTTTTTCTCTTTGAGGATTTGAATTTCAGCTGATTGGGCTTTCGTTTTCAAAGAATTTGTTGGTTTAAATTTTGGTTTTAGGTTTATGATGGAATGACTCAACTAGGTTTTGAGAAACCTCATCACGAGTTCAGGTGTGTTTTTTCGCTTAGCATTGCCTGTTTTAATTTTGTAAAAGCTCTCGAGCATATATAGTGATAACTGTTTATAATTTTTTTACAGTTTTGCTTATATTACTTCTGCTTTAATTTTCCTCCTGATATAATATAAAACCATATAATGTGTATTTTACTGGCATTTTGTTGTTTTAATAGATAAATGGCCTCCATACAATAATGTCATATGTTCTGGAGCACAAGCTCGTACATTCTTAAAGAAAAGAAATAAAGGTGCAATGGAAAGTTGAGTACCCAAGTTGTTCTAAATTTAAGTTTTCATATTATAAGAGATGTAAAGTGGTGCCAAGTGTCCATTAATTTCAACAACCATGATAGGTTTTTTTCTTGAAGATACAAGCACATGCATGTGACACGAGGTAGGAAATTACACTTAGTGGAATGGCATATCATCAAAGCAGCATTTGGATTGTTACCTACATTTCTCTATCAAACTGGGAGTTTCAATTGTTTTTCAAATTTCTTCACACACAGCCATGGTTAAGTATAGTGGATTTCTGCCAGTTCTTGAGTTCTGCATTGTTTCTCAATATTGTGGAATTCAAACAAGAGTAGGCCTAGTCTTTGACTTCAAAATGTGAATCTTTGACTGCAAAATGTGAATGACTCATGGGAGGATTTGAAGAGACAAGAAAATTTGATCATTAAGAATAAAGAGCTGCTGTTTGAAGGATGTATAAGCAGTTCAAGTTCACTTAGTTGCATATCTGTGATCATCTCAATCATGCACCAAATACAAGTTAAGCATGTTAAATGCTTCATGAGGTGTTAAAATCAATTATCTGAATTGGCTATTCTAGAGAAGAGTTAATGGAACCTGAAGTTGAGCAATCATATACTGCTTTAACTTGGGAATTAGGCTATCGAACATCTTGAAGTACACAGAGCAACCTAATAATGATACAATCACTTAATTTTCCTGGAGCATGGGTCCATAAAATGGGACATGATTGGTCCTAGCAACCTTACAAACTTAGAATTTAGTATGTTACATAAACTACCTTAAGTCAATTATGCATTCAAGCTGTTAAATTTAAATCTCCAATAGGATCAATAATTGCTTTACTTTCTATTGATAAATAAAATCTTACGGAGAACGTCTGGTCGGAGTGATTTTACAGAAGAGGAAAAATACTCTTTATCCACAGCACAAGTCCCTTCAGAAATCTTCAGAAACCTTATCAAGAAGAGAAGATCGGATAACTTCCTTTTGTTCCCTTCGTCCTCTATTTTTTTTTTCTTTCTTTCTTTTCTTGGAAAAGGAAAGAGAAGGCATTCCTTTAAAACGAAAACACGTAGAAAGAAAAAACCACCTTCTCTGCAGTTACGTAAACTGCAACTCGAAACCACCTTTTCCACGTAATTATCATTGTAGGCATAATAATTTTTATTAACACAAACCAACAGGCCTAATAATTTATGACTCTCTTTAGACTACTGACAATTCTCCAATGCACCTGTTTTTTGAGCAATTGAATTTCTTATAAATTAAATTCTGTGACCCTCTCAAATTTTGATCATTTGATGATTATTATCATGATCTGCATTCAAAGTATTTAAGCAAGCCATAATATCTATTATTAAATGCAAACTTTTTGCCCTAGATGGCTGACCCCACATGTCTGCACTCTCAGCATATCTATACATGCCTTTTATCTTCAATAAATAAACACCTCTTTTTTAGTTTTCGCACTCTCTTGAAAGAAAAGAAACAAGAGAACGGCACCAGCCAAAAGTGATAAGATATTTATCAACTCGTGTTAATAATGGAAAACATCTTTGATTAGATTGGGATCCCAAACATTTGTACTTCCTCTAACGTGCATTAGACATGCTCAACACTAAACTACTTACTAGGCCATGCTTCTTTTTACCTTGGCACATGAACCAGTTTCATTGAAATAACTCCATTTTATTTTTAAAGCACAATAAGTCTTTTGTGGTATTTGACTTCAATGAAGTATATCCTTGAACATTTGCTGGATCATTATGTACTAATGTATGATGACAAGAACCAACAAATTACCTGAGTCATGTAATAATAGTAGTTGTAGCTTCAGCAAGACTCAAAGGAATGACAGAACTAGATCTATGTAAAATTTATATTTCATAAATATCACCGCTTATATAATGACTCCATGGACGAAAATATTAACCAGTGTCCATTTTATGGGGTGACAACTATTCATTAAAAAAAAAAGCAATTCTTATAGGTAAATGCTCAATACCCAAGTGGGTTTACAAACTTGATCATGATAAAGCGCTTTTTGTCAGAAGGATTCGGGAAAATAAAAAAAATATATTGTATAAAAAGTTGCAAATAGATTCCTTTTCCCTTCCAAAGCTTATTGTGGTTCTGGCATGTGGTGTTTGGAGATAGCACTTCAATGTGCCCAAATAGAAAATGGAAAAAGCTTTACGCTCAAGAAATCAACTGTTTCTTTAAGCACCTCAGTTAATTTTAGTTACACTGCACATACTTTGTGAAAAGGTGATGTATCTTTGGATGAAAATGAAATGTATCTTCATCACCTCAACTGGTCCAGCACTTAAACAAGCATTTCATAACAAACACTATTTTGGTAATTTTCATAGTACAAAACATGTCCAAAATGAATTGCATCTTATGAAACTTCGAACCATTATATATTCAGTTTATCGTTCGGAAGGGTCGAGTTTGTAACTAGAACTTTGGCAGTCACTTATCATGTGTGGCTTGTTGTGTTTCTTACTTGTTATCAGTTATTATAATTAATATTGGAAGTAAATTTATTAATATGCCTTGTGTGCTTAAGATTGATTCTAAAATTGTTGTAAGAGAAATATATTTTAACAGTTAAAATAATCATTTGATGATGATGTGCATATGAATGCATTCAGGTATATCTTCTGTTTTAAAATCCTGACCTAAAATATGCATGTAGTGAGAACTAAATTTTCTAATCTGCATGCACATTACTGTAAAAAAAGATCAACTGAGTCATGCCCAGTTGGGTTCTTTTTGGAGATTCAATTGGCCATTGACCATGTACTACTAAATTTATTACTCTGGTTGATGGAAAAAAAAAAAGAGAATCATCTGTGCCTTCTTAAAATTTGTACGAGAAAATTTTTGCGCTTATGCTAAGTCCTTGTACCGCCATCTTTCTCACCTTGCTTATTTTTTGATTTTGTAAATCATTCAGTTTTGGAACTGAACAGTCCCATGTATATCTTTATCTAACTGCGGCATCTGCTCTTTCGGATCTTGTCAGGAAACCAGTTTTTAAGGTACACATACTTTAATACACTCCTGTGCTTGAAAGGCCTTGTTTGTAACTATTTTTTGTTTGTACAGGTTTACCCAGATAAAGGGCTAGAGGTCAAGTTGTCAGGCTCAGCAGCAAGTGGCAGAGCCCCAACTACTTTGTCTCCTACAACTCTGAACATAGACTGGAGATGTATGGTTGGTTATAAGCTTGTGCTATCCATACCATCTCTTGAATAATGCACATTTTGAAAGAATGTTGTTTGCCCTATTTACAGGTGAAATAGCTCGTGACACTTCTTATGAAGTAAACATATCAATCCCAGTGGAGGGTTATGATCCTATTGAGTTCATCCTCACTAAGTTATGTGGTGAGTTCTGCTTCTTATCCAAAAGTACTAATGCCTTCAAAGTTTAGTTGCTGTCTCTTTTTCTTTTTATAAGTAAGGAGAAATACTTACCATATCCAAAGGACAAGGCAAGTCAAAGATTTGCAGCAGAGAGCTTTCTATGCATAAAGTTCATTAAGATGTTGATGAAATAATAAAGGAACTGTCATTTGATGACCTGTTAAAATTGTGGTAGCCACTTGTTGAGAATTAACCAGAATCAGCAAAACAAGATTGGGAATCATGATGAGCAGGCTTCTGTTTTAAAACCCATTCTGAACCTGTTTTATGTGCCAGTCTTATATCTGCCTTCTTTTGAATCAGATGCGAAACATACTGCAACTATTGGCATGCTCATAGTTGAATGAATTTCTTGATATTTAAATGATGACCAGTTATTTTGGACATGTCTCTCGCAGATTATAGGCAAGGGAGAGAAGGTGAAGCTACAAGAGGTTGGGCCATGTTTGGGGTTATTTCTTGCATGTATGATGACTTCAGCCTTAAGTCTAATGATAAAAATTTTGTTAGATATGTTAAAAATTAGCTGTTGAAATTATAACGTTTGGCTTCTTGATTGTTTTTTTATAAGTGTCTGCTTTGTCTTTGATACTAGCATAACATGTTTTGATCCAGCTTCACTGTTTTATTGACTATACTTTGCTGTGGAGGATTTATCTACAAGACACGGGTAGAACACCAGGTTGGTTTGCTTTGAGTTTTAACCAGTATTATTTGGAGAATTTGATTAGGCATTTCTTCTTTGGGAGAGAAGGAATGAAACTAAACAAAGACATTTGAACTATTTATGCAGCGCGGTCTTGATGCCTTGCCTGGAATGACCATTCTATCTGCCTGTTTGGAAGCTGTCAGTTACCTGTTTTTCTTTTCAGCTCTTGCCTTATCAAACATTTCATTCATTAGAATTTCAGTGGTCTGATGGTTTGCTGAAAAATAAAACTAGGTGTCTGGACCACGAGGCTACAGACTAGGAGAGATGTCAATGGTAGTTTTATAAACCAAGCATCTTGGGAACATGCATCTGCTTCTGCGCAGGGAACACAAAGAACAGTTGAAAGGAGATATGGGTCAATCTGATAGAGTATATGCATTAAAGCTGTTAGTATCATATCATTCAATTTCTCATATACATTTTTATAGAACACCTGCTAATGTTTTGGTTATCGCTGATTCTTATTCCTATTTTTGGTGCTGTTCATGGCTTTTACTTTAATTAGAAAGACTGTCACTTGGCTTAAGAAAGTGCCAGTTCTATGTTTTTTTTTTCCTGGAGTACACATAAAATAATTAGAAAAATAATTAATGAGAAGGGATCTAGAAGCAACAAAAGGTAAAGGAACCTTTTGGCACATAAGACATGGATTCATGCTTTAAGTATATTAGATATATAAATCCTGATTAGTGAAGAATAAGAACAATGTAGTATCATTAAAGGTGCACTTAAGGCACAAGACACAAGACACCAAGGACTAGGCACTTTTTATATCCTAAGATGCACCTAAGGTGCAAGGCGCGCTTAAGGTGGGTTAGGTGCTTGTTATACCTTAGGCAAAGTGCCTTTATCTTGGCGCACATAAGGTAGACTATGTTGACTTTATGATGTACTATCTTATACATAATTATTTTCTTATCATATAAAAAAGCTAAAAATTGAAAGATAAAGAGATCAAACTTCAAAAGTTATGTCATCATTTGAGAGAGAGGAAGAAAAATATTAAGGAACTACAAATATCAGCTGAGAAAGAGGAGACTTTCTATTGAGCTAATAAGTTAAATATATTATTATAATTTTTTTAGCTTTTTTTATTATGTATTATAAATCTTGCTTATATAAATTATTTTGTTTATTTTAAAAATATATGCCTCACTTTGCTCAAATGTATGCCTGTGCTTCATGCATGCCTAGCGCTTTTAATAACACTGGAACAACCATAAAATATTGAAAATTATCAATTGGTGATTTCATTCGTTGGAAGGGGTCCTTGAAACAAACACTAATTATCAGAGTTATTGGTGTAGATGCCTGTTTATGGTACCCTCCATTATTCATTATATGAAGACTAGGTAGAGTTATGAAGGTTCTTGCAGGCCTGGTAATTGGCAGCAACAGTGACATGGAGGCATAAAAACACGTGATGTCTATTTTGTTTAACCAGCAACATATTGAACACGCTTGACTACCATATGAAACTAAGATGATGTAGGGAAGATGAGAAACCAATATAAATCGATGATCATATTTGTTAATTAATCCTATGGCAATTTATCGAAACCTCACTCTCTCCCCCACCCCCCCAAAACCCCCACAAAAATGATCTGCTTGAAGTATTAGTAGCTGTCAAACCTGAAAGGACTGAAAAAACCAAGTGGCATGATGTTGTAATCACCTCCTAAGCTTGGACAAACTGATGTCAAAGTGTAGTAGAAGCTTCTTTCTAAGGTCTATCTGATCGATTGTTTACATTATTGGTTGCAAAGTCTATGCTTGAAGATCATACAACTTGCAACCCCTATTGTATGGCTCCCTGTCAACATAAAAATGGGCAATAATACAAAATCTAGATTGCAGATGGAAATGAACTAAAAATAAGATGTGGAACAATAATTTGACATTTCTGGCTTATGCGGAATTTCTCCATCAAGAGGTTTGGACTAGTTAAATAAATAATAGTTAAGATCAATAGCATTCGTAGCTGATGTAATAACATTAACGGGACAACTAATTATTGGAAAATGCTCATCTTTTCTGTTCAAGTGGTTTACTAGTTAGAAGATTACACAAAAATCACATTGCATTAATTCAAATTGAAAAATGTTAAATATCTTCTAGCATATTAAAATTCGTAGCGACATTATGAAAATAAATATTTGACCGGAAGTTTGTATGTGGGGATCATGATATTAAAAGAAAGAATATCTTTTTTCCCTTTGTCGTGGTTGACAGACGCACCTCTTTGAGAGGGTTGATGGCACAGATCACATTTTGTGGGCTTGCCATGGCCATGCATTTGTATATGGTGAAGTCAGTCCTACTTAGATGGGTGATTCCTCAACTCAGTAGAAAGCCTATGTGTCACACTGATGAGAAGAAAAGCTGACATCCATATTCCTGTTTTGAGGATCTTGATGTTGGTAATTGCCTAGTATAGGTTGGTTTTAGAACCTGTTCTTTGTTGGTGACCCCGGATTCAGTACAAGAGTCACTAGTAAGTTGGCCCAAGCTGAAATTTGGTGATGTCTTAAGTTTTCAAAGATTTAGACATCATGGTAGCTTGATAAATTCCTGATTTGACACACAGGAATGAATGCTCCCTTTTCCCTGCAATTTTTAGGCTACTAGTCTTAGGCTATATTCATTCTGATC